>JASUAB010000034.1:173565-399354 GCA_037013595.1 Dicorynia guianensis
AGATAGTTTGTCATGGCTTTTGTATCTTCGTTTTTCTTAGTCTCGACCTCGAGACCGGACAATGAACAGCCTATTACATCTTCGGGTCTCACGAAGATACGTCAACAGCAGCGCCCTCCCTTGCCTCTCCAAAGTCCAAGCGTTGATGGGCCAAGATCCTTGTCCCGGACTTCCACCACCTCTTTCAGCGCCCCCTCTCCCTACCCACCTTCTCGCCAGTTCTCCGTCCCTGCCACCCCGTTCGGAGTTACCGAGGACCTTACCAGATTTCCCACCGAATCTTTGCACTCCTTCTCCTTCACAAACCAATCGGGCGAGCCCATATATCATAGACATACTATTCTGAAGCGGTCCATAGATTTCCTGAGAGATCATGGCGGTCTCTCCCCCAACGGCTTCGCCATCGCCAAAGCACAAGCCGAGATCAGCGGTGATTCTGAGATGTTGAGCATGATTGAGTTGATGCGTCGAGCCAACATCATCGGTTCTCCTACCCGAGCCGAGACTTTCACCCCAACAATGACCACCATCGGCCCAATCACGGGCCCCGCACTGCCCTCCCCCGACAACCCTTTCGATAGAGCCTTTCGGACTGAAAGCCCCACTGAGATAGTGCCATCATCGTCCTCGTCGCCGCCGCCGCCGCCGCAGCAGCAGCAGCAGCAAGATCGCGGGCGTTTGCCGGCCGTCACAACAGGCCAAAGCGACGAGGAAGTGAATTCTGAGCCACTGACAAGAACCCCTACGCTCGCCTTGGATGGGTCCGCAGACCTCACACGCTCCGAGACTATTTCACAGCGTAGCCTGCGGCGTACTTACACGGACATCTACAGCCTTTCGCTACAAACAAGGCTCACGGATGTTCTCGCACAGCCCTATGTGGCAAAAGACAGCGCTTTGTTATCCCCAACTGCTGCTACGCCAGTGTCCGCCTTTCCCGGCTCCAATACGCAACAAACATCAAGCTTGGCAGCACATGCCCGGGCCAATGCGAACAACTCCCAGGCGATTTTCACCACAGAGTCCGCAAAACCCTGGACCATCATCGCCGCCAACGATCTCGCTTGTTTGAACTTCGGTCTAAGCAAGGCCGAAATGCGAAAGACCAGTGTATTGGACATGTTCAACGAGGACAAGAGGCCATGGCTAGAAGACGTTCTGAGTGTGACACCTGCGGTTGTAGAGTCTCAGAGCCTCCCCACTAGCCCGGAGCGACAGAAGGCGAATGACTTCGTGTCAGCCATGGGGAATGGCGTGACAGCCAGGCTGCTGCAAAAGCCATCTTCCAGAGACAAAGCAAAGGCGCCGCCGCGTTCGCAGTCGGAAGACAACGAGGCGACCGAGCCACGGCCGCACCTGACAGCCCGTGTACCGTCAACTCGGAAGAAATCCCGAGGCGTTATCCTCTGCGGCGATGTTCTGCCGATCGTCAAGCGCAACGGCGCCTCGGGGTCGGCAACTCTTTGGGTGCAGGAGAAGAGAGGCGGGCTGATCTGGGTGCTGGAAGAGGTGGCTGAGGATATCGCTTTTGTGGAGGTCGACGACGTGGGCTGCGTCATGAGGAGCCGAGGCCGGATCGAGCCAATCTTCGGGTTGGAACGTGTGAGAGCGGGGATGGACATCACTCGGCTCTTGCCCAATCTCCCGCGTGTCGAAGGCACATACACCGGAGCTTTGGATTACGATCAGATAGCCAAGCTCAAGGGGTTCACCGCCCGCACAGCCAACGACATCAGCATTCCGGTAACAGTAGAAACGGTGCGGAGCGAGCCCACGTTTCGCGTTTCCAGTTTTCCACATATTGCGGGCATGGTTGCAATCTCTTCAACAACGCTCGAGGTGGTCAGTTCGAACCGAATGGTGGGCGAGGCGCTCTTCGGTCGGAACCTCAATGGCCTTCCGATGGATGAGCTGATCCCAAACTTCAACAGCATGCTGAAAATGCTGGTCGAGGAAGACGAAGTGGAGCTGGTTGAAGGGACCATCATCCCCGAACACGGCTTCAGACGAGCGCGAGCGATGCTGGCTGTGCGCGAGGGCAAAGAAGATGCGGCTGCCGTGTTTTTGAGACCAAGTGGGCTACCGGCGAACCACCGTGACGGGGCAGAGATCATGATTGATGTGCAGATGCGCGTGGTCAAGAGCGGCTCGCTGGAGTCAGAGGCCCAACAAAGACTATCACCGAGCAATGACGAGGCGATCACGGACGAGGCTCCTGCAGCATCTTCAGTCGTGTATGCTCTTTGGTTGACGTACTCAAGAATGCTGCATGCTGCCAATCACGGGGTAGGGCCAATCTCGCCCTTGGTATCCAGGCCTGGAACGCCGCCTCAACAACCCGCGCCGGGTGATCGCTTGCTGAGCATGAATGATGACAGCGACGAAGACTCAAAAGGATCGGCTTCCATACTGTCAGCGTCAGCGACTCCGGAGACGGTCACCACCACTTCCTCGGTATCTTCGTCCGCGGAGCGAGTTCCGACGGCAAGTGTCACAAGCGTAATGCCTACGCCGGAGGAGACGAAGCCGCTGGGAGCGTTGGCGGTAGGCGGTGATCAAGAGGTGTCAAGCAAGAAGAAAGAGATATCGGACTTTGTGATACTGGAAGAGATGGGTGCTGGAGCTTACGGAGAAGTGAAACTGGTGAGGCCGAAACATGCGCTGCCGAACAACCCCAGTGCGGGCAAGGAAGTGATCAAATACGTGGTGAAGAGGCGTATCCTGGTCGACACGTGGACACGCGACAGGCAGCTAGGGACCGTGCCACTGGAGATTCACGTCCTGAACTATCTGCGCAAAGATGGATTCAGACACCCAAACATTGTGGAAATGTCAGATTTCTTCGAGGACGATGTCAACTACTACATTGAAATGGTGCCGCATGGCTTGCCCGGGATGGATCTGTTCGACTATATCGAGTTGCGATCCAACATGACGGAGGGAGAAGTCAGGAAAATCTTCCGTCAGGTGGCGTCGGCGATAGGATTCCTTCACAACACCGCCAAAGTCGTACATCGCGACATCAAAGACGAGAATGTGATCCTTGACGGCGAAGGGATCGTCAAGTTGGTCGACTTCGGATCAGCAAATTACGTCAAGAATGGTCCGTTCGACGTCTTCGTGGGCACAATCGGTAAGTGCAACTGACATGGTTGATTCTTGGCTTCACAGGCAGCTAATCGAAATCGTTTCATAAAGACTATGCAGCCCCTGAAGTGCTGGCGGGATCGTCGTACAGTGGCAAGGAGCAAGACGTGTGGGCTTTGGGAATCCTTTTATACACCATCATCTACAAGGAAAACCCGTTCTACAGCATCGATGAGATAATGGATCACGAGTTGCGGGTACCATGGGTTTTGAGCGAAGGGAGTATTCAGCTGATCCGGCAGATGCTCGACAGAGACCTCGAGAAACGCATAGCGATCGAGGCGGTCATGCAGGACGAATGGGTGCTTAGCACCGATGACGATGATCATGATGTATGAGGGGGAAATGGGGCAATTATAATCTGTTTAATTCGTCTTACATTGACTAGACAGATATATTACAGAATGAATCTCTCATAGAAGTTTTGGTCGATGCAGTTCGGGGGAGAGGTGCGTTTTGGGGGGGGGTGATTTGTTGGTTTCTGAGAGAATCGTTCGTGTCTCAGGGCCATGAGAAGGGCGAAAACCTCTTGATCTTGTATATCAAGAGAAAATTCCCGGTGCGTGTCGCCAAACGCTCGGGTGATCGTGAATCTCCCAGACCTTGGGACGAATCAGAAGCGATAGGTTACCCCATAAAGTCTGCCCACGTGACGCTGCTGCACCTCCCACGGGTACCCGATCCCGACTCGGCAATAAACTCCATTTTCGTTTGCTACTTCATTCAAGCTTCTATAGGAGGGCCACAGCTAAAATCCAATCCCACCTATAAATTTCTTCACGCAACAGCAACCTGACCTCCTTCCAGGCGACATCATACGGAAGGCGTTGGAAGTGGTCGACCCATCATTCCTACATATAAACACTTAAAGGCCTAGGTCACGCTCCGCCATAACTGACCTGGGTCACGGCCTACAACCTTCCCGTCCCAATTCGTCAGTCCTTGAGCCCCTCCTTGGAAGTAACTGATTCCTGTAAATTAGACAAAGCCGCACAACCTCCTTTACGACCATGTATCGACTGTAAACAAGCGTCCATTACGTTTTGGGTAGTCGCCCGCGTCAGACAGGCGATCGCTGTCTGTGCTAGATCTGGGCGTCAACCGAAAACAAGCGAATTGAAGCAACGTCTGAAAGCTTCGGAAGTGGTTGGGCCCAGATCTCAGGTTACAGTCCACGATGACTGCTTTCTCGAATTACCTTTTGGGCTTCCTGGCAGTATTCTTCACCACCGTCATCCTGTTATTCAATCTGAGCGCGATGGGGATCTTCCCGCGAGGAGCGTTCTACGCTCGCACTCTGCTGTCATTCTTCGCGCTGGTCGTGTGCGCGTTGTATGGCTGCGTCGCGTCGATCGCGCTGCGGATAGCAGGCCAGCCCGGCCTGTCGCAATGGACGACGGCGCGGGCGTTCAAGCACCTCATGTATCTGTTAGTGGGCGTGAGGTTTGTGGTGGAGAACGAGGAGAACCTTCAAGAGCGGCCATGCGTGATCATAGGCAACCACCAAACGTAAGGCTTGATATGGCTCCTTTTGTGTGTTCACCGTGTCGAGCACGAGCTAATGGATTGAACGTAACAGTGAACTAGATGTTCTGATGCTCGGTGCCGTATTCCCCAGATACTGCAGCGTCACTTCGAAGAAGCAGTTGAAGTGGACCCCGTTTCTGGGCTGGTTCAGTGAGTCCTACCCCTGGAAAGGCAGCTATCGCCATTCGCTAACGATCGGCTCTGCCGTGCCGCAGTGGCTCTGAGCAACACGGTGTTCATCGACAGGGCGAACTCGGCCTCGGCACGCTCCACGTTCGACTCGGCCGCCAGGACGATGACGTCCCAGCGCCAGAGCGTCTACATCTTCCCGGAGGGCACGCGCTCGTACGCGGACAAGCCCGAGATGCTGCCCTTCAAGAAGGGCGCGTTCCACCTGGCGATCCAAGCGCAGGTGCCGGTCGTGCCGGTCGTGGTGGCCAACTACAGCTACGTGCTGCACATCCAGACGAAGCACTACCAGCCCGGCGACGTGCCCGTCAAGGTGCTCGCGCCCATCCCCACCAAGGGCATGACGGCCGCGGACGTGGACCGGCTGGCGCAGGCGACGCGCGACAAGATGCTGGCGGAGCTGGTGCCGCTGAGCGCGCGCGCGCGGGCTGCCCGGCCAGAGGCAGAGAGCAGCGCCAGGTCGACGGGGGCCGCGGCGGGCGCGAGAGCGGCGAGCCGGGCCGCCTATTAGCCATCACGGGCTCTGGGCGCGCGGCGATGTGAGCGTGCGGCGGGCGTCAACACAACACACGAACGGGCACACGGGCACGCGAACACGCAAGAGGAGCACGGGGAGGTAGCAAGGATGGGTTGACGGCCGTCGGTTAGAGTACAGCTTTGAGATCCTGGTGCCAAGAGCGGCCGCAGGATCGCTAGATCGCTAGATGCCGCAATTCAACATGTAGCCAGCGCTGTCGAAAGGAGCCCCTGGGGGCCCCGACAGCTGTCCGGCAACTCCGTCGCATCCTGCCCTTGCGCCCTCTGCGTGTCGACACGGCCGCCCGCCACCGCGGTGCTGTCTCTGCGCGGCCGGCGCCCACGCGAGTGCCGTCGTGCGAGCGCGCGCCGAGCCCGCGTCGCGCCTCGCCGCTGCCCGCCAGAGCGCGCCGTGGCCCGTCCAGCCCAGCGCAGAGCGTCGCACCGCACCCGCGCGCTCGCAGCGCGCACAGCGCTCAAAGGCCAGCTGTCGTGCCGGCCGCCGCTTGCCGGCCACGCGGCGGGATCGCGGGGCAGCGGCGACAGCTGCGCGAGGCGCCAGCGGACAGGTGGCCACGGCGTCGAGGTCCGCTCGCGCGCTGGGCTCGCGCGCTGTCCGTCTGCTGCACCGCAGCGTCACGACACCGTCACCGCACTGTCACCGCACTGTCACCGCACTGTCACCGCACCGTCACGACACTTGCACGGCGCACTCGCACGGCGCCTCGACACGCATCCTCACTACGACCTTGGCCAGACGCTCCGCCAGAAGCTCCGCCAGACGCTCCGCTCAAAACTTGCTCCAAAACCCCATCCCTCCAGCCCAATGCCGCCCGCCCTCCCAGACCCCGCCTTCTACGCCGCCCAGCTGGCCCTCGTCACCGGCGCGACCGGCGGCATCGGCCGCGCGACGTGCCGGCTGCTGGCCGCCACGCTCGGGTGCCGGATCGCGGTGCACTACCGCTCGTCGGCGGCGGAGGCGGAGGCGCTGGTGGCGGAGCTGCGGGGCGCCGGGGTGGAGGCGGAGAGCTTCGGGGCGGACCTGAGCAGCTACGAGGGGGTGAGTGGATTTCAGTTCGAGGGGGGAGAGGCTCGTCGCGGGTCGGAGGGAGGGTCACGCACAGGCACTGGCAAGAGAAGGGGCGATTGCGAAAGTCACGTTGACTGACTCTACCTGTCTGTGTGTCTGTCTAGGCGCGCGCTCTGCATGCGGCTGTGACGTCGAAGATGGGCCACCCGTCGATCGTCTACCTCAACGCTGGCACGACGGCCGGCGTGACCGGCGTCAGAGACGCGTCCCAGGTCTCTGTAGAGACGTTCGAGGATACATGGAGAACCAACTGCGGCACGCCGTTCCTGCTGGCGCAGCTGTGCCTGCCGGCGATGCTGTCATCTGGCAATGGCTGGGGTCGCCTGATCTTTTGCAGCAGCGTAGCCGGTCTCAACGGAGGGGTGGTCGGGCCCCATTACGCGTGAGTGGAATTTCCTTGTCGTCGCAGAAACATCCTCTCTATCTGTCTGTCTGTCTGTCTGTCTGTCTGTCTGTCTGTCTCGGAGATCACGGCCTGCTTCCGATGCGTGAAGATGCATGGAGGTGCAGGCGGCGAGCAAAGCGAGATCTATAGATCTACCTAGAGCGCCGCTCGGATACGCCATCTTGTTTAGCGCCCTTTCAGAGACTCTCAGCTTCAGACGCGTGTCTCATTATTTGTCTGTGCGCTTCGGACGGGACGCGATCAATGAACTTCCGCAAGACAGACAGCTTCCCACAGCAGAGACATGTGGAACTGCGCAGCTGGACCCGGGTAAAGTGTCCAGTTTTAAGGTTTGACACCGCCTGGGGGCAACGCCGAAGATCAGACATTTCGACGCATGGACGCATGTCTCATCACAAACACGCCTAATGCCACAATCCTGCACGCTTAAGGTAATGGCCTTGATCTTGATACGTCAGCATCAACCCAAGCGTCCGCTGCTGAGACACGGCATCGCCTTGGAGCCAGTCAAAGTCGAGCGCCTCCCTTCTGGAGCCCACACTGCTTCCGCCGAGACGCACCTCTGGCATTGGCAATCTTCAGAACTTGGCCGCTGGGGGTCTGCGAGCCAGACCCGATGCATCGGTAGATCGACGGCCCGAAACATGCAGACGCACTGACAGCTGGAGTGCACCGTCAATATCGAGACGTCACGCGACGAATCTTAAACACCTTGCCTGCCGCTCATTCGTCTGCGACACACAATTTAGCTGTATTGGTCCAAATTCCATCAGCGTGCCGGCCTGTTGGATGCTGGCTTCGATCTCTTCTTCGGCTGACCTGCCAGCACTTCCCGCTGCACAAACGCACGATTGCCTTCCAGAAAGCCCCTCGCTAACAAGTGCCCTTGCCCAGGTCTTCTAAATCCGCGCTGCATGGCCTCATCCATTGGCTGTCGCAGGTCTACTGCAGGAAAGGAATTACGGTCAACGGCGTGGCGCCGGCCTTGATTCAGGACACCAAGATGCTGCCCAGCGCCACCGAAGACCTCACCAAGCGTGAGTCCTCATTTCATTTTTCATACGATGTGGCGGCGGCGTCGCAAGGACGAGAAAGGCCTGGCTGCGGACCGCAGCCAATCGAATTCTGCGACGCAGGGTCGGGCCAGTTGTGGCTAACTTTCTCTGCAGGAATCCCATTGGGTCGCGTAGGCAGGCCCGAGGAGATCGCAGAAACGGTGCTGTGGTTGATCAAGACCGGTTATGTGACCAACAAGGTGGTGAGCGTCGATGGTGGCATGTTCATCCAGTAGAGAGAGCGCATGTCCCGATAGCGCAGGAATGTGGTTGCGAAAGCGCATCAAGTGTTGCCAGCGCACCGGAGCGGTCGCTTTTGTGCATGTACCAGAGCAGCCAATTGAAACAAGTAGTTCCCGTCCGAGATAATAGGCTGGACCAAGGCGGCCCGCATCTGCCTTCTTGGAAGGTGTGGGAGCCGAGGGAAGAAAGACGCGAATTTGACAATGAGCACCTAATGCGGTAAGGGTGCGTCATGTTAGCGAGCGCCCGTTGCCTCTAAGGGGTACAGTCGCTCGATGTGCGCTATCTGAAGATGCGGGGCGAGAACTTCGGCTGCAGCACGACTGGTGACAGAACACCCGCACACGGCATTTCCAGCGTGACCAACGCGAATGACATGACACGGCTCATTCCGATCCCGGAACTCCGGCACTGTGCCACCGACCCCCTTTCATTCTTTTGACCGCGCCGAGCTGACTATGGCCCGGATGAGCCTTCCAACACGAGCAGCGACGACCGAGCGGTGTGGTAAGCAATCGTAACTATTATTCCAAATTAGGATGGCTAAACGGCGGAACGGTATTATTAGTGTTCGGGGCAGGACGGGATCTGAGGCGGCAATCGCTGTCAGGTGTCAGATGAATTTGGAATGTCAGCCTGGCGCAGTGATGTGTAATATTACTAAACAAAAACAAAAATGAGTATTCGAACAATCAAAAAATCAAATAAAGCGAACCGAGAGAGCTTCGGGCCCGGCCAAATGAGCCAAGGAGCGCGCGTGATTGATGAAACGTGACGTGACATACCAAGCTGCATCTGTTCCAAGCCGGTGGGCTAGCCGAGAGCTGTGGTGGCGAGCACAATCAAAACGGATCCAACGCAATCAGTGCGTCATCCGAAAGAGAAAAAAAAAGAGAGAGAGAGAGAGAGAGAGATAATAGGGTTGCATTGCCTCTGGTTCCGGTGTCATGCCGCCGGGTCCAGTAGCGGCAAGTCGTAGCACGGTCGAGGGAAGTACCTCGTTGGGGGAGACATGAAAGACTGTTGCAAGGTTCAGGGATCGCGCGATCGATGGCTGGCTGTGCACGGCCTCACTGGCGCTGGGCCAAGGGAAGAAGAAGAAGGAGGAGGAGGAGGAAAAGAACAGAGGCAGGGTCCGGTTGAGGGTGGTCCAGGATAGGGCGCTAGTGCTGGTATAGGAAGGATCTGGTGACCTCGCCGGCGAAAGCGAAGAGGCGGACAGAGCGAGAAGTCTGGCTGGCAGCTGTCAACGCACGCGCGCGAGCGAGATGTCACATTGCAGCGGCGGGGGCGGTGGATGCAGTGCCAGTGTCAAGGGACGCAAGCACTGACCGGGGGGATGGGCGTAAGCTGCATGCCTGGAACTGGAAGAGGACATAGCGTTAGCGGTTTTGTCATGCACCGTCAACGGGGGCCGAATCGATCACATCGGTCTGCACAATAACGCTGGGCCATCATCACGGACGTGCGTTGGCGTGTCAAAAACGCTGTCAATGACGCCTTCACATGGCAGTGACAGGCCCAGCTCGTGAGTCACAATAATTAAAAAAGCGAATCAATATCCCCAGTGTGGGCGGCTGGGCACACACAGGGAAGGAGGGACGGAGGGAGGGGGCCGGGGCGATATTGGTTATTTTTCGCTGTGGCGCAGCTGATATTATAATTACGTCACTACATGCTTGTGTATCTACGTAGGGTAAAAGTTCTATGGCCGGCCGTTGATGTAGCTGCTGTATATACAAAACAAGGGACAGGGAAGGCTCTCTCGGACGAGGGATTCCAAGGGTTTGGAAGAGCTAGTGGATCGATTGGCGTCGTGATTCGATATTCGCATGCCCGTCTAACGGGTCTTGGAGCTTGTGGCATAGCCACGTATCGTTCAGTCGTTTTCGTCGTCGAGCGCGTCGTGCGTTGGAAACGACCATACACACCACAAGCTTCTGCCTAGGAGTATCATTTCCGTCCCAAGGTCACGCAAACTATGACAATTCCGAGCTCGCCCTTCGCAAGGCTGGGTATTGGCACTTCGTTGGCTTGCATCAGCCGTCGTGACGCTGCTGCTGCTGCTGCTGCTGCTGCTGCTACTTCGCGACAAGGCACTAAGACCGAATGAAGAGGCCCTTCCGGAAACGCCTTCCCCTCACCCCTTCCTCTTCCCTCTCCTTCTCTTGATCCGCGTTCTCGTGCGCGTCTGTCTGTAACATGTACGTGCGGGGCTTCCAGCGACCGCCTTGAATTCGTAATCATCATCATGATGTGACCCTTTGCTTCTTAGTGCCACGTAGCCGAGAAAGGCAAGTGGGATTCTCGGAATTTGTGCCCTGTATCGTGATTGACGCGGCCTCGGAAGTCGTCCACCCCTCAGCGCTATCCTTGCTGACAATGCTGTGGCAGCGGGGCGCTTGATCGGATGTATGAATGCTCAGCGAATGTGTTTGTGGTAGATGGTAGAGATAGGTATCTCGATTGCGCAGTGTGTGGGTCCCCTAACGTTCAAACGTTTGGCCGCTCGCGGCGCCTGCGCGCATTGATGAACCAATTGTTGACCTGCAAATGCATCTCATTAGCGCCAAGCTCCCGAAAAAAAAATAAACCCTGCGAGCACAGGATCAAGCGGCACATCCTACCTGAGCCAGTGTGAGACCCGTCTGTGCCTGAAGTTGCTGCTTTTCTTCGTCCTTGGGGTAGGGATACGTAATGTGCTGGCAGAACCAGTCGTTCAAGATCATCGTGCTCTCCTTGGGCAAGTTTCCGCGTCGTTTCCGATTGCCGTACGTTCCGCTGTTGCCTGGGCTCTCCCAGCTCCAGTCGAAGACTTGGCCGGCGGGGCTTGAATGTGAAGATTCATAGGGCCGACCATGCTGCGGCATGCCCAGGTTGGGCGGCGCGTATGGAGGGCCCGGGTGCGGCATGCCAGGTTGACCCCTGCCGTCCATGTCTGGGTAATCCCTCATTGGAGGCAAAGACCTGTAGCCACCTGGCGGATAACCGGCAGAGCTCGAGCCAGGACTCAGTCCTGGCGGCGGCGGCGGGTACACCATCCTCGACGCTGTCTTTGGTGGAGAGTCTGCGTACCTCATCGGAGGTAGGGCGCGGTGCCTGCCAGCGTCGGAGCCTTCTCTGGAGCGGAGGGAAGAGCTTGTGTGGTTGTCCTCGGAATTGTCGTAAGCGCTTCCTGGCGATGATGGCGAGCTGCTGTAGTGTCCGGGCGGGGTCATCCTCTTGGAGCGGTCCGAGTGCATTCCGATGGAAGCGGTGCCATCTTGCGAGCGACGACCTTTGATCGCGCTTTGCCAATCAGCTCGTGCAGAGTCAACGGCACTGGGATGTGACGACCGGCCACCTTCGCCGGCCGTCGACTGTCCGAAGCATTCTGGCAGTTGCTAGTTCCAGAATCACGTGTAAGCTTAGATACCACATGCGAGGAGACCAAGATATGCGCGGCGCCATTACAGCGTAGCCAAAGTCTTGGAGGAAGGTAGAAGAGGACGTGTTGGACTCACCGAACGAATGGATGGCAGATTCCACGTCGAAGAGGACGAGGCAGAGCTCATTGTTAGCATATGAGACTATTGCTTGTACGTAGTCGTTCGCAAGTGTGTTTGCTCTAAAGTGCTTTTTGCCTGCCAGAGAGCGACAAAAAGCACTGCCAAGTGGTGATGTTGGTGGTGGTGGAGAATTTCGGAGCGAGGCTCTGTGGAAATACGGGCGATACGCGAGTTGTGAAGGGTCCGTCACTGATCCGGCATGAGCATATTGTGATTGAATCCTTCGTGGTGTTGCGCTTGAGAGACAGATGTGTCAAGTGATCTCGGATTTGGTCAACACGGCGGGCTCGCAGTAGCGGGAAGCGGGCTAAAGTAGTGGTGGTGGGGGGGGGCCGACAACTTAATATGATAGGCGTCCCAATGAGCAGGAGCGGGGATGGAGGAAGTAATGTGATCAGAAGGAGCAGGCCGAGTTGGGCCGCGGAAGGTGAAGTCGGTAGTCGCGAAGAGCAGGGCAATGGTGGAAGGCGACACGAAATAAGAGACGAGATGGTAAGGCGGGTCAACAAGTCTGGAACCGAGCACGAACAGATGTCAGGAAGAGAGGAAGAGGAGAAAAAAAAAAAAAAAGGAGGACAGGCGCGAGGGATTGCGGTTGGGAGAGGCAAGTGGCAGTGAGTGGCAGTGGAGGTGGGAAGACACAAGAGAGAGAGAGAGAGGGCAATGGCTTGGTTCTTGGGCTCGTCTAGAGCAATGCAGCCGGCGCTAGTGACAGCGCTCACTGACATATTTTAGGTTACATGAGTTACGTCGGTGTCAAGAGCAAAGCTTCCGGGGATGTAAAGGTTGGCGGTAGCGTTGGTCCAAAGGCGAAAAAAAAAATCATAACCAAAATCTAAAATGAGTGGTGAGACGAGCGCCAAGCTCAGCGATGTGTCAGTGGGGGATAGTAGTAGCAGTAGCAGTAGTGGTGGTGGTGGTGACATCTGGTATATGGTTTCAATCTTGGGACTTAAGCCCGGGCGGACGCAGCCGAGGGCAGACCAATCTACGTAACATGGATGTATAGAGAGCCAGGGAGAGAGGGAAAGAGAGAGAGAGATGGCGCGAGAGAAGCCCAATTAGAGGACGAAACGGTCAGTCTGGCGTCAGGAGATCGTTCGCGGCAGCAGTCGGTACTTTCAAGAAAGGCAAGGGCAATTGCCGAAGTTTCAAGGCAAGTAGTCCCATCCATGGGTCGTAGCAGCGGTCGGAGGCGGAATGGGTTGGACCGAAGGTCGCTGGACCCGGGATCGAATGTTTGGACCAAAAAAAGCAAACGAGACGTCTAAGCCGGTCCAGCAGCGCAGGCGTGGGGTGGGGTAAAAACAGAAAGAGAAGGAGAGAGCGAGCGAGAAAGAGAGAGAGGGAGAGGGAGAGAGCGGTGACGCACCGGAGGGCAGCCGATTCGGGATAAATTAGACCTCGGTATACATTAAGCCGACCAGATGGTGCATCATCTGGGTGGCTGACACAAGAAGCGGAGAATTGAAGGCAGCCTCCTTGTCACTCACGAAAAATCAGAGTGAGAAAGAGACGGAGAGGTAGAGAGGGAACAGACAGGCAGTGTTGGGATTGCGGCGATTGAGTTTCATGCGGAATGACAGGGTACGCTAGCACCAAGACAGCGTAGTCGTTATCAACGGCAGAGATAGTATTATTATGCGCTGGCAAGTTGAGTGTTTAGCAGCAACCGGACTGATGCGCCTAATGGGGGGGACGGTCCGCAACACTAGGCTCCTTAGCTTCACGAGCGGCTGCCCAACTTCGCAGGCTCGCAGCTGCTCTTACGCGCCATTGCGGGCCAGTGTCATGGCAAGCGGCCTGCCAATAGCTTAGCCGAGCTTTGCCGGACTGGGTGTAGAGCGTGCGTGCGTGCAGCGTGACAGCTGCGGAAGATCGTCCAAGGGCAGTGTATGTGTGTGTCAACAAAGCCAAATGAAGCTCGACGTCAATCCTTTGACGTGGCCCTGTGCCGTCCTAGCTGACTACTGACACATGCCACGCAAGCGCTCTCTCTCCTTCGCCATCTCCCCCGCCCCTCCTCTCTTCCGTTATTATGTCACGCTTAGCTCTCTCCCTTCGTCCATTCCACCACCCATTGACAGCTCCGCTCACTTGCTGCCCGATATTACCGCGAGGTCAGCCGCCTTCGCCTCCTCCGAACTCTAATCCCACTTCTCCCACAGCCAGCCCAGGGAGCCAGCCCACCTCCCGACAGATCGAGCGCTGCACCCGCTGCCAGAACAGACTGCTGGGACCTTCCTCGGTCTTTCCAGAAACACTCTTTCCATAAATAGATGTCTATCTTAATTTCACATCGTCTCACTCGTATCTCGCTCCGACACTGAAACACTACGTGACGTAGAGTTTTTCATTCTCCTGATGCGTGACAACAAACGTGCGTGCGAGCTTCGTTAAGAAGCTGCACGCGCTTGTTGTGTGTGTGGGTGTGCTTGTGTGTATGTGTGTGTGTGTTTTTCGGCGTTTGTGTCAGCTCGCGCGGGACAGAGACGCAGAGACACAGAGGAGCTCAGCGTTGGTGGGGGGCGTGTGATTGGGCTCTTCTGCAACCGCCGCGGAAACGTCCAACGCAGTGGCCTTGGAAAGTATGATCTTTGTACACAGTTCGATTGGCTCGTTGATCCATCCAACTCTCAAACGTCACTCATTTCTGGTGGCGGGAATAAGCCATCCCCTACCCCTCAATATCTTCTGAGACCCAGGATGCCCTGTCAATGACGGGAAATTCGCGACCTTGAAGCATGACCGTCCAGGTGCTGATCCTGGTAGCGGTGGGAACCACAACACTAAGTAGGGGCGCCTGGCTGAGTTTTTCTCTGACGCGAATCTCCCGTGTCGCTACCGAACCAGACTTGGCAGCTAACAAACTTAAGATGCCGGGCGGCAGATGTATCTAGTGTCACAGGAGAGCTGCTAGCCCAATCTCCTACAAAGGTCTGGTCGGCGTTTTCCCGCTGCTCTTTGGTTATTGCTGTGTTATTATGTTATTATTGCACACATCGTAAACGGCCGGTTTGTCAACGGCCAGAGCTTGGAGGAAAACTCCCGTCCTGATATCCCGCGCAACCTACCGCGCCTTTCCTTCCCTTTTCCCACTCCGCCTCCTCTCCCTCTCCGTTTCTTCCCGAGACGAAAAAGCGGTGCGGCGGTACCTTCCCACCAATCGGACGTCGAGCACTTGACCTCGACCGAGAGTTCGCCGCTACGCTATACCAATGACTAGGCAGTAAATTATCCTTTGACCACTTGCTGGTCCGGCAAGGCTCTTTTCTTCACCACTCAAAGTCTCTTGCTTCTGGCCGCTCTGTCTCTCTTTCTCTGACACTCGCCTCTCCATCCGTCCGCTGTCGTTACGGCCACTCTCTGACGTGCGACACCCGCCCGTCGGCGGCCCCCCTTCCCCCTCTCCCCCCACCTCTCCTCCCTCCCTCTACATTCTTTCATGACAGCCCACAACCCAGCTGGGCCCACCAGCTGAAGATGCTGCATTGACTCGCACAAAACCGCTATCATTATACATCTGGCATGCCAGAAAGTCTATCAAGCACCTGTGACGGTGGCGTCTCGCAGGCGCCCGCCAGCTGGGGCAGCACTTTCCACTTTCCGCTGCTGTCATGGCTCTCTCACGACTGCTCCCCCATCCCAGTCCGGCCGTGGCCCAGACCGCTTGTCGTTCGTTTTTTGTGTTCGTCAACAAGGTTTGATTGGAGCAGAAGATCTTCCTACACAAGCTCCAGCTGACCCATGCTGCGGTCCGTTGCAAGCTTAGCAGGTCTATCTACGGGCAAAGCTGCTGCATCGTCTCCAGCTTTGCTCGAGTCGCCTCAATCAATACACTTTCCCGTTGGAGCAGCGCTGTTATCTGACCCGCGCTTCCTCGAGACTTGGACAGGGATGGGGCCGACCGGGACACAGACAGCACTGAACTGTCACCACCTCTCGACCCATGTCCGAACCCGTCCCCATTGCCTTCGACCGCCGCAGGCCTGTGTCTGGCCGAATCTTGCAGCAAGCGCCTGCCGAGCTGCTCAATTTTTGACAACCGGTCCGCTGCGCTCTCTACCTCACGCTGCTGGCCACCACCCTCTTCACCCGTACCCTCCTCTACCAGCTGGCTGATCTTCTCGATCTCCTGAACCCAAGCGTGTTCCCTGTCCGTCAATGGCCGGCTCTCCGCTTGGGCGAGCTTCTGTCGCAATTTGGCGTATCTCTCGCTTATCCTTGCTGATCGTTCGCTGGCTTCCAAAAGCCGCCGCTCGATCTTGGTGCCAGTTTCGGCCCGCTCCACGTCCGTTGAGTTTTCGTCATACACGTCCGCTGCCGTGTCAGTGGCTGCTTCAATCGAATCTGCGATCCTTGCACAGCGTTTGATTTGATCTGCAAACTCTTCCTGTAATCTGGCGCACCGCCGGAAAAGATCCGACACGGCTATTCCCAGCTGGTGCGTTTCGTGGCTCAACATTCGATGGGCGTCCATCATCGTTTTGAGTGTGTTGACCGACATCCTAATCGGTTCCTTGTTGGCCCTGGCGCTCTGCAGATCGCGTCGCTGTTGCAGAAAAGGGAGTAGTGCAGACTCGACCCAGAGTTCTTCAGGTGGTTGGTACGCCGGTCTTGCTTCATCCGGTATTCCCATCAAGGCTCCGAGGTCTTCCTCATCCGGCAGGTACGCCATGACCTCCTTCGCTTCCGCAAAATCCTCCCGATCGTCCAGCTCCGCCGTCTGTGCTTGACCTGCACCCCACGTGATCAGAAAGTCGCCCAAATCGGAGTCCTTGAGATTTACACAAGCTGGTATTCGTATCAAAGGCTTGTCGCTCTCTGGATTTGATTGCGGAAATTGTATGATTTTGTTCATCTGGCTGGCATTGTCCGCTACCAGCATCCCGAGACGCAATCCGGCTCCAGAGTCCGTGTCACTTTCGAGCTCCTCTGCCAGCTTGTCGAGCCACGGTGCGAAGCACACGTGCGTTACGCCCAGCTGATGCGTTATCAGGATCGATCGATTCTTGTCGGCCGCGGCAGTGATCGTTGGCCAGCAATCCAAAGACGCCTCGCTGACTTGCAAAGATTCGAGGTAGATGAGTGTTGGGTTGATCCGATTCTCAGATCTCTTCGAAGGGGTGAATCTGGATTGGCGTGCGTTAGACATCCAGCGTGCTTCAAGGTCATCCCCAACCAGGAAAGTGTGTAAATTGCCCATGACAGTGGTAAATGAAAGCACTCCCACAGATAGTTCAGGGGTCAAATTGTCGTCCTCCCCATATGTCTCGGCTTCGTCCTCATTGCTGTACGCTTGTGGCGGAATCACCGAGATGTCTGTGGCATCTTCAATGTCTTCCACTTCAAACGAATGGATAAATGGTCCCTGAATGGCTGGCAGAGGGCCCGGCTGTGCAGGCCGTTTGAACACCCATCCTCGCTGTTGACCAGACAACACATCGGCAGGCTGCTGTACCTCTTGCGCTTCCGTTTGAGCCAGGATGTCTGATATCCACCTCTTCTGCTGACGCAAAACGTTTGCCATTGGCGTTTCGCTTTCGCCGAAAGACGGCTCCTGGATGAGTTGGCTGGCTCTCGAAAGTCGATCGACCAGCGACGCGTTCATGAATATCCTGCTCGGAACAATGGGCCGCAATGCATACACGTCGCCCGATCTCATGAGGATCCACAGAGTCATTGCTGCCCATGGGTCCTCCTTTTGTGATCCGTCCCCGCCGAAACAAGCTGACGTGACTTCCATGTCCACCGTGTCGGGCGAGAATCCGGTTTTGGCCCCCATCTTGGAGGGCGAGAAGTCTGTGCCGGTGTCTGGACCATTAGCGAGTTTTGTGAGGTCAAAAGCCATGGCTGGAGAATCGAAAGACCACCTGTTGTCTTTATCAAGCTCCCACATGCGCACACACGAATCGGCAGTGACGGTGATCAAGGTGTGGCCGTGAGCGCCGAGAGGATGCCATAGTGCCGTGACAACACTTGCTCGATCCAGCACGTGCGCAGTAGGGCCAACCTGGAAGGCCTTGACCTTGAAAATCTCCTGGCTTGGATTTGCCAGGTGAGAGGAATCGGGGATTATGGCGACATGTACGGTGTGGGAAGTCAGGATTACAAGGAAGTCGCCGTCGCGCGATACAGACAGTTGTCTAATTTGTTCGTGAATAGGAGCTTTGAGCGTCTGCGTTACAAACATAAGATATTAGTCTGACCCTGAATGTTTCACTTTTGACTGTTTCTCTTTTTTGGCGGGGGTAGAAACTTACAACATACGGCTTGCGAGGCCCATCCGCAACAGATTCGGCATCACCTTGTTTGCCAGCGTTGCTTTCCCGCTCCTCCCATAGCTCTCTTAGATTCACCAAGTCAGTCCAGCGAATCTCATTGTTGAAGGCAACGAAAACCTCGCTACCGCGATATGCTATAGTCCTGTAAGCTCCTTCGTTGTCGTCTCCGGCGCGACGTTTGCTGGCGGGCCTAGTGAAGACATCGAATCCGGGCGACGGTCGGCTTAGCCAACGAGGTGTGTAACTGAGCACCGACGGCATGACTTGAACACTGTGTCGCCCTCCACTTGGTGCTAATTAGACTTGATAGTATTAGAATATAGAGCTATCGGTAGATCCACAAACGCGACTTTTGGAACTTTCAACGCGACAGCCCGATTAGTTCTAGGGCCGTCCAATGACACCGCTACCCGGTTGGCGTTGGTGTCGAAGCTCGAACTTCACTATAATTGACTTCCTATCTAAGCTTCATTCCAACAATTCATTCATTCTAGATTTATCCTTGCTAAATAGCAACTTCTCTCGAAATTAAACATTCACGCATCTCCGTATCGAACAATCTTTACCAACGATCTGTAAGCTCAAGAAACTGCGCAATGCCGCCCACGGGATTTCCCAGCACCGTGGAGAGGCTCGACAAACCGAGCACGTACGGAGCCAGCAAGAACAAGCGTCGCCGATTCAACCGCGACGGTGACGGACGCGACGACCGCGAGAAATCGCCTGACCTCGAAGAAAAGCTCAAGGACGCGACCACGCTCTACGTGGGAAATCTGTAAGCGCGCGAGACGGTATCAATGTGATAAAACATCAAGGCTAACGAGTGATTGATGGTAATTTTTAGGTCTTTCTACACCACCGAGGAGCAGATCCACGAGCTGTTCTCGAAGTGCGGCGAGATCAAACGCCTGGTGATGGGCTTGGATCGCTTCCAAAAGACACCGTGCGGGTTCTGTTTCGTTGAATACTACTCCCACCAAGATGCGTTGGATTGCATGAAGTACATCGGGGGCACGAAGCTCGATGAACGTACGATCCGTACGGATCTTGACGAAGGCTTCTCCGAAGGCCGCCAATACGGGCGAGTAGACCAGATGCATATCTCCTCGTTCTACTAAAGTTGACGTCTCGGACAGGCGAGGTAAATCAGGTGGTCAGGTACGGGATGAGTACCGGGAAGAATACGATGCAGGTCGTGGCGGATACGGACGGAATTACGTGGAAACATTCGGGGAAGAATAAGGGCTTCTCCAGTCTAAACAAAGGTAATCTAAAATGATCACAGATCAAAGATAGGCTGAAGTTGCACCGCCAAAGAGGTGCGATCAGGTCGCGAACTGGATTCGCGGGGAGAACTGTGAAGTAAACTGAGTGCAAGTGGACGTGCGTACTGACGGACGAAAGCTCTCCCCCCCCTTCTCTCTCATTAAGCAGTTGCAACGCCGTCCAGTCGAGAGCGCTGGAGCAGGACGGATTCCCTCACAGCCTGGAGCCACCAGACATGGATGCGATTGTCCGTGGTAAGCTCAGGATGGAAGCTGGTGCCGAAGACATTTCGTTGTTGCACGGCTACGATATCGCCGCCCTCTGCGCCTTCCAAGGAGGAGGGAATTTTACCTGTCTTCTTAGTCCTCCCGGGCAGGGTGGCAAGGATTTTCACGCTGCCGTCTTGGAGGGCGAGAGCAGTGGGGGACTGGGGCGGCCTGGAGGGAGCTAGAACCGTGTGGGTGATTTCGGCTTCCTCGACCTGGACGCCATCTTTTTGCGGTAGTACGCGCTCGACAACGGGAGCTCTAATGAAGACACCTTTGAACGGCGCCGGGCTAGGATGTTCTGGAGTCTTCAGGAAAGGCAGCTCAAGAGTAGTCTCGAAGCTTTCAATTTGCCGACCGAAATGGTTCCGGTTGACCCTGACATCGATCCCACCTATGAGTTCTTGCCCTCCTTGTTTGATTCTGTTAGCGGCCTCAGAGAGCAAAATCAGGCCGGCACAGGTGCCCCATGTGGGCTTGCGATCAGCTCTTTGGCGAATGGGTCAGCTCGGTGGTGGTGCTGGCGGTGGTGCCGCCACTGCGCCAAGATCTCGTGCACAACATACTTTACGAAGTTGCGCAAAGGCTCCAACAGAGCGGACCTTTCTGCGACCAATGCGATCGTCGTGCTTTCGCCGCCAGGAATGATCAAAGCATCGCAAGCGTGGAGCTGCGCAGGCGTCCGAACTTCGATAGCAGTCCACTGCGCTGGACCAAGTTGTTGGAAGGCTTGATGCAGCAGCTGGATGTGCTCGCTGAATGCGCCTTGCAGCGCTAGAACGCCGACGCAAATCCGCATGGCCTCTGCCATGCCCGTCACGGATTTGGGATATGAGAAAGCTAAATTTCAATTTCTCTTCGCTCTCGATTGATATGATGGCTGCCGAATTAGGAGCTGTCATACTGGCTCACACATGGGTATTATCATTCGGAGTAGATGCAGCTATCAAAATTTGATCTGGCCAATCATGTCCGGCTAGTCGGATATACGTCTCTCCCGAACCCGATCCTTCGTCTTTCTTTCCTCCTTTTTGGTGAGCACCTACTCATCCAAAACCTGCGCACTCACCTGGTGTTTGGCAATCCAGGGCGCTCTTTCCACTGCGTACAGCTCACTAAGAGAAAATGGAGTCCAAAAGGGGTTTCTTTCCCCCAAGCATGCTGTCTGGCTCTGGACTTGTCACAGAACGAAGCAGAACAATTACCATCCCTAAAGAAATCCGGCGAGCTACCTACGAACCTACAGCAGTCCCATCGATTCAGGCGATTTGCAAGACTTTAAGATGTTCCCCCTCATTGCAATACTACTTTTTGCAGCGCTAGGTTCAACTTCTGCATACTGGAAAGGCTTCAATGTGGGTGCGAACCTCCCCAGCGGGCCCTGCCGCACCGAGGCAGATTGGGTGACGGCCTTCGAGCAAATGCAAGCGCTGCCCGGGTACTTCTCATCTGCTCGTCTCTATGCCTCGTCAGATTGCGATACGCTGGCCAACGCCGTGCCAGCTGCGATCGCAACGGGACAGACGCTGTTGGTCGGGGTTTGGGCGGAGGACGAGGGCCATTACAATGCGGAGAAAGCGGCGTTGTTGAGCGCGCTTCAACATCACGGGAACAACTGGCTCATAGCGGTATCTGTCGGAAGTGAGGACCTTTACCGGTACGACACGGACCCAAACACGCTGGCCAGTCAGATCTACGATGTGCGTGGCATGATCCGATCCGTTGGGGCGAAACAACAAGTTGGGCACGTGGACACTTGGACGGCATGGTAAGTGTAGAATGAGGGCGCTTCCTTCAAAGAAGCGGCAAGCTCATGTCAGCTTGGTTGCACAGGGTCAACAGCACAAACAACGCCGTCATCGTGGCGTCAGACTTTATCGGGATGGACGGCTATCCGTATTTCCAAGGGTCAAGCATCGAAGATGCTAGCTCGGTCTTCTGGGATTCGGTGCAAGCGACGCGCAAAGCGGTCAACAGCGTGTCGCCTGGGAAATGGGTTTGGATCACGGAGACGGGATGGCCTGTGTCGGGGCCAGCCTTTGGAGCGTCGGTGGCATCGATCGAGAACGCTCAGAGATACTGGAATGCAACGGCTTGCGATGCTTTCAGCGAGGCGCATACGTTTTGGTATTGCTTGGATGATTACGCGGGCAGCCCGAGTTTCGGTACGGTAGCGCAGAATGACGAGAACATCTACGTGGCAAGGTGCTAGGCCTGCAGTTGCATTCTCCGACATCTATCGGTGTGCAACAGGCATTTGCTGGCATCGACCGGCGCCGCGCGCCGGGTCAGCTTGTTGGACTGAGGCCGGACTGAGAGAATGATGCAGGAAATCGTGCGCTCGAGTCGTCCAGCGCCGTGATTCCATTACCTCCAGACTAGGATTATGAATAGCTTGCACTCATGGGATTTTGTGAAACACGAATGAAGTGAGGCTTACATACATATCGCTTGGCGCTGTCAGTGTCACCTGTCGACAGGCTCCGCTTGTGGAGCTGTCGGGTAAAAACCCCTCGGGGCCTTAATCCTCAGGGTGTTATCTTGGGGATTAGCTGCGGTTGGCCCAGCTTCTGCGTACGGAAAACAATCCTCTTTTGATTTTTTTTCCCCCCTAATAACACCTTTTTTTTCTTTTTCAAAAAGGCAAAAAGCCCGAGAGCTGATCGGGGCTGGACACTCGTCGCAACTATTACCACCACGTCCCGACAGTCCGGGCAGAAAATCCGCCCGGCTACCTGCTCCTCGAGCCGGAAAAAGACACGCTCTCACTCGCCTCGACTGCTGCTACTACTGCCTCCTTCCGTTGCTGTTGAGCGTCACTCGGTCGAACACGGTGCGGTCTGCAACGTCTCGAGAGATATTGCGGTCCAGATCGGACATCTACACGGAGAAAGGCTGCATACATACACACGTTCTCTCTCCATCTCCCTCTCCATCTCAGAGCGGGGGTGCGCATACTATCGGAACAGCATCATTTCTGAGGTTCGCTCGCCGTCACTGACCGCTACGGAAGACTCTTGGGAACGAGCGGAGCGCTACAAAGATCGCACATCTGCACCTACTCAGTCTCAGAGCCAACAAAGCAATGACAGACCCGTCGCAGAACCCTGTCCAGTTCGTCCTGCTGGACACCCGCCAGCTGTGGGGCTCTGCGCCGAAGATCGCTGAAGCAGTAAGTTTGATTTCCTTGGTCTCATAAAGCTACCCATCCATCGCCTGCCGCGAAGTGGACATTTGCTTTTTCCTGTCCTTGCGCTACTTTCTGGTTACTTTGCCTCTGCCTTTATTCCCGGCTGGCTCTACCAGCCCCCGAGATGCCATGAGTCGTGGTACCGGCCCCACCGCGCTGTGTCACGGGTGTCCAGCCGAAAGCGAAACATTCGGCATATTTGCCTCTTGTCAGCCGCGCAATACCGCCTTTTCGCTTCCGAAGTTCCCCCCCCATCCCAAATCGCCGGGCCCGCGGGTCCACGGAAGGCGGTCGGCAGTTGCTCGACGAGCGTCGCTGGATCGTCGCGCGTCCATGGTCGTGGGAGCATCTCGAAACTGGTCTGTGCCTTTCCGAGTGGCTCGGCTGGTCAGCTGGCTCACCGCCGAGAGTCGGCCGCTCGGTTGCGAGATCAGAGGCAACGGGCAACACGACAGTGACGACGGCTTCGAGCTCAACTCTCGGTGATACCCGTCAAGAGCATCCAGTCACACGCACCCTTGGGCCTGAGACCGTCATCATGCGCCCTTCTGTCGTGCTCGTTGTCAGTGATGTCGTATCGCAGCTCACTTGAGATTGCATTCCACTTTCGGCTAACATCGAACTCTCTTGGGCGGGCCCCCGCGGCCCCCCCTGCGCGCATCTAGGCCCCGGACGCGCTTGCTCTGCTGCCGCCCGAAGACGCCGCCAGAGTGCAACGCTACCACTTCCTCCGGGACGCCAAGATGTCGCTGGCCTCGGCCCTGCTCAAGCGCTGGTACGTGTCCAGCGCCCTGGGCGTCCCGTGGGCCCAGTGCCGCTTCGAGCGCCTGGGCGATCCCAAGCACGGCAAGCCCTGCCACGCCCCGGAGCTCGGCCGCGGCTATGCGTCGGCAACCGCCAGCGCTTTAGCCGGAGCCGGGGCCCGTAGCGGCGGAGACGACGGCGGAGACGACGGCGGCCGCGACGACCGCTCCGCCCCCGCGCTCGACTTCAACGTCTCGCACCAGGCCGGCCTGGTCGCGCTGGCCGGCTGCCGCCGCCGCGACGCCGAGCTCGGCGTCGACCTGGTCTGCGTCGACGAGCGGCCCAGCACGCGCGCGATGGCGGAGCGCGACGGCCTCGAGGCCTTTGTCGACATGCACGCCGACGTCTTCTCGCCCGAGGACCTGGCGGCGATCAAGGCCGCGCCGCCGGACGGCCCCGCCGGCGCCGCCGGCGCCGCCCTTGACGCGCGCCTGCGCCGCTTCTACGCCTACTGGTGCCTCAAGGAGGCCTACGTCAAGCTCGAGGGCGAGGGCCTGCTGGCCGCCTGGCTGCGCGACGTCGCCTTCGCGCGCGTGCGCGTGCCCGCGCCCGCGGCGCCGGGCCAGCTGGGCGAGGCGGTGGGCGGGATCGGCGTCGCGGTGGGCGGGCGGGCGGTGGGCGGGGTGGAGCTGCACCTGCAGGCGGTGGGGCCCAACTACATGGTGGGCACGGCGGTCAAGGTGGCGAGCGGCGTGGAGGGCGTGGAGGGCGCGGAGGGCGCAGCGGGCGCGGCGGGCGTGGGCTCGCCCGCGTACCGGGCGGCGGAGCTCGGCGAGGTGACGGCGGCGGCGGCACGGTAGGCGCGAGGGCGACTTGCGGGCGACGAGGCAGCAGCGAAGACGACGACGGCCACGGGGACTGTCCGTTGTTTCTTTTGGAAAAGACCATGGCGTGGATTCGCGCGGCAGCAGCACCAGCAGTAGCCAGCAGCAGCCAGCAGCAGCCAGCAGCACGCAAATCCAGGCGGATCTCGTGAGGGGCCAGAACAACAGCGTGCAAGAGCGAGCACTATAAGATTGTAGATGATTGTGGAAATACAGAAAACAAGATTTACAAGGACCTAATCTACTACAGTCGAAGAACCCCGTGCGGTCTTTTGGTGGCCGAGCGTTCATCTAAGCCCGCCACTTCCGTGTCGTGACTCTCCTCGCTCTGTCTCTCTCTTTCTCACACTCTTTCCTTTTTTGTTGCAAGACAGCCGAGAATTCACCACTTCTCCAGAACCCCTTTCAATAGGCAGCGCTCCTGTCGAGAGAGATTGGATGTCGTGAGCAGTCGTGATTGCGTGATCGTTTAGTCTTTAACAGAGAGAAAAAGAAAAAGAGAGAGAGAGAGAGAGAGAGAAGCCGCGGAACAACGCTTACGCTGTCCGTAGCTGCTGCAGAACCGCCTCCTTCTCCTCGATAGGCAACATCCCCAGCACCTGGGCGACACCCTTGAGGCCGCCTTCCTTGTTGCTCCTCAGCAGCGATGCCACGTCGTACGCGATGCTCTCGCGCTTGATCTCCTCGACGCGCGCGTGCACCTCTTTGCGGTTCTCCTCGTACCACAGCGCGACCTGCATGTCCTCGCGGTCGAAATCCGCGATCTTACTCCACGTCTTCAGTCGCTCCAGGTCGGTCGCGCGGGCTGTGCACCTCCTTGGGCGCGGCCGCGGCCATGCGTTTGAGGATGTATTCCTCGTTGAGACGGCGGCGCAAGCGCCAGTAGAAGAACCGACGAGCGTTCTTCCACTTCAGAGGCATGCGGATGGTACCTTTGGCTTCCATGCGGCCGGCACGGTCATGCAAGTCCGCGTACTGGTACGCGATCTGGCCATAAACCGGTAACAGAAGCTTCTCGCGCTCCACCATCTGCGCCTTGACCTCATCTTGCTCCTCCTTGCTGAGCCCAGGAGCGGCCACTCGCTTCTTCAGCTCCGCGTACTTGGCGTCCAGCCGCTCCATCGTCTGGAGCTGCTTCTCACGCCGGTACTTGATACCCACGATACCGTCTGGCTCAAGCACGCCACCACGGCTCTCCTCGTCCGCGTACATCTCCATGAATTTGCTGTTGATCGTCGGGTCAACCACGACCCAGGATCCACCGCGGAGCTCTCCATTGGGCGGGATGTAGACGAACACGGGCTGCTCGTACGCGACCAGGGCATCGACGATGTAAGAGCCGTATTTGAGCACCTCGTTGAACATGTCACGCTGTCCACCGGAGAATCCACGCCAATTCGCCAGGATGATAAGAGGCAGCTGCTCGCCCTTGTTGAAGTCGCGGATTGCCTGAGATGTCTTGAAGGCCGAGTTGGGGAACCATACACCACCGGCTTCGCTGGTGACTTGCTCCGTGCTGTCTGGGTTGCTTGGGTCGGCTGGCGCGATCGTTTCTACTGTCCGCGTCTCGACGCCAATCACACCCACGGGGATACCTCCAAGGCGCGCGCGTCCAGTAACAACGGTGCGGGCCCAGCCTCCCAGGGCTTCGTCGAAAGAGCCGCGGTCGAACAATCCCGACTTCCAAACCCCGTCCTCCTCCACGCCGCCAATCATGTGACGCACATCGTACGTCTGCTTGTGCGGTGGGGTCCACGCCACATCTCGGTCCCAGTTGTCCACGCTCGGCGAGATCGGGACCGGGTTGCCCTTGCGATCGGGCACAAAGGACATCCATCTCACGATCTTATTGACGCCCTCGAAGTCGTCCGCTGCGGTCATGTGCGAAACTCCGTTCTTGTACATGATCTGGGTGCCTCCGAGTTGCAGGTTGGACGTGTACACTTCGCGACCCAAAAGGTTGTTGATGGCGGGAGCGCCTGTGAGGATGATCGGTTGGCCTTCGATCTGGATCGTGCGTTGTCCGAGACGGACGAGGTAGGCGCCGATACCTGCAAGTGTCATGTGATTAGCCAAATTGCAAAAGGTTTCCGCGCGAGAGCGTATGCTTGATATCAAACTTACCGACTGAACGGCAGGTGACGAGGGTGATGGTGAAGATATCGTCGTAAGCGCGGCTGGTCTCACCAGCGATCAAACCGGAGCCACGCAGACACTCGACACCGAGACCGTCTTCGGCACCGATGATGGTCGTGATCTTGTGCCGCGTTTCGCCGTCTTCCGTGATCTTCTCCGTGATGACGCCGCGTTGCTTGCCATCTTCGAAGCGTTTCTTGACGTCCGGGGTCATGTACAGATACTTGAAGCCCTTCTCCTGCCTCTCGGGATCGTTCCAGGCCACCTTGAAGTGAGGCATCATCTCTTCCGCCATGCCGATACGTGCACCGGAGTTCGCAGAAAGGTAGATACGGGGAATGCCGAGCCTTCGAGCGAGTTCCGAGCATTTGTGGAAGAATTTGTCTTCCGTCGGCCCGAACGACCCAATCTTGAACGTGATGTCGTTGGCGACGATGATGAAACGACGGCCTCGCGGGTACTCTGGGGTCTTGGCGGTGACAATCCACCCGACCATACCGATCGTGTTCGTACCCGGCTCACGACCGACCTCGACCAGGTTGTCGTTCTCGTCAAACACGAGCTCGCTGTACTCCATACTCTCTCCAGCCGCTGGCTGTTTGTCCTTGAGATGAGGCTGGCTCGACACGACTTGCTGCCACTGATTCTCGAACGCCTGTTTGAAAAGTTCCGGGAAGTCGTACACGTACTGCGTGCCCATAATGTGAGCCTTGTACCGCTTCGGCTGAAGAGCCCCCTTGGTCGGATATGGAGTGGACACAGGACGCAAGTGCATCGAGCCGATCTTGGTAGTGCCGCCGATGCTGTGGAACACCCATTCGCTGCCGCGCTCCGACTTGCGCTCTTCATACAGCTCAACGTCCACGATGAATCCCGAAGTGTTGGTGATGAGGACGCGCAGCGGGTACGGCGCGCCAGTCTCCGGGTCCGTGCAGACGATGCGGATCTCGGCACTGGTGACACGCAGCCTCCAGGCACGCCGACCGAAGCGGTCCAGGAATCCACCGAGCGCTTCCTCCACGTCTTTGGGCTGCAGTGGGAAGACGAGCGAGAAGTTGATGAAGATGTGGTTCATGTCCGAGTTGTTGTTGCCAATGATCTCGAGCGCATCGAAGATGTCATTCATGAGGCGGTCAGCCTCAGCAACCATGTACTCGGCGCTCGGGATGTCCTCTCGAAGCTTGCCGGGTCGAACGACGGCTCTGGTGAAGTAGCGCTTGTCGTTCTCCGCGTTCTTGCCGACCGCTTCGTACACGTGGATGTTCCGGTTCTCAGTGAAGACGGGCTTGATGTTGAATTTGCTCAGTCGTCCGAGTTCAAGCTGGAAGGCGAGAGCGGGCTCGATGTGACGGATGCTGGTGTCTTCCTCGTACGTCGGTCCTCGGAAGGTGAAGTAGCCTGGGTACGCCCCGTCTATGTGACCGCAGATAAAGGTCAATCTCCTGACGCGCCTCGCGTACAGGTCTTCTTTGTAGTCATTCAGGATGGGCTGGATGCGCTTCAGCAACTCGCTGTCGTCGTTACTCTCGGAATCCCTGACAGCGATGTTGCAGACAGCGGCAAGCTCGTCGCTCACCGGCTGTTGCACCGTCTGCGGCTTCCTGGCACGCGAGAGGTCCGCGAGGCTGGAGCCGCGCTTCAACGGATTGTCACCCGGAATGGTGAAGATCTCCAAGACGCGTGGCATGGCCTCATCCGCGTCTTCGATGTAGTTGACCGGGACCACGGCCCCTTTCCTCGTGTGCTCGGCATCGCCGCCTTGCGCCAGGTAAGACATGTCGCTGATCGAGTAGACCTTCTTGAAAGGGTTGTCGCTCGCCCCAAGATTCGGTGTCGATGGCGTGGAAGGGTGGGAGAAGCTGATGGGCAACCCGTACTCTGAGGCGCCGATCTTTCGGAGAATAAAGTCCCAAGACAAGACAAAGGGCGCCTCGCCCTCAGTGTGGTAGTTGAGCTTCTGCAGGCTGTAGGCCCGGTAGGCTCGGCGCACGTAGACCTCCAGAGCGGCGAGCGAGACCCAAGGGTCCGAGTGCGAGAAGAAGGAGGGCAGAACGTCGAAGACGGTGTACCGCGAATCGATGACGTCCTTGAGAACCTCGCCGTCTGGCTCACGATGATCCCAACCGCTCTCACCATACTTGTGCTCAATGACGGAGGATTTGAGGATGTGTTCCATCTGCGATGTCCTTTCCTCAAGCGACGGCATGGCGCACTGGATGAGCACCTCGCGCGACTTCAGAGCTACCTTGGCGACGGGGCGGCCTTCGAGTTCGGCCAATTTGCGGAGAATTGGCCGGAGGTATTTGGCCACGTTGGCGGCTCCAGGTCTGTTTGGCCTGTAATTTTCGAGGATGGCGAGAACGAGGTTGTTCTTGCCAGAGGCACGGGTGTGGGAGAGGACGACGCCGACAACTTGGTTCAAGTCTTCTCTGTGGGCTTCACGGAGCTGGAGGATGACATCCTCGTCGTTCAGTGTGCGAGACGAGAAGGTGGATTCGATGGCATGGTATTGCTCCAACAGCTCAATCATGACCTGGTATTCGTGAACCTTGAGGCCTTCCGCGTAGTCGTCCATGATCTTGGTGAGGGTAGCGATGGTGGTGCGAAGGGTTTCGGCGTCGGAAGCGTTCAGGTTCTCGTCGAGATACCTGTTGAAGGCCTTCTGCAGCTGCTTGGCGGGGAACTCGAGGTTGCGTCCCTGGGCTCTCTCGACGACTTGGCCAAGAAGGGCGTCAAGCTTCTGGGGCATGCGTGAGTGAAGGGCAGAGGCGGCAGCGGCCCATTCGCCATATGGAAGGGACGGGTCTCGAAGGACTTCGATCATCTCCTTCAGGGATGATTGCATGATGACTTGATTGTCGTAGCCTTCAAGGATGTTGCGCAAGGTGCCCAGCACGAAGTTGAAACGCTGAGGCACCTTCGTACCTTGCACCTGGGGGCTTCCATAGTCCGGAAGCTGTCCAAGGAAAGGTTGCGAGGTCTTGACACGGGAGGGGTCATCCAAGGCAAGTATACCGAGGATGTCACCGGTCATCAGCGTCGCGCCGGGCTGTTTGATGAGATTGACCGTGCCGTCTTCCTGGGCCACCAGGGGCATGAACATCTTCATGACTTCAATCTCCGCGAAAGTCTGACCTTTCTTGATGTGCTGGCCATTCTCGACCGAGAATTTGACGAGTTTACCCGGGCTGGGGCTACGAAGCTGCGTTGGGTCGTTCTCTTCCTCGAGCAAGCAGGTCTTGCCGTCAACACTCATTCGGGTAGCACCCACTTCGTCTTTCCAGTAGACGTTGTGGCTCTTGCCGCCCAGAAGGATCAGAAGACCGCCATCGGCCAGGACGCGGATGCCAACAGCACACCTCGAGCCGTTGATGAACAGCGTGAAGCTGTCCACGCTCGATCGTGTGGCGGTGAATTTGTACCTCTGGCCCTCGTAGATGAAGTCGATGGGGAAGACAGTCTTGAGGATGTCCTTGGACGGGACCTGTCCCTTGTCGAGGATGGTCTTGTAATCATTCTGGCAGTCGGTGCTGGCAATGTGGGCACGCAAGGTTGCACCGCAAATGACAGCGATCATCGGATCTGGGCGCTCGGCGGTCAATTTTTGGGAGATGAGCTCATCCAGCCAAGCGGTGGTGATCTTGTTCTCCTCGAAATCCGGCGTCTCGAGCAGTTTGATGAGATACTCGACGGTGGTGCGGAAGTCGCCGCGGATGCTCAGCTCCTTGAGCGCAACAACCATATGCTTCCTGGAGGCGGCGCGATTTTCACCGTAGGCGAAGATGTGACCGAATTGAGAGTCGGCAAAGCTGTGAATGCTACTGGCGCTGCTGACGGAAAAGTAACCCCAGACGTTGGAACTGCTTCGGAAGTTCAGGTCGTGCATGGTACCGCCGGACGGCTTGAAACCCTCGCCGGGATCCTCAGAAGTGATACGGCAAGCGGTGGTGTGGCCTTTGGGTCTTGGCCTCCTCTGGGAAGTTTTGCTGCCTTCGGTGGAGAAGCCAAAGTCGATAGTGCCGGTCAGGTTAGGATCGGCGCCGTACAGCAGACGAATGTCGCGAATGCGGTGCAAGGGCAAGCCCATAGCAACCTGCAACTGAGCGGCCGGTAGGTTGACACCTGTGACCATCTCGGTGGTGGGATGCTCGACTTGCAAACGTGGATTCAGCTCGAGAAAGTAAAACTTGTCGTCGGAGTGCGAGTACAAGTATTCGACGGTACCGGCTGAGACGTAGCCGACCAGCTTACCGAGAGACACGGCAGCATGCTCCATCTGTTCGAAGGTCTTTTGGTTTGCGATAGTAACGGGAGCCTCCTCGATGATTTTCTGGTGACGCCTCTGCACGGAGCAGTCTCGGCCTGAGAGGGAGATGTTCTGGCCGTACTGATCGGCAAGAAGCTGGACCTCGAGATGCCTGGCGCTGCCTGCCAGTTTCATGATGAATATGGGAGAACCGGGGATCTCCGCAGCGGCGGCTCTGTACATCTCGTGGAATTTCTCTTCAGAGTCGACTTTCCGAATACCCTTGCCGCCACCGCCTTCCGAGGCCTTGATCATGACGGGGAATCCGATCTTCTTTGCCATCTCAAGACCCTCTTCGGGCGAGTGGGTGCAGCCCTTGTCGTACACAGCGTCGTCTACGGTAACGATGCCCTTGTCGTCGACTTTGACCTCTTTAATGCCCTCCCCTGACCACGGTATACATGGAACGCCGGCGTGCTGTGCAACGATGGTCGAAGAGATCTTGTCACCGAGGGAGCGCATGGCGGAGCCCGGAGGGCCAATGAAGACAATCTTCTGAGGGGAATTCGCTAGGGATTCGGGGAGCTTTGGATTTTCGGAGGCGTGACCCCTGGATGATTGGGCAGAAACTGGTTAGAGACCGTATCCGTCAGATGTTTGCACACGAGTACACTCACCAACCAGCCCAGACTGCATGGACGTTCATCCGCTCGGCGACGTCAACGATCAGCTCGACATTGGCGTAGTTGTTATTGTTGGGACCTCCGGGAACCTGTTCGAGTTGTTGCGGTGTGAGAGACGGAAGAAGTGGTTTCTGCAGTAGGTGCAGAGACTCACCTCAACGTAACGATCAGCCATGCGGATGTAATCAGCGTTGGCCTGAAGATCGTCCGGAGTGGCCATGACGGTGATTTGAACGGCCCTCTCATCGGAGAAGGTCTCGTAGGCCCATTTCCGTACGGAACGGATGAATTTGACAGCAGCAATACCGTTGTTGGCGATCAGAACCTGGAATGTACAGTGGTCAGCATTTGAGAGTGGGTGCGCAGACAGATGCACAGCCCGAAGGGCGAACGGACGTTTGTGATGACGGTGTGACCATCGTGTGCTTGCACGAAGTCCTTGACCTTGCTCGGGGGTGCGGCGCCCAGCTGGTTGCCTCCCACAAAATGCGGAGCGAGATCAAACTTGGCGGCCCACGAGCTAGGATGACCGTTGGAAGAGCCATTCGCAGGCCTGACTGGCAGGCTGCTGCTGGCGTCAGCTATTTGGGCCATTTTGGCGGCTGGCAAGACCGAGAGACTCGAGAAACGGGTGAGTCGGGAAAAGGTTGGACGGGGGGAAGATGTGTGAAAGACAAAATATCTCGGTTGAAGGCGTGAAAACCGGGATATTATTGTATTTTGATTTGCGGGCTGATGGGAATTGTGGTAGTGAAGGATCGATTCGGCAGATCAGAGAGAAGGAAGGATGTAGAGGTGTCGCTTCCTCAAAAAAGATAAAATTCCGGCTATGAGGTCAGTGTGCCGTGTTCAGAGGTGTATGGGGTATTATGTGGAGCGGGGGCTGTCAGGAAAAGCGACAAGGGCGCTGAACCTCGTCGCAACCTGGGAGTATTTTGGTTTTTAGGGACTTGAGCGAAGATGTTGAGAATTGAGGAGCAGAAATAGTTTAGAAGAAAAATAAGAAGGAAGAGTTGGGGGCATATGGGGGAAAGCGGGTCAGACGTGAAGAGGACAGAATGACAGCAGGTCAACAGTTCGACGTTTTTAGCAGCCTCGCCCAGAGTGCAACAGCAGGACGTAATAACAAGCTGTTTTTAATGTAGTCGGAGCAGCAGCAGCAGCAGCATCATCATCATCATCATCATCATCGTTATCACCATTATCCTCGTCCTCATCTACATATAATCACGACGAGCATAACTCGATCAGCGTATTTCTTGTTGATTTTTGAAGTTTGATTTTCGAATTGCTATCGATGTCACTCATTGTTTTGCCATAACCCATGGTCTGCCTTCCCCACACGAAATTTCCCAGACAGCACTGACGTGATGTTGAGCCACTATACTCGCGGCGGCTTCTGCTAGAGAGTTCAATCTGCACCCCGCCAAATACCAAGGCGATGGGGCTCTTGTCTGGATTGTTAGAACAATCGCTGTTGGTATTTTCCATAAGCGTGAGAGTATGGAGACTCTTGACTGTTGAGCAGTAGTGTTCGCTTCTTTCAAGCATCTGCTCTACGTGGCTTGACCCAACGCGGTAATGGCTTACCACCTTAGCCTTTACAAGCAAAGCGTGGCCTCACTAAAAACGACTAGATCGCCGCTGGCTAGGCGTCGACCGTTCCGGATCAGCGACATTTCACAGGTGGGCATGTTTCGTGACAGAAGCCAGGCTGTACAGTCATCACAATTACCAGCATCATTATTTGATACAGGTCCGTATAGCGCCAGGCCAAGATCTGATTCTCCAGGCGAGTGGGGGCATCGGTGGGAACTGATGTGCACATTCGCTTTCGTTGGGGCATTGGGGTCGATCGTTGACGAGGTGCTCCTTGACGCACTGTTCGGCGATTCTTCTGATTATTTCTTCCTGCTTTGCAATAACGGCTCGTATCGCATTTCCAAAACACGCCACGTTGGCCCACCGCGCTCCTGTAGTGCCCCGTGACTTCCCCGCTGCCGCCGGCTTTCGCGTGGATTTCCGCTCCGTGGTCTAAGTATTACTCCGTTAATAGTCGGCAATTATTCATTTGGTGGCTTCGGTCTGCATCTCCGGCGGTTTCTCATCAAACGAACGTTACATGGCCGAGACCGTTGCATTATTTTCCCTTTCCGACAAGGATAAATTCACGGTTGCCATAGCAATGCACATGCTATACTTGTACACTGTGCACATTTTTCCGTGTTTTTGTTATACCAAAAGGCGCTACCTGAAACATGTATCGGGATTTGCGCGCGGGACAGTCACGATCCAGATAATCATATCCAGTATTACTTTGCCTGACGTCGCCCGATGGATCCTGTTTGGGTAGGTCATGAGATAATTATATTAACATAGGTATGTAAGAGTGTCCGTAGTCGGTGGGCGCCCGCCGGCCCGCCGCGCCCCGCGTGCCCCGGTAGATACGAGCGCAAACGATATACACGCCATTCCCAAGGGCTTGGTATCGCTCGAGGTATCCAGACTTCTTTAATTCCTTACTACAACCATCGCTCAAAAGAACATAAGGAGGAAGGAAAGATGTTGAACAAAAAGGAGGTTCATTCTCTCGTCGTACCCATTGCTTCGTAGACTCCCGCAACCGAATGTGTCTCTTTCTTGCATCTCAATAGGTCTCTCCGAGCTCGTCGTTGTTGTACGCTGCCGCTGTCGCACTCGCCGATGTCGTTGAAGACGAATTCGTCGCCGAATGTCCTGGTCTTTCCGGAGTCTTGAATCCCCCTTCCGTGTCCCTCCTCCCCCCCGGAGCAGGCAACTTGGACGTTTTGCGTGGCACAACCCCACCAGCACCGCTGCCGTACATGCCCAAAGCCTGCGCGCTCGGTCGCCGCGTCAGTGTTGCTGGCGCCGGTATGCTCGACAGCCCACCCTTGTCCAACGTCGTCCGCCTTGGCGTTGGCGTGATCTGTTGCATATCTTCATCCCGCTCATCCGTGCTGAAGCCGAACGACTGTCGGTATCCGGTAGCGCTCTGCCTCCCGCTCAGCGATGACCGTGGTCGTCGGAGGTCAGCCGCTGAACCGGGCCGATACAGCTCTCGCCTGGCCGTGCCAGCTTCTGCTCTGCTCCGTGGCCGCACGGGCACTTGTGCCGACGTGTCGCTCGCCCGACTGCTGGGCCGTTCCGTGTCTGTCGAGTCGGTGTTGTTGTTTCCAGCGAATGAGATGCGGCTTTTCCGCCGTCCGAGCGCGCTGTTGCTTCCGTCAGTGCCATGGTCCTGGCTCAACGAATTGTTCGTGCTCGTGCTGTTACGCTTCTTTGAGTTCCGCACCGTCACCGTCGACGGTAGGTTGCTCGACAACGACGAAGGCCCGTTCGGTGTCGCCAAGTTGGCCCGCGGCGATGCTCCGCGCGGCGACGCTCGTGGCGGCGTGTGCGTCGGTGCCGGCAGCTTAGATCGCGCCGACTGCACCCGCTGCTCCAGCTTCTGCATCTTGCCTATCAGGCCTCGGATTTGGTACAGAGACTGCGAGCGCGGCATCATCTCCGCTCCCACGCCGCTTGGCCTGGGTGTTGGCACTCCGGTTCTCTTGAATGAGGGTGTCTTGACGAAGCCTGCTGCCGCCGCTGCATTTGACATGTGTCGCGCATGCGTGCTCTTGGACGACACACTGCTCGCTGGTTTCGGTGTCCGCTCTGGGTCGTCGCTGGCCTTGCCTCCCTCCTCTGATGCTGCCACCGCTGCTGCTGCCGCTGCCGTCGTGCTTCTTCTTCTTGAAGCAGAGTTTTCTGATGTCGGCGGCGAAGGTGGAGTTGTTGCATCCGAAGCCATTGTCACGATCGATGAGGCTGACTGGGTGGTGGTAGGTGGCGTCGAAGCATCGACCATCGAGTTGGACGTGAGCGATCCTTGGTCGCTGAATTGTGACACCCTGTTCAACCTCGCTGCATTGCCCGCTTCGGCCGCACGCAGCTTCTCTTGTGTGATCTCAGCCTCTATCCGCAAGTCCGACAGCTCGTCCCGCACCCGTTGCGCCTCGATCCGCAGCTCTTCCCGTTCTTGTTCGCCCCGCTTGACCTCTTCGTCCAGCATCACGCTTCTTTCGAGCGTTTGGTTGTATTTCGACTCGAGGTCTTCCAGCGACGATGTCGTATGCCGCGCTTGCCGTTCAAAGTCATCATTAGCCACTTCGATGTCTCGCAGTTTCAGCTGCAGCCCTCGATTCGTGTCCCGTAGCGATGTGATTTCTTTCTGAAGCGTGTTCTGCGTGCTGTTGGCTTCCTGTTTCGATTGCTTGTATTTGGCCTAGTGCATCACGCAGTGTATTAGAGCGCGCGCCCTCTGTCTCTCAAACGATTCGCGCCCTCGCGCTCACCTTCCATTCGTCCACCTCGTAGTTCAACGTCTCCACTCGTTGCGTCAACGACCTCTCGCGCTTTTCCGCCGCTTCCACATCCTTCTCCAGCTCCGCTTCAAGCTCCTTGCTCGAAGCCTGAAACTCCTGGAGTTCTGATTCCAACTGCTCGTACTGGCTCTTGTAGTACGATAGCTCTTCATTGGCGTCCTTGAAAGCGGCCGGCGCAGGGGACGAGGTCGCCATCATGTGATCAGGGGGGCGGAGGGGCACGATGCCTCGTGTCGCATTACCGACTGGCTGTGCTTTGGCCCAGGAAAGAAGGAATTTGCCTGGTGTGTGTTGAACCTAGTCCGAAGCGAAATGCGCCGATCCCACCCAAAGCGGTGTGGAAGTGTTGGCGATGGCGATGTTTTACGAGCGCCAGGGCGTTCTGGTGTCCAAGTGATAAATCCAGAAATCCAGTCAAAAGGTCGCCGAAAGATCCAGAGGTGCCAGAATCCAGGGCCTGTCGATTGAGCGCTCCAGCTGCAAGAGTCCAGTCCAGTCCAGTCGATCCAGCGCGGGTTGGGCGTCGTCGCAAAAGGTGTTTACATGCCTTGCAGGGGTCCCGCAGCGGATATTAGGGCAGGCGACGAAAAATTGCCCGACATGTTTACCCTGGAAACGCGGTCACATGACCTGCGGGTTTTCCCTTGACCCTCACGTTGCGAAGCGGGCGGCAGACTCGACAATGAATTATTGCTTGGATAGACAGATACGTGGTATAGTGGTTGATCAAATGTTGTTAGAATCAATTGTGGGCTGTACATAGACGAGGGTACATTTTGAGAATTATGGTGAGACTGGAGAACGCGACATCAACGACGCCTTGCATTATTAGAATGTTACAAAGCAATCTGGCCATACAGCCTATGGTGGATGATAAGCAATCCAACTGAATCCCAGCCACGTCCATCAGAATGTCATTCACTCGTGCCTTTGATGTGGTCGTGCCCTGTGTCTCGTCCCCTTCGTTACCTCGCCGGAAAGAGGTTGCAGCCAGCCGTCCGACGGGCATGGCCATTGCTGGTAACTTGACTAACCACCGAAGCCGTAGAGAGTGCGGCCTTGGCGCTTGAGGGCGTAGACGACGTCAAGAGATGTGACCGTTTTACGCTTGGCGTGCTCGGTATAGGTGACAGCGTCACGGATAACTCCTTCCAAGAAAGATTTGAGGACGCCGCGAGTCTCTTCGTAGATCACTAAACAAGATCGGGATACATTAGAATATGCTACGCTCAATGTGGGTTATTGTCAGAACTCACTAGCAGAGATGCGCTTTACACCTCCACGGCGCGCGAGGCGACGGATCGCAGGCTTGGTGATGCCTTGGATGTTGTCCCGAAGAATCTTGCGATGACGCTTGGCGCCGCCCTTGCCGAGGCCTTTGCCACCTTTGCCACCTGGAAAGCTCTATCAGTTAGCGACAAGAGCCAAGGAGAACATCTACGCCGGCCACCGGCCACGAACAGAGGTCACAGGTGCAGCAGCAGCGCTGTCTATCCCTCGGGATGATGTTCAGACGAGCGGAAAGGCCGAGCGAACGACATGTAAAGCGAGTAGGCAGTGATGAGTAAGGGCCAGAAGCGGAGGGCCGCATGGGCGTAGAGATTGGGTCTGGTCCTGTGCCTTGTCGAGAACAGCGAGGCGCAGATCGACAAGAGGCCGACGGAAAAGATGATTATGAAGATGAGTGCGCTTGGTGGAAGACACAGCACGCCTTTCCTCACGGCGCAATAATCACCCATATCTCGAGAGGCTGATACGGATCGAATTCCATGGCGCTGGCGGTGAAGCACCAGAACTCGCAAGGGCCAGGAATAAGAGAGAGGCGACCGATATGCTGCTGCTGCTGCTGCTGCTGCTGCTGCCGCCACCACCCAGGCCAGAGGCGGGTATCGATCGGAGAAGATGAGACAACAAAGGACAAAGCGATGCCTGGCTGTAGACACACCGCTGTGGGGGCGAGTAATTCCAAAACGGAATGCGTTCGGTGGGAAAGCGCGTCAGGGCCACACGCGCCCTTTTCTGGGGAGGACCGGTTTCGCGAGGCGTCACAGACACTCATGACGATAAAGGGGAAATAGAAAAATAATAAAGGAAAGAAAGAGAGGGAAAATTCACTTACGTCCAGACATGTTTAATTCTTATGAGAATCTGGGGAGTATGTGCAATTGCTGTGTATGTTTGCGAATTCTCTATCGCAAGGTGGATGGGCTCCAAGTGCAGCTGTGCGAGGCTGCAGAATGCAGAGTGGAAAAGAACGCGACCACGAAAAATTCCGGGCGGGGCAGGGGTGGAACAGTGTCTACTTATAGGAAAAATCGTGCAGGTGTCAAACAAACATCAGCGTTGTCACGGAAAAGAGAGGCGGAGCTTGGAACAAGGGCGGAGGCAATTGGGGTGCAAGATGGCAAATCGCAGCAAAACAGAGCGGGGCTGAGCGGCAGAAACACAGGCCGGAATCCTGGCGAATTTGCCAGGCCTTCAGACGGTCAAGTTTGGGTGAGCAATGCGTAAGAAAAAAGCCGGCAACAGGGCGGAGGCTCAGCCCTACGATGCTATAATGCAACAATGACGCCGTGTTAGTCCATTTTACAACGCCCTTCGGATGCATTCCGTGTTGATCAGTAGAGGACATTTTCAAAGTCCATATTGTGATCCCGACTCAACGAAAGCCCCTCGGCGTCTTGATCGACTGTTCACATCGCTTTCTGAGCCAGCGTTCGATTCAATGTCTCCTAATGTATTATTGTCCGCATAAAAGCCGGCCCATCCTGAGCGTCTGGGCCAGCTTCCAGGAACACGAAAGAAAATGCTCGGCCAGTGTCGCTTGATCATTTGTCAGGCAGCAAGAGCCTTTTCAAAGGCCGCAAAGCGTTGACGGAGGGGGTTCCGGTCCGCGTGCCGAACAATAAAGGTTCAAACCCAAGAACCGGGCAGGTCTGGTTACGGCGGTTCGAGTCGTTTTAGCATCTCTTTACACACCGTGGGATGCTCGACGCTTCTCTATGGCCTCTCAAAAGTGCGGCTGAACAGATGCTCGGGCATCCGTCCTGTTTGAAAGTCGTGCAGTCTCGTCACGATTTCGTACTTCAACATGGCCTCGGAGCTATTCGTGCATGCCTCAACCAATGCACTCTTCACTAGCATTTTCCGGTGCGGGCTCAGGCAGCCTACTCAGTCGGCTACTCAACGTTGTGTCCGAGTTTGCCTCATCCTGTCGACAGCCACGGTCTATCAGTAGTGCTTCCAACCGAGAGGCGTCCAGCCTAGCATATTCGTCAGAATTGCCTGCCATTCTGATTCTCCTGTGCTAGGAAAAGCTGCTCAACAAGATTTATGTAAAGCTTAGCCGGTCAATCCTATCCCGACGCCTGTCAATGCGATGGTTCTTTGACAAAACCTGTCTCTTTGTTCAAATACCAAATGCTCCACAGGCGAGCAAAGAAATTAGTATGTGCTCTGTCGCCACTTGCGAAAATCAACTCGTCCTCTTGTTCCAGATATCATAGTCGCCTGATTCCCAGTAATGGCGCTTGTCAGTCAGCACAACCCACTCTCCCTCTATCTCTGTAGTCGCGCGTTAGTATCACAGCCAATCTTCCATGGAAAGCTGCTAATGTTTGGAGATGATTGTGGGACATTCGGAAACGAATAATGAAAGATACAAGAAAACCTGAGAAACTCAAGTATTACTGAACATAGCCGAGAAAAGGCTGCCTTTTGATGAACAAACCCCACGGCTGAGCAACAGCCTGCGACTTTAGTATTTGCTTCTATTTTACAGTGCTTGAATTCAAGAGTGCTGTAAGTAGGAATAAAACAAACTTGTGTGCAGTGATATTCCCTCAGACTAATTGATTCTCGGTATCAATGCCACCATGAGTTTCTGGTAGTCCCCGCTTGTCTCGCTGTGGACTCTCTGTATCAGATCGTGATGGTGGACGTAACGATAAGCTCTTTCGACCTCTTCAAACCAAGATCGGTTCCAATGGAGCTTTACGACGAGATTGACAAGCTTGTGATCCTTTGTGCCGGCTCCACGCATTGCTTGGTCAAAATCGTTGGCGTTGGTCCTTGCAGGATCTTCGCCGATGTGCACCATCCGCAACAAGGCATCCTCCATGTGGCCGGAGAAGTTCCCTTTGATTGCTGCAGCCAATGGCTGCCTGTACCTGTTCTGGTACTCACCCGCAATCCATCTTACCTGTGCATTGCTGTGGTATGCCAGGATTTCACAGACGGCCAGCTCATTCGTGCCCATACCCTGCATCGCTTGGTGCAGTCTATGCACCGCGTCCTGCAGTTGGGGCGTCACTGGCGCAGACTCTTCCTGTCTTCGAGCCGCCAGCACCATGTCGAAGAGCTTTTCAGTCTTGAACGACAGGTCGCCACGCACAGCGGATTCGAGCGGCTTGCGGTGCACGCGGTGGTACTCCTGCTTGATGGCATGAATATCGGCATTGGACCTGCCTAGAAGCACTTCGTTCAGCACGCTTTCCTTGGTTCCCACACCGTCCATAGCCTGATATAGCTGATGGACGTCTTGTGCCAAGGGGCCTCGTACCACGGCCTGCAGGCCCTGGCCAAAGTAGCCGCTGGTTTCCTTTTGGATATCGCGCAAGAGATCCCTACCAAAGCGCTGATCGTATGTACGCCGCAAATTCAACATGATGATCGGATCCGGAATACCAGACAAGACCCGGATCAGCTCACCCTCGTTCGTGCCAAGCCCCTTCATCGCATGCCGCAATGCGTCGGCGTCCCGACTAGTGTCTACATTTGCCTGAACATTCAGATCGTACCCCAGTGTCACTGGAGTCGGGGGTCCTTGAGGGGGCCAGCTGTTCTGCTGCGGAGGATATCCATACTGCTGCTGTGGAGGATAGCCGTATTGTTGAGGGGGCGGTCCGCCCGGTGGTGGATAATAGCCTTGTTGCTGCTGCTGGGGCTGCTGCTGCTGCGAGCCGTACTGACCATGTTGGTGATGGTGATGGTGATGATGATGATTCATCGAGGGAGGAGCGTGTTGCGGCGGTGGGTAGTTATTGGATTGAGATGGGTACTGCTGTTGAGGCTGCTGGTTGTAAGGCGGATAGGGTTCTACTCGAGAAAAAGATGAAGAGGTTTAGTTTTCATTGTTTCTTGCTCTCGGTTTTCTTCAGGGTCAACATACGCCCATGATTGTAGTTCCAGGACATGACAGGAATGGGCAGCGGGGCAAGGGCTTTTGAGGCGCAACAGAGGCAGGATCTGGTGTGTAAGATACTTTGCCTTGCTTAGTACCTGCTTTAGGGAGTATCCTGGAATTCAAAAGGCGAAGCCAATATTGTGTGGCATCGCCAATGCATCCGCCATGTGAGGAGTCGCGTCTGGCTGATCTGCCTGATCTGCCTTGTCTTGGCCCCGCGTCATTGACCACGAGGTTTGTGGCGCAGTCCGAGGCCGTGCGCCGTTTGGATGGAAAGAATGGCAGTTGAGATTTCTGGATGCAACCCCCCCCCAAAAGGCCCACTTGTCCAAGGCTAAAAGTCAGGTGATCGCTAGCAATGCCTCGTCCAACATTTCAAGCTGGTCTCCGCTAATAACGTAGAGACATACATCCCGGTCGACCGCAACTGCACCTACTGATGGCTCTTGCTTCCATGTTCTCTGATGAATTGAATTTGTGCTGTACACCCTCTATTAGCAGATGAGTGCATAAGCTGGGTCAGCATGGTCCATCAAGGCGCGCCCAAATTTCCTCAAGCTTCTGTTCAACGCCTCTGGCTAGGCATCCTGTCGTAAGCGTATTTTTTATCTTGTGAGATAATGATTACCTTGGGCTAAAAAGATTCCATTATTAGCGAAAATGACGGAACATCTTACTTCCGTTTCTGCTGCGTTAGTAAGCAGCCCACCCGGAGCTCTATAGCACTGCCATCACAAAGCATTTTGCATATCGCCAGCCTCGCGATCAATAATTGCAGAAAGCGCCGAACCTCAGCCGAATTCCTGACTCATCGAGTGCCGGATCCCAGACGATAAACCATAATAGCTCGAGAGCGACTATCACCCAACTTTGCCTGTATTCACATGACTCTGATCTGAGGTTGTTAGCGGAGCTATCTCCGCTATCATCTGATGTCCGACGTCACATGCACCCCGAGATCAAAGTTCATCCGTTACCTGCCGTCCGAATAGGATGGCCGGTGGCTGGTGCCGAACCGGGAGCCTAGCAAATATCGCAAGTTGCATCACTGGAGGCGCCATGGGGCACAATATGTCATCGAAGGGCCGTCCACTGGCGCCGTCGCATTCTGGTCTTGGCGCTCAGCTCGATTGGGGTGAAGGAGCGTCGGAACATCGTCGTAAAAACCGGCCGCCTACGGTCCGACCTGATCATGAGGCTCATGAAGGCTTATTTCTTCCAATGCCAAGCTATCATCGGCCCCACCCTGTATGAATCATTCAGGTTGCCTCTCTGGACGACAAGAATAAAATGAGGATGACAGGCCTGCGCGCCAAATGTTAACATCCTCACATTCTGTCATCTTCCCTGTTGCATTCCACATTTTCTTACTCGACCTGAACTGAATTCAAACCCCTGTGGAATAATCATACTGTCGATTTTACAGATGGCAACCTATGAAAGCCGGCCACCTTCCAACCCTCCGCTGATCTCCCATTCCCCTCCTCAGATGCCTTCCTCGGGGGGACCTTCACCCATACCTATGCCAGAGCCTCGAGCTCCGGCTACTTACCCGCCTGCCCTCCAGCCGCATCCTTCACACTCACAAGTTACGAGCCTGCGCGCTGAGGCCGGTGCATCACCCCATTTGCCGTCACCTTACGAGTCTGTGCCTCCATCATACACTTCGGCAGCACCCTCTCCAACGCCGAGCTACGGTGCACCGAGCCCATACGAACGTCCACCGGGCAACGGCCAAGCGCCTTCTACGACTCCTTCTGGACCTTCGCCTTACTTTCCTACACCTCAACCGACCAAGACCGGTGTTCCTCCAGCAGCAACACCGTACAACACTCAGTCCGGCTTTGGCCAGCCTTCACCAGGGGGTGGCTACTTCTCCACCTCTTCTCAAAGTCCTAGCCGCCAACCGTACACTCCCACTCAATCATATACACCGCTAGACCCGTCTCAATACGCCTACCAACAGTCACCATATCCACAGCAAGCCCTGCATCCGTCATCTGCTGCCCAATATTCCTCCCATGCACTGCGTCAACGTGCTTACTCACATGGCTCCGCTCCCTACCATGGCTACCAACGCCAAGACTCCAACTCTTCTGCTTTTCCAGCCCCTGGGCAGAGCTTTACGTACGGACAGAATGGCCCATCGCGTCTAACCTCTTCCTACAGCAATCCGAGCCAGCTTGCAGAACGCCGTATGACTTCCAGCCGCCATAACTCTTCCGAACAGGGCGGCAGTCGCCGCCACCGGCGCAACTCAAGCAGCCGCCACGACTACGAAGATAGTGATGACAACCGCAGTGATTCGAGGTCTCCATCTGCGGACGGCCGCGAGCACCACCATCGTAGCAGCCACCATGGCCACTCGAACAACAACAGCAACAGCGAGAGCCGCCACCGCCACCACAGCAACAGCGTTGGCAGCAGCAGTGGTAGGTACGACAGAGATCATTATGGAAGAGAGTCTCTCTATCGGAAAGAGTCTTCGTCTTCGGGGTACTACAACAATGGCAGCGGTAGCGGCAGCGGCAGACCTCATCACCACCACCATCGCCGCCATTCGGACATCGACAAGCGGCCCACGATCGGAGACTCGGCCCTGTGGGCCTGGGATTCGCTCAAAGACGCATTGGTCGGCACGGACAAACCATCACCAGGCAGAAGGCATTGATTGGATTCACCCAAGTAGTAGTGATTTGGTTGTGGATTGCTGTCGAAACGAGCCACATGTATTCGGTTGCTGGCCGAACGCGTGCGCTTCAGAGAAAAAGGGGGAGAGAGAAAAAGGGAGAGAGAGAGAAAGGGGGGGGGGAAGGTGTTGGGTGTTTGAGGATATGCTCCTGACGACTGAATGCACCATGGGAACGAGATCAAAGTGATGCGTGTATCTGTAATGACCTCTTTCACGATAATGACCGCTCAATGACCCATCAGTATTATAATCACCACATTGTCGCCCGTTCTTGTGCTGTCGTGCCCTCTGCTCCCCTGTGCGCTTTACTTTGCTTTTTTTTCTTAAAAAAAACTGTTCTTTCAGACAAGCGCCGTGCGTGACCCCGTCGGCCCGCGCTCGCCTGCCGCCGAGTCTCTGGCGAGCGCGCGGAACGTGACAACAGCAGGGGTTGAGGGGGATCAGATCACTTCGGCGGCCCCCGCCCCATGGGAGGGAGAGGGCCGCGGCTGGATGGTGGAGTGGGATCGCGGGTGTTTACGAAATCGATTGGGTGCAAGGGCGCCGCGACGCAGCTAGGCTCATTTTATCTCAGTATTTCAGTATCTCACGACGTCCGGATGCAGAGCCGCAGCACCTGATGAGCCATTAGAAGGGCATTCACCAATGCCAGTCCCCCATGCTCCGTGGTTTTCTTCCTCTTCTTTGAGATATTTCATTCCGTTTTTCAAGGGCATCTTGGACCGCGCTCGGTTTCAAATAACACAGTCCTTGCTTTTGAAACTCCAATACCAATATCCATCACGAGCTCCGCCTTTCTTAGATCGCTAATTTACGACCAATGGAACAGAAAGTATATGGGGAAGTTGCAAGAGCCGAGCTTCCGTCGTTGCCATTGAAAGATGTGTTTCGAGAGCAAGCTGCGGCAAACCCACTAACGAGGGTATTCCAGAGAAGGGAATTATGCGCCTCCGACGAGGATATTGTTGACCGGAATGTGAACTGTCAATCGACTGTCAGCCATCTCCTCGGTTCGCATGGATATCGCGACTTGCGAGCCAAATCCAAAACATACTCAGCTTAACAAAGTAGCCGATCGTGCCCATCACCAAGAAACCGACGCCGACGGCTTGAGCGATCTTGAGAAATCTTCAAACGAATTAGAAAGTTAGCATCGACGTGGAACCAAGATCAGCCAGAATTTAACTGTAAGCCGACTGCTGATAGGACGGCTATGATTTCTGAGAAAGAGGACTCGGAACGTACTCGCGTTTGTCTGGCTTGGTGCATCTCGTGATGAATTGGTTGCCTTCTCTATTGGAAGCAACACAATTAGTCTCATTCAATGTCTCTCGCATCGCGCGATCACAGTAGCCTTATTGAAGGGACAAAAGCGAGACTCACTGTAAAAAGTCTTTGGGCGTGTCGAGGATCTCCTTCATCAGGGACGGGGCTCCGTCTTTCGAAGACATGGCGGCGATGTGGTGCTTAAGGAAAGTGTGGGAAGGGATCGACGGTAACACGCGAGCCAAGGACGATAGGTTCTCTGGACTTTGTGAGCTTGAGTGGCCGGAATGTGAAGTGGAAAGGGAGCGGAGGCAGCGTGCGTAGAAATTGAATGGAGCAATAACGTCGAGGCCTTCCCGTGGCTCAGGAGATGCGTCGAAGGGTTTCCAGAACAACAAAAAGGGTCCTCCCGTCTGCCGCAGAATTTAGGCTGGGGTACTTCTGCCTGATATGTGAGGCAACATTGGCAAGTCAGACTCAAGTCCTTCTAAACGAAATCGAAGATTTTACTTTCAATGGTGGTAAAGATGTCTTATTCCTTTGAGTCTTGGTATACTTTAGAAATAAATTTGTAATGCACAATGTTGTTTGCACCGCTATCACCACCGTCAAGCGAACTCAATACGCCTCCGTTGGTATTATTCGTTTCTCATGATACGTTTATTGGCCACAGGGTTTTTTGTTCTTTTATATCAGATTTCCATCCCAAATGCCTCTCAGCGCGTGACGATGCTTGTAATGATGCAAAAAACGAAGCCAGGCATGAAACATCGACTGTGCGCTCGCGGGGTGCTCAGTAAATTTCAGTTCCCTCCACACAGAAGCTGTACATTCGAGTCTCGTGATCCTCGCCGCCAGTACACATACGGCGGTCCGTTAGCCCGACGCAGGTTACCGGGCCCTTGTGGTGGCTGATGGTGCGTTCACAGATTCCTGTGCTTGGGTCCCAGATCTTGACCAAGCCATCGTTCGCACCAGACACGCAACGGAGTGTGTCCGCTGCGAGTCCCCACACGCCTTCCAGGTGGCCAAAGAAGGTACGTATGACTGTGCCTGTGTGCACATCCCACAATTTGATGGTAGAATCGAGACTGCCTGAAATCATGTAACGTGGTGGCATTTTGCGGATATCGGCGTCCTCGGTCTCATATGTAAAAGCAGTCTCGTTCGTATCTTGTTGCTGCTGCTGCTGATGCTGCATCGTGCTGTCATCGCCCAGGCCCGGATCGAAGTCTGGAGGCATGAATTGCACTTGCTGAATTTGGGCCTTATGACCCTCAAAGACCTTGAGACACTTGCGAGTGTCGATATCCCACAGACGAAGCGTGCAGTCGTCGCTGGCGGACAGTACAGTTCTTGAGGGGCCGTGGATTCTGACGGAATTGACGAAATCCTTGTGCCCTCGAAGAACGGTAGAGCTGCGCTGCTTAAAGTCCCAGAGTCGCACCGTGCGGTCTTCCGAGCCGCTCACCACAAGATTGCCCTCGAAGTGCAGACCAAGAACGCCGCCCGTATGACCACGAAGTGTGGAGAGTAACTTGCCGGTGTGATGATCCCAGATGCGAAGTGTTCCGTCCAGCGAACCGCTCGCCAATTTTGAGTCGTCAAACTGCAAGCATCGCACGCCCAACTGATGACCCTCCAGCGTCCTGATTTCCTCACCGGTACGCATGTTCCAGATCTTGACAGTGGTATCATATGATCCAGATGCGAGGATAATGCCGTCATATTGCAGACACATCACGCCATTAGTGTGGCCGCGGAACGTTTGCTCCGAATAGCGTAGATATTTCCAATTCCGGCCGACACGGTGTCTGTCCCTGTACACATCCTTCCACGGCCATTTCTCGGACGGTCCAGCATCCTGATCGGCGTTGACGGAAGAAGGTGTGCAGGCTCGTTTCATCGGAGGACCGAGCGCGATCTCGGGCGTGGATGAGCTCTTTCGCTTGCTTGACTGTTCTTTGGCTAATGCCAGTGAAGCTGCGTCGATGGGACTCATTTCTCGCCGTTTGCTACGATCCAACGTATGGTTGCCCTGAGCGCGAAGTTGAATTTGCCTTTTCTCGCTACGGAGCCTGACCGCATCCAGTGTTGGCAGGCCCCAGCCGCATTTAGTACATTTGCGGTCAATGTGCTGCTCGCACATCTTATGCCATACCACATCGTCATCAGCAAGCGTCCTCCACCTCCGACTGACTTGAGCGGCTTTGCAGATCGAAGTGGGGTCGAGAAAACAAAGAATGTTGAGACCGACCTCAGCAGGGAGGGCAGCAAGAAAGTCGATTTTGATGAGGTCTCGAACTGATGCGGAAACAAGAGAAAGCTGTGGGAAACAGCACTGGGAAAGGATACCCTGGAGCATCAAGTTGCGGTGCTTCGACGGCGCGGCGGAGAACAGTGACCAAACATGACTTATTGCCTCCTTGTCAGAATCGGGGAGCGTAGCGAGTTCCTATAGGGCACTGGGGTCAGCAAGCGTATCCCAGCAGTGTAGTGTGAGGATCTCAATCACTCACGTTTTGCAGTTGCTCCATCGACGGCTCATTCGCTTGGCGGCGGCACTTCAAATCTGGACGGTGGCGGTAGCAATATTTTGTATTCGAACCTTGCGGTGTTTCTGGCGGTGAGTAGATCTCGGTGGCTTGTTTTACAGGTATTTCCTGATGGCGGTGGAGATCGCTGTAAGTGCTGTGGCCCTCATATAGCTTTGGTATGTGTCTGGTCATGAATGGTGCGATCGACCGAGTGACTTGTTTACCGAATGTCGATATGGCATCAGGATGCTCGGCGATTGTGGGTGAAACCAGGGCCATGGCTCGTTTTCGTTCGACCCCCAGAGGAGACGAGCTGGCGTGTGGGTTGATCGAAGAGGTCTGAGAGGGGACGGGATTGCTCTCTATGGAGGGGACTAGGAAGGTCGAGGAAGTTGGATCCGGGGTCGGTGACAGCGAGCGATCCTCTTCCAGGTGGGGGTCACGGAGCGGACCCATCATGGGCGACAATTTAGTTATTGTCGGGAATGCACCACCCTTTGTGAAAACACGCCAGAATTGACGAGCGAAAATGTGGATATCATGCGAAAACCCGTGTCGAGCACTCGAATCCGGGGGGTCATACGAGATTCGCCATGCGGATTGCGTGCTCTAACGGATTGTTCCCCGAATATGGATCTGGGCCAGGTAGCAGGAATGAAACAGCCTGCTATGACTTACCAGCTGATTGTTTCATGATTACGTATTCCATTGGCGGATCACACAAGGCTTTGTCAGCTCAGGTGAAATGGTGCTATTCAACTTGATGATGTGAAGAAGTCTACGTGTTTGAACGTGGCAAATGGGGTAGGTTTTTCGTCAGCCTCGTGGGGGTTCTATGCGATTTTAGTGCCGCACAAGCACAAGCACAAATAGTGGTCGCGTGGAGAGGGCGGGCTTAGCACGCAAAATGACGACGCTGTTGCGCCTGCAGCCAATCGGACAGATTTGCCTCGAGTCCTGGCTACCTCACAGGGCTGAAATACGCTTTGCCGAAAGGAGACGCAGAAATCAAATGCCAACGTCGTGATTGGGTCACCGCCACTGCGGCCTATGATTCGTTGGCTTTGTGCCGGATTCTGTAATAGGCTGTTAGTGTCACTTACGCCGTCACCGTGACAGTGACATTGAAGCGGCGCACTTACCAGTCCTCAATACATTTGATTGGTCGTCGGCGCCCAGGGCTGGTCTCCTGGCCGTGACATGACAATCGACAACTGTGCGCGAGAGAACAATGGTCTCGGACGATGAAGAATCCCCCGCGGCTTCAACATTGAGTGTTGCCAGCGCGCAAAGGCCGACTTTGGATCGCCTTGTCTCTCATTTTCTAGCGGCTAAAAAGTCTCTGTCATCTACGAGCCATGTTTGGCAGGCCAATGAGCTCGTTGCGAAAGCGCGGACTTGGATGGAAGAAATCGCAGTTTTGGAGTCAAGATCGAATCATAGACGGGCCACGATCTGGGAACAGCAGCTGAATCTTCGGGCTATTGGATATGGGCTTGATGTGGTGGCTGATGATGTCAGTGATGGGTTTAGGGTCAGTCCTTGTTCGGAATTGGGTTGACTGAGAGGGGTTTCTAAACAATGTCCATCATCAAGAAATTACTCAAGGACCTGGACTCTGCAGGCGCCAAAGTCAAACAGTACAACGAGCGTCTACGAGAGACGCTGGTTGAACCTTCGCTGAGGCCTACGGACGGAACTCGAAGGAGCTTGCTTGACTTTATAGATGAAAGTGGCCTTGACTCCCTGATGCAGCTTTTCCGCGAATGCATCGATCATGTGAACGAGGCGCAGAAAGATTTCTCCGAAGTCGCTGTTTCATACGACGACCGGCTGAACGACGTGATCAAAATGCTACAGCCGCCCCATTCCACGAATCCAGACGTCGTTGAAGTCTGTCGAAGATTCCACGCACTGGAGACTAGTGCCAGCGAGATGGCTGCACTGGTCCGCTCGCTCGTGCGACACTATGATCTTTGTACGACAGCCCTTAAACACACCGAAGGCGGTGACGATGTAGTCGAGAAGGTCATGGGCAGTCAGCCAGGCGACGGTTTTGACTTGTACCACACCCACCTAGACGCCCCGCCAGCGCCGGCCTCCGATGAAGAGCGCTTGGAAATGTTGCGAGTCATTGAGAATGACAGCGCCGAGCTCGACGACGTATCGCAGGAAATTCGGGAGCTGGCTCTTCAGATGGAGACAGACCTGGATCACGTTAAATCGCAGCGTGATGCAGCGGCAGCCAGAGACCTCTCCCTCTCCAAAACAGCGCGCTTGATTATACAGCTCGAGAGAGATATGCCATCATTTACATCGGCCGCCACTCGCTTCAGATCGCGCTGGTTTGAGATCAGAGCTAGGATCGAGGAGAACATGGTTGAGCTCAAGAATCTCCAAGACTTCTATGCCGGCTTCCTTCAGGCCTACGACGCCCTTCTTGCCGAAGCGCATAGGCGTCATGCCGTGGAGGCAAAAGCTTCCAAGATCGCACAAGATGCCAACGCCAAAATCCAGAAATTGTTTGACGGTACGTCCAACCGAGATCTTTCTGTGTGTGTTGAACCTACTGACGATTGACGATCCAGATGACCACGAGGAGCGGGAGGCCTTCGCGCGAGATCACGGCGAATACTTGCCTGCCGATATTTGGATGGATTCGATGCCGACGAGGCCTCGGATTTTGTTGGACAGACCAGCCGTTCTTGGAGAGTTCGATGACAGAGACCAATAGTCTCAGCCGCTTCAGAATTTCCAGTCTGATTTCTGATCCCGCCGACGGCCTGCTCAGCGACCATGTCCCGGAGCTACGTGCTTCATGCGGAGGATATTTCGGCTTCTTGGATGAAGCTGGAAATGAGTGGGATGAACAGTAGCATTGACGGGTGCCAGTCAAAGCACAAGGAGAACCCGTGACCTTGTCACTTTACGCATGGAGTTTTATTTGAGTATATATTGGTGTCTTGGGTAACCGCAGTTTTTTTTGAATGCAAAATGAGCAAGGTCTGTTATTCAATACGTCTCCTACTTCTTTCCTCGGCTCGAATTGCTGATCATCTTTTTCTTTACGTGCTTGGGCATCTTCGTCTTGCGCTTCTCCCGCTTCTCCTCTTTGACCTGCTGCTTGTGCTCCTTCTTCGCCTCCTTGTCCTCAAACCGCTTCCCTCGTGGCTTTTTATCTTCTCGGTCCGCCAAATCATCACTCTCGGGGCTGCTCTCATCGTCTCCGCTCTCGCCCTCAGCGCCTTCTTCATCGCTCGACGATCCGCTACGAGCTTGGTGCGCTTCCTTGGGTGAGCTTTCCGCCGGTCTCACGGAAGACGCGAGCAGCGAACCGTACACCAGATCCGCTGCTTGACCCTTTTCGACTTTGGCAGTGTCTCTTTCGATATCGTACACCTGCTGGAGATTTTGTGGGATGAACTGCTGCCTGAAAACCTCGGTGTCAACCTGTCGAGCATCTTCGTCCACAGCGGACGAGGCATCGGCACTTCCTTGAACGTCCAGCACCTTCTGAAGCTCGATCGTCATCTTCTGTTGCTCCAGAGTACCTTTCTGCTCCGTCACGAAGGCGAAGATGGATTGGTCGGATATTGTGCCAGCGCCTTTCCGACCGAAGAATGCATTGATGTTCTTGATGTCCATTCGTAGAAACTCGAGACTGCGCGGATGATCGTGCTCGACGCTCTGGCTGACATCGATGATCCAAAGCTGATCTTGATAGTACAGCATGTTGTATTCGCTCAAATCCGCATGCACGAGCCGACATGTCTGGTACATGATTCTCATGTATCCGACTACTTGGAAATATAATGTTTGCCACCGAGAAAGCGCTTCGGATTCGTCGCTGAAGACGACATCGCGCGCCAGCGGCGCGGACCAGCCCTTCTTGTCTCCGACGAAGCTCATCACCAAAACATGCTGGCGCAGATAGTAGGCATCTGGACTGGGTATGCCGGCGGCATGGATTCGCCGCAGGTTCCGCATCTCCTTTTCGGCCCAAACTTTTACCATGGCCCGGTTGTTGCTCTTGTTGTAGCCTGACCGGAATCTATACTCTCCTGTGACATATTTGTCACGATCCTTGAAAACCAGTATACTCGTCTTGTAGACTTTGATGGCTCGCTGCTGTACTTGGTTTGTCTCGCTGTCTTCGGGCATGTATGTTGCATGGTAGACGTTGGCTTCTTTACCGGTGGAAATGCAGCCATGCACTTCTGAGATCACGTTTCTATTGATCATTTGCAACAGAATCATCCGCGTACGGGGATCCAGCACCTGTTCTGTCGTCGCTCGATCGCCCCTCTCAAGCCCACGCTCCTGTCTCTCTGCCAGCCCGGACTGGATGGTGTCGAGCCTCAGCTTGGTCGCATGCCGGGAGAGCGATGTGATCTGATCGTCTATGCGCGCATCTAAATTGGCTGTGGGCTTATGTTGGGAATTGGTTTTCGGTCTCTCGGTATGCGGGACTGTCGGATCGTTTAGCCGTCGCTGGCGATTGTACGCCTTTGTGTAGTCCCCAGCGTTGGCGCTGGATAGGTCGTCATCTTGCAAATCTGGTTCATCGTCGAACAAATCGTCACTCTCTTCGTCAATCTCATCTAGTGCGCCACTCGGCTCTTTGTCTGGGTCTAACAGGTCATTTTGGGTTTTGATATCATCATACCCTTGGCCGTCCACATATTTGAAGGGAGGGTTGTGGGGCCCCGTGACAGGCAAATTATCAGCAGCATTATGCTCTGAGCTAAGTGTAGTGTGCTCCATGTTATTTTGTTATTTCCCAAAGCGTGCGAATCTTATGATCTAGGGGATTTTTTTCGAATTTTACCAACGAGTTCAGAGGTTTCGTAGTATTTACGCCTAGTCACTTGCACTGGCCACTCAATCCCTTTAATAGGCACTCGGTACATATGGCTCAAACGCTACTCTATGATTCTAGCTGAGTCAACGTGCTCGACATATAGATCAATGATGAGTCACTATTCTATGATTGGAATATTTTTTGTTTCCAAGATGGTGGCGAGGGCTTTGCTTAACGGATCTGACGTCGACAGCTCCATGCTCCTGATTGGTCGCCTAATGTGCGTTATGAATCAGTAGTAAATCAGTGGAACAAGTTGTCAATGCTGAATACACCGGTCATACCCCGCCTGGCCTCCCACAACGCGTCGCGCGTCTCGTGTATCCCGAAATTCCAGGAAGGTCTGCAAGCAATCAGAGGAAAGGCCTTCAGGGACGTTCTCGCAACATCGCATGCTCTGAAACAACACACAAGTTCGCCCTGTCTGCGGCTTTGCCCCGCAAGATGCATATCAAGCAGATAATCATACAGGGTTTCAAGAGGTTTGTCGACCGGACCGCCGGTGATAGCGCCTGCGCTGATTAGATGGGTTGCTTAGTTACAAGGACCAGACTGTGTTTGAGCCTTTCTCACCGAGACACAATGTTATAGTCGGACGAAATGGCACAGGCAAGAGTAATTTCTTCGCCGCTATCCGTTTCGTACTTGGCGATGCATACAACAACATGGGTCGCGAAGAACGACAGGCCCTGCTGCACGTGAGTCTGCGTGCCGAATGGAAATCGTGCCCCATCGCGCTTCGCTAACAATTCACCATTGTAGGAGGGACAAGGCTCTGCTGTCATGTCTGCTTACGTCGAGATCATATTCGACAATTCCGATCAAAGATTCCCAACCGGCAGGGAAGAGATGATCCTGCGTCGCACGATCGGACTGAAGAAAGACGAGTACTCTTTGGACAAGAAAAGCGCGACCAAAACGGATGTCAAGAACCTGCTGGAATCTGCAGGCTTCTCGCAGTCTAATCCCTACTTCATTGTACCCCAAGGCCGCGTTACGACTTTAACAAACATGAAGGATGCGGAAAGGTTGACCCTTCTCAAGAAGGTCGCGGGCACAGAGCTTTACGAAGACAGGAGAGCCGAAAGTGTGCGCATCATGGCCGAGACAGACTCTAAGCGATCCAAGATAGACGAGTCCTTATCCTACATCAAGGACCGACTGGGCGAGCTTGAAGAGGAGAAGGAAGAGCTTCGCGAGTATCAAGACAAAGACCGCCAGCGCCGCTGCTTGCAATACACAATATATCATCGCGAACAGCAGGAAGCCACAGCAGCGCTGGAAGGTCTTGAGGAGCAGCGGCAAGATGGCGCAGGAGTAACAGATCAACATCAAGAGGAGTTCATTCAGGGAGAGCAAGCACTCACGGATCTCGACGAAGAAATGAAGAAGCTCCGTCAACAGCTGGAATTGCTGAAGGTTGACAAAAGACAATTTGAAGACGAGCGTAAAGAGGCCGCCAAGCAGAAGGCCCAAATGGAGCTCGAAGTGAATGCGATTGCCGAAACCCAATCATCCGCTGAGCTAGCTCGCGCTCGATACAACGAAGACGTCCAGGAGGTGTCTCGGGTGATTCAAGATCGCGAGAAGAAGCTGACAGGCTTACTCCCTAATTACACAAAGGCCAAGAAAGACGAAGCTGAGCTCAAAGCGCGCTTGTATGAGGCTGATGCCGCGAGGCAGCGCCTGTACGCGAAGGAGGGCCGAAGCGCCCGATACAAGAACAAAGCCGATCGTGATAATTGGCTCAAAAAAGAAATCAACGAAGTTAATGTGGCGTTGGCTACTCGCAAGGCTATCTCCATGCAAACTGTTGAGGAGATCGGGGATCTCCAGTCAAATATCGTAAAGGCCGATGCTGATATCAAAAACATTCGTCAACAGATTGAGGGGCGCGCCGATGCCACGCAAAGCCTGCAAGCGGACATTCAGAGGGCTAAAGATGCCCGGGATTCCTTGCAAGATCAGCGCAAGTAGGTTCAAATACGTAAATCGAGACACGTGTGTTTGTGTGTGCATTACTGATTGATATTGCAGGGAGCTCTGGCGCGAAGAAGCGAAACTGGATGCGGTTGTCAGAAATACTCAAAGCGAACTTGAGCGAGCAGAGCGCTTCCTTTCACACATGATGGATCAGAATACCAGTCGAGGCACCGCGTCGGTCCGAAGGATCAAGCAGCAATACAAGTTGGATGGCGTCTACGGCACCCTTGCCGAGCTCTTCGAGGTGTCGGACAGGTTCAAGACCGCGGTCGAGGTAACAGCCGGCAACAGCTTGTTCCACGTAGTTGTTGATACGGACGAGACGGCGTCTCGAGTGCTGGACATCTTGAACAAAGAGAAGGGAGGTCGAGTTACGTTCATGCCGCTCAACCGCCTGCGCCCCAAGCCGATCAACCTGCCAAAGAGCAACGATGCTATTGAAATGGTGTCTCGCCTCACGTATGATCCGAAATACGAGAAAGCGTTCCAGCAGGTGTTTGGCAAAACCATCATCTGCCCCAATCTTCAAATTGCTGCGCAATATGCGCGAAGTCACGGTGTCAACGGTATCACTCCAGAGGGCGACCGTTCTGACAAGAAGGGTGCATTGACTGGCGGTTTCCATGATCCTCGAAGCTCAAGACTTGATGGTGTCCAAGCTGTGAGCAAATGGCGCTCTGAGGTTCAAGGCCATCGTGACCGAAACCTTGAGATTCGCCGAGAGCTCGAAGCTTTGGATCAGCGTATCACAAGGGCGGTCAGCGATCTTCAGAAAGCCGAGCAGAACTTGCGGCGGGCGGAAAGCAACTATGGGCCTCTCCAGCAGGAGCTCCGAAATCGGATAGCGGATAAGCAACACAAAGAAGACGCCTTGGAGACAAAAAGCCGTGCCAAGGCTGATATCGAAGCTGCCATTCATGAGATGTCCGAACAAGGGGGAGCTTTCGAGAAAGAATTGCAATCGGATTTCAGGAAAGCGCTTACGGATTCGGAGGAGACGCAGCTGGAAGGCTTGAACAAATCTATCCCGGTTTTCCAGAAGCAATTCCTGGAGCTGAGCACGAAACGGGCGGAGCTTGAGGCGCAAAAGTCGGAGGTGGAGATCGAGCTTCGTGAGAACCTGAGGCCACGTTTGGACCAGCTTCAGAGCCAGGCAGCGGAAGAACAGGCTTCATCGCAAGGCGGCACGTCGTCGGCGCACGTCAAGGACCGGCAAAAGGAACTTAAGCGAGTGGCCAAACGAGTGGACAGCGCAGAAAAGCACCTTGGAGACACGGACGCCTCCATCGAAGAGGCGGAGGCTGGCTTGGCCGGGCTGGAAGAACAGCGTGGCGTGAAACAGAAGCAGCAAGAGGCATTGGCGCATGAGATTGAGCGATTCCAAAAGAGGATGGAGAAGAACATGGCGAAGCGATCACTGCTGTCTGACAAAGCGGCTGAGGCCTCCCGCAACATCCGCGATCTCGGCGTGTTACCAGAAGAAGCGTACACCAAATTTGCAGGCCTTTCGTCCGACAAGGCCATCAAGCGGCTCCACCAAGTCAACGAAGCGCTTAAGAAGTACAGCAACGTGAACAAGAAGGCATTTGAGCAATACTCCAGCTTCACTCGGCAGAGAGATTTACTGAACAAACGATGCGATGAACTCGACACCAGTCAGCGGTCGATCCGGGAACTCATTGACGTGCTCGATCAACGCAAAGACGAAGCGATCGAACGGACGTTCAAGCAGGTTTCAAAAGAATTTGCGACCATCTTCACACGACTTGTGCCTGCAGGCATGGGCCGGCTGATCATCCAGCGTCGGAGCGACCGTGCCGTCGCGGGAGGATTGGATGACGAGAATGAGGACAACCAGGACGGCGGAATCGCGGCCATCAACAGACTCGATCAGGACAGAGACCGCAGCAAGAGCGTCGAGAACTACACGGGCGTCGGGATCGCGGTCTCGTTCAACAGCAAGCACGACGAGCAGCAGCGGATTCAGCAGCTGTCCGGAGGCCAAAAGTCCCTGTGCGCGCTCGCGCTCGTCTTCGCCATCAATCAGTGCGACCCGGCGCCGTTCTACCTGTTCGACGAAGTCGATGCGGCGCTTGACTCGCAGTACCGCACCGCGGTGGCGGCGCTTCTGCAGGACATGAGCGTCAACGCACAGTTTATCTGCACCACCTTCCGGCCGGAGATGGTGGCGGTGGCGCAGAAATGCTACGGGGTGGCGTACCGGCACAAGAGCAGCACGATCGACGTGGTCGGGCGGGACGAGGCGCTCGAGTTCATCGAAGGCCGCATCTCGGCCACGTGAGGGCGAGGGCGATGCGCGAAATATGGAGACACAGTGAAATGAAGAGATGGAGGTAATATTTACAAAGTCCAGGCTGCATGCATAATACGGTGCGCACAGGCTGGAGGCTGCTGCAAGGGGCGCGATGCAGCGGTCACGGGCAGTCGCGAAAGGGGGCTATCTGCGAATGGAGGATCGGAGGGCCATGTGTGACTTTGAAGATTTCATGAATTTTTGCTAATGCAGCAGAGCGCAGCAGCTCTTCTCGTGTACATGCAGCCGAGCTGAAGAATGATTGATGCTATTTAATGGCCGTCCCTTTTTCCTTTAACAAAGGCAGCGTCTGCCTGCTGGCCAGACGCTGCCGCAAGAAATACCCAGAACGCCGGCCGCGGTGACTCGAAATCCCTGGTGTCCACCCGAGCCACATGCCTTGCGGCGATGCTCGTCAAACGTCGTAATCGTCCGCGCCAGCTCAGAGCGCGCTGGCCGCCAGCGCCAGCCCGACCAGCAGCCAGGCGCCCGCGCGGCGCGCAGGCTCCACGCCCGATGTGTACGCCGCGGCCGCGGGCGGGTTGTCGGCGCTGACGGTCGTGCGGCCGACGGGGCTGGTGACGCCGTTGAGCGCGTCGACGGTGTCGATGGCCGGGCCGACGCTGGCGAAGTCGACGAGCACGTAGCTGGGCGCCTTGCCGTACGCGGCGGCGCACTGGGCGGCGGTGACGGCCAGGCTGCCCTGCTGGGTGCCGTTGGCGGAGGAGGCGGGCGCGTTGGTGGTGGCGAGGTCGGCGGTATCGGGCACGTCGATCTGGTTGCCGAAGAGCGAGCCGTAGTTGGCGTCGAGGAAGTGGTTCTGCAGGGGCATCATGCCGTCCGACAGCAGCGTCGACGTGTCGGTGGATGGCCGGTTGGCGTCGCAGGAGAAGTCGGCCAGGGATGTGACGTTGTACTGGTTCTCGAAGATGTAGTTCCACTCGTTGAGCAGGTACGGGTAGCTGGAGTCGGCGGTGACGGCGGCCACGAAGACGACCAGGCGCTTGCCGCTGCTGATCATGGTAGACAGCGTAGGCCACGACGAGGCACTGGAGGATGAGGGCACGTAGGCGTAGCTGTCGAGGGAGGAGGCAGAGAACTGAGCTCCCAGGTCGGCGGCTGTAGCGTCATCGCTGTTTACTAGCAACAAGGTGACTACTTCGTTTGGATTGGTGTCGAGCCATGACTTGATGCCGCCCAACCAGTCGCTGAGGGAACCTGCGTCATACAGGTCACAGCTGGTGTGGCAGAGGTCCCAACTTCCGTTGTTGTTGTGAACTTGGGCGGACAAAAGCCTCACACCGGAAGAGAGCGCGACTGGAGCTTCAAAATACTGGTTTCCGGCTATTTGGTAGTTGTTACTTGAATTTCTGACGAACGCGGCGTCATGAGCGCCAAGATACGTGACGTTGTTGTAGGTCCTGGAGCAGAGTGACGGCGAGTTGTTGCATGGCGTGGAAGAATTAGAAGTCGAGCTATTGGACGAGGAAGCCTGTGGAATGGCTTGAGAGATGTGAAGAAGGGCGAGCGAGGCCAGAAAGACGGTGGAAAGACGTGCGTACATTGTCGGTTGGGATGCCCAGGGCTAAAATTTGAAAATCGTTTATGCTTATTCAAGGCGAAGTCAGAGGCTCGTTGCAATGTTCTCAACTATACAAATGAATGGGTGTTGCTGGGCGAGTTTAGTCGAGAACGGATAGTGTTAGGAAGCAGATCATAAGGAAGAAATCAGAATAACCAGGCACAAAAAGACTCCTGGATACTACTTTGCAATCAGCCGGGTTCACGCGCCAAGGGCGTGTGGCGATGAGCGCTAGCAGTGTATAGGAATGTTGAGCGCCTTTTCCGAGACCGGATTTCCAGACGTAAGACGGCAAACAAGCAGGTTGCGCACGCTCTTTTCGATTTGTGATATGTTCTTGCAAACGAGTGAATTTGTTGTTGCGCGAGCAAGAAGCAAGGAGAAGGAAGATAGATAATCACCAGAAAAATGAGGGCGGCTGTGGCGCCAAGCACAAAGGCAAGCAGACATACGCAATCGTTTTACGCTTTCAGATCGCTGCAGCGCCTCGTATTTTTTTTAATTCGCCGCGTCTGCTCTGCGGTGGGGCCAATGGATGGCTTTTCAACGTCTTCGGCATTTACTTCACCAATTGTCAAGAATACTCTCATCCCCCAGGGACGGTCGCAGCTACTGTGAAGATAGCGAGGCATGGCGAAGCTATCGATTGGCCATAGGTCTTCAGGTGTCACTGAAGTCTAAGAATAGATGGGATGGGACTGATCAGAAGAGTTGACAGGAAGTTCATCGCCACCGGCGCGGCGCGGGATGGCGGGCGACAGGGTGTAGCGTTGCCTAAGAAAACGCCGCGCGGCGGGATGCGGCTGTGCTGGAGTGGCGTCGTCATCGCGTGTGGACGTCCTCGCTTTATCGCTTTTCCGTTAATGCGCTTATTATGCATTTCGATTGTGAGGTTCTCCAGACACGTGACTCCAAACACGTGACATGAGTTTCCATAGCGATTGGAGCACGCGGATGGTGAACAATAGCTGTTTCGTAAGTTCGCATTTTGTGTCCAAAAACGTGTTCCAGCTGCCTGACGAGGGTCAACCTCGCCGGCTGAGATTTGCCGTCAGGTCTGTTCCCTTGAAGCTCCGGCGTTGCTCGGAAGTTTGAAGAAATGATGCTGGAACGCAACGCCGTTCGGCAGTCTTAATGTTGAAAGTTACGAGAACTCTCAATGGTGCACTCCAAGCCTGGCAGCTGAGACGCCCGTTTCCTTCACACAAAAACATCCATTATCGCGTGCTGAATGCCAAGTTCGGATTCTTCGATACGAACGAGGATCGATATGCACACACAAGAAAGACAATCGAACCCCTTCAGGAAAATTTTCGTTTGAGTCTATGCATATTAAGTCTCAACGAGGCACATGATGAACTTGTGCAGATAGATGACGTGCGTTGCTTCGTAAAATCTTCAATATTCCGCTAAGTTTCTTTTTCCTTTCAGAAGACATTCAAAACATTGCAAAACCACACATCTTCACCTTTCCTGGAAGAAGTGATCATCCTTTCACACCCATCGCTCTTTCACTCGACGTAACCCTTGTCCCGGAACGCCCGCTCGAGGATCTGGTGGATCACCTCCTGCTTCCGCAGGTTGTAGTCCATCACCGAATCGCCAGCTATGGCCGTCTGGCGAGAAGCGTCGCGCTTGGTTTGCGCGTACAGCTCCCGGTCCGACGGGGTCTTGGTCAGCCATTCGCGGAAGATGCGGTGGCGCACCACCTCGGGGCAGTCGGGTCCCCACACGTGCAGGTTGACGGGGAAGGCTCCGGGCCAGCTCGATATGAAGAAGCGGTGCCCGTGCCACGCGGGCTCGCGTATGAGGAACTTGAACCCGGCTCGATCCTCTAGGGGACTCACGTACGACGCTTCGTCCGCGACGTCTTTGAGGCTCAGATCCACGTCGATCGTATCCGTGGCTGGCAAGCCTGGCACACTTGTGGAGCCGGCATGCGCGACTTCCACGATCAAGGGCCCCACGGCATCTTCGATGCGCGCCTTCACTTCTTGGAATCGTTGCGGCCACTCTTGTTTGGGCTCGCGGATGTCCAGGTTGTGCTTGACCGTCCGATACGCGATGCGCTGCACGTTTTCAGGGTTGTGTTCGTAATGAGCAAGGATCTCCGCGACTGAAGGGGGCATTGTGCGTCTTTAAGACAAGAAAACTGATCTGGAAAATAGTTGACACAAGGAAATTGGACTGAATGGCTCGAGGCTCTTTCATGAATGACTCAACGATCGGCAGCAGGATCGCTTGAACGAACTGGGCTGACGAGGCATGCCTCGCGGTCCACATCACACGGCCAAGCTGCTGCTGCTGTTGCTGCTGAGGCCGTTTGGGGAAAATATGAAGCGCCGTCAAACCAGATATCAAATGAGATCTGCTGCGTCTGCTGAGAATCGACGCTCTGCTGACAGAACGTGCAAGTATACGGTAGGTAGGGGACGAGCTTCGAGCCTTCCCTGAACGGGAGACTCGCTAAACTACAAGCGGAAACTGTGTCGTCACTCTACTGTGGATTGCCTTGTTTTTGAAGTAGAAGGCGATGCATTGATGTATGTACGGATCGTTGGTATATGTGCTTTGCAATCCCGTCAATTTCCTTTTTAAAAGCCAGATCCTGGGTCTCATCACCAAGTCTAGCAGTGCAGACATTCATGCCCTGATAACATTACTTATTATAATGTATTCGCGCACGGACGCCTCCCTCGAGTTTCTCAAGAGCCGCCAAGCGGGCTGGATTCGTATGAAGCGGCCGTAAATTATTAACGTCGGTGATCGATGTATCGATGTGTCGATGTATCGATGTTAGGTGGTCTATTGTGAAGGTAAGGTGAGGCGATAGGCGACCAGAGGATGAATCAGACTGCTTGATCAGAGCTTGCGATGCCATACTCCTGCCGGGTCATCTCCAGTTCTGTTGCCGCTGGTTGTTCTTGCTGCATATCATGTCGGCTCCGGCTTCTCGACCTGCTCGAATCGTCCTTTCCACTGCTTGACGCACTGTCCTTGTCCAGCGAGCTGTCCGACTCAGTCTGGTCAGGCGGGTGTGCTCTCAGCGGGCGATGGCCACGATTTATACTTTCGTTCTGCGGTAGGCTCGTCGAACCGTATCCGGTGTCCCAAAAGACCGAGTCAATGTCTGCACGCTGGCGCCTGCTGCTCATATTGGCGTCGGCACGACGCTGCGCCATGATGGCCTCGTCGGTGCTGGTCCCCGCGTGAGAGGCAACGCTCTTCTTCTTGGTCCAGTCGAAGCTGGCTCGCTCCGAGAAGATGGTTGAAGGGTCATCCATACCACAGCCCCGGCCGCGCCAGAGGCCACCCAGCGTTGGGAGTGTGGCCGCGATGACACCAACGGCGACTTCCAGGCATGTCCATGTCCAACCCGGTGTGTTGGTGGCCGCGCTCTGCCTGCCGGGCGTTTGAGATACTGTATTGCCACTCAGCACATCAATCGAAGGTTTTATCCATCGTCGTCCCACACTTACGATTAACAACCTGGACGACGTAAACGAACCGTACGACACCGGCAGCGGTCGATCTTTGAGGGAGACTGTCAGCCTTCCGGGAACGCACTTAATGGTCGTGCTGTGACTTACAAGAGACCCAGAGCGAATGTTGCAGCCAAACCAACTTTGTTCCTCGTGGAGGTGAACATGCGCTTGATGCACGGATAAGGCATGGACAAGATGGCCAGATCAGTGATGATGTCGATAATTGCAAAGACCAGCAGGAAAGCGTCTTGATCGATACAATACACCCCTTTGGCTGCAGCTGGATTCCACAAGGCGTCTGGATGGGTTCCGCACTCAAAAATCTCAACCAACATAAAGGAGAACCACCAGATATTGACGAAGATGATCAGAGCCATGTTGACGCGCATGAAGGTTTCATAGACAAAGAAGACGCGCCGATAGAGCAGGAGAACGGAGAGCTTGACCAGTCCGTACGCCGGCTTTTCGATTATCACGAATACGTAATCAATCTGGATATGGCGGCTTGTAGATCAGAGACTTGAGCTGGCAACGGCGGACAAGATGAAGTAGACTCACAATGTCGGTGTTGAGGGCGCGTTGTGGAGAGGTATCACCTGCATCTGCCAGCTTGGAGCAAAGTCAGCTCCGCCTAGAGAGATTGCAATGGACGAGGAGAGCGTTCGCAGGCACTCACTGTTCCGATGTATACGCCTGGGGATGGTTGTTGCTGGTTAGCACAGAGTACGCTGTGGCCGTTGGTTGCTGGTACGCTGACTTACAGAGCACGCAAAGTGTACCCAACGCAAGCGAGAAGAAGGTGGCCAGAGCGGTGCACCAGTCATCGATCCCCAGCAATGTCTTTTTGTGCGAGATCCGCACGTAGAACCGAAGGAGGGTGAAGAGGAGCGCGAGCACTGGAAGAGCGATGCTCACGCCTACGACAGCCTGTGGTGGATACATGACAGCTAATCTTCGAACCGCTCTTTTTCGACAAGGTCAGGAACACGAAGAATCGAGGAGCGAGAGATCAAGACCGCTTTCTTGAGGCAAGCAGCTCCGCAGAAAGGGTCGCAAGGTCGGAGTGCTGCGCAAGCTCTTCGCACACAAGGAGGGAGCAAAGTTACTTTGACATGTCACAGGAAGTCGACATTGCAAAATTGAGGGGGAAACGGTGTTACTTTTGGGGGAGGCGGCAAAGGATTGAAAGCGCCCAACAAGCGGAGAACGGAGCGATGATGTAGCAACGGGCCCTGCCGTGAAAAGAACTACAGAAGACGAACGATCGGGTGATAAATACAAAAAGCCTAATCAGACGCCAAAAATCCGCCTGGGACCCGTGTTGGAGGAAGAGGAGGAGGAGGGGGTGGGAGCCGCGGACTCGTATAACCAAGTCAGACTCCGAAGTGAACAGTACACATTCAATAGGAAAACAAGCGTCAGTCATGTGAGCCGCGCATCGAAATTGGAAGGGCCGTAGAAGACTGGTAGATCAGCCTCAATGGTGCAGAACAACAAGAGTAACAGCGTCGCAACGTCGGCAAAACGAGCCTCTGACGACACATCGCGAGGCTGCCATTGGCCCCCCACAAGCAACGTGGGAACGCCAGTTGTCTCAGAAAGGGCCGGGGAACGGAGCAAACCTCCCCAAAGAGACTCGTAGGGCCAGACGTGGCGCGCAGCCCGGGCACTTTCTCTTGTTGGTGAAACAAGCCTTCTGGATGTGCGATAGGGGCTCGCAAGGCTAAAGCCCGCACTGTTCTAAACAATCGTAGCCCCTGCGCAAAGAACGAATGGCGTGCACGCACGGGAGATCCTGTGCCTGGGGTGCGGCGGCAACAGAGTGCTTATCGTGCCAAGAGCAGAAGTGATGGGGATTATAATAACAAGGCACGGGCAATATCGCTTAGAGAGAGAAGAAAACGGCCTGCTTTTGCGTATCACTGTTGCTGGCTGGCTGGCTGGCTGGCTGGCTGACCGCTTCGAGCCATTGAGTGAGAGATATGACGCCAGCCGTCTCGGCGATAGGCGGAGCGAGAACGTCATTTCCGCACGCCCAAACCGGCAACCCTTGTGACCAAAGAAGCAACTTATGATGTAGGCAACTTGGGTTGATAGCAGAGCGCGTGGGATGAGGTAAGCCAAGTCCGGGCCATCGGTAGGTCAATGGAGATGGTATCGCTGGTCACTACAATTAGTGGTAGTGGTCGGAAGAAAAAATTAATTGTGCTATTAATTTCTGAAATCGGGTTTCCATGGAGTTCCCTCCGCCATGGACTTAACGAAGAAGGACGGATATTATTAGATACACTGACTCCACAAGCATCCCTGTCTGCAGCCGCGCCCTCTCTGATGCTGTAGCTTTTTTCCGAGGCTGAAACGCTCGCACAAGGTGCGCCAAGGTCAATCGCATGCAGAAGATCTGCTTTCACCTCGCGTCGGGACAGATTCCTGTCGCATGCCACGTAGCTCGTGCCACGCCGTCCTTTGACATCTCGCCCAATCCGGGGCCCATACACTCAGACACCAGAATCTATCTCGTCGACATATCCGTATGTCGAGAACTGATTCCAAGCTACCACGGACAAGGCAGGTGATTGTTAGCGGGTTCTGATTCCAAGCAACTCATGCAGACGGAACGTCAGGCACGTACATGTACAGCCATCGTAGATGGATTGCGGGATATCGTCGGTCTCGATCTGCTGTGGCTTCTGCATCACGTTGACATACAAGCCGAGCGACAAATGCCAGGCGATATGACCTGTTCGGTCATGGAACAGTTAGCATGGCACGACGGAACTAGGGGAAGTTTTTTTCCCCTCGTAAACTCACAATGGAAAGGCCAGATGCCCGGATTATCTGCAGCCAGCTGCACCACGATATACCCATTCGGTGGCAGTATCTGTGTGTCCCTCCGTTGCGGGTTGCTGGGATTCACGACGCTTACGCCATCCCACGATCCAATGCCTTCTGACAGTACAAACATGTTCTGTCCGTGTATATGCAGCGGATGGGAAAAGGGCACGTTGTTCTGGAAGATGATGCGCATGCTATCATTGGATCCAAAGTCGATCACGTTCCACTGCGGGTCCAACGGGTACGAGTCGTTTCCAAGCTTCGCCTGCAGCAGGATCGGATCGTTGTAATCTGCGCGAAACGATTGCCCGTTCATGAGATACTCCAGGTGCCCAGTCGCGTTGACTGTCTGAGTTATCTCGATTTCCATCGTTGTCTGCGGCGCTTGCGCCGGCGTGATCTGATAGAAAGGCACCGTTTCTTGCAAAGCGTCATTTCTGCAGTTGATCAGAGTCGGATCGAGGAAAGCCGGTTGTGGCAAGCTTTCAGGGCGCTCGGTGCCGTCTGTCCCTTCATAGTAGATCGCTGCCAGTGCGAATGGCTGCAAAGTCAGGTCACATAGCGGAGGCTGTCGCGCACGCATCCAGAAGGACTGGCCCGAATTGCCCGTCCCATTCACGACGATGTCTGTTCTTTGGCCTACACCCAGCGTAATCAGGTTCGTCTCGTAAGGCACAACCGGGGTGTAGTCATTGGCGATTACCAGCATTTGGTGGTCATCGATGCTGAACACGATTGGACTCGCAGCAGCGCTGGGGTTGATCAATCTGAGACGATGCGTCTTGCCGCTCGTGAAATTGAACTTGGCCAAACCCGCGTTGTAGGTGCAGTTGGAACCACTGGGCGCCAGACCGCAATCGTACGCCATCTTGCCATTGATCAGAGTATTGTCAGACGTCACCAACAGTGCCTCTACAGTGTCCTGGCTCTCACCTTGCTCCACTAGCGAGTAGTAGTCCTGATGGTAGTAGTCGGAGAGCATCACGGGCCCAAGATCGATATCGTAATCCACATTGGTTGGACCGTGGATCACCATAGGCCCATAGAGGCCTCCGGCATACTGCGCGGAATAATGCGAGTGGTACCAGCTGGTGCCATAGAGGTCGGCCTGAAAGTCGTAGGTGAACGTTGCGTTGGGCGCTATGGGGCATTGCTGCACCGATGCGACGCCGTCAAACCACGGGGTGGCTTTCTGTGTCAGACCGTGCCAATGCAAAGCCGTGCCCTCGGCGATGTCGTCGATCTGGTTGTGGACCGTGACGCTGATGTAATCGCCCCAGTTGGCTTCTATCAACGGCCCCGGGAACTGATCGTTTATGAGGAGCACGCTGCGCACAAGGCCATCCGGCGCGATCAATCCCCGCCTTATCGTAAAGTCGTAGTACCTGGTTACCCCGGTCTCTGGCACGTCAGTAAATGGATTCGTCGCATTGGCTGTGCGGTTGCCCCATGGCGGACTGCTCGAAGGCCCTCCCAGGTATGGCGGAAGCACTGGCGTCGGTAAGATCCCCAGAGGCGACGGCCCATTTTGCAGAAGCTCAGGTAGGATGGAAACGAGGACGCCAACGGACGAGAGGATGTTGTTTATGAAGGTGGTGTTACCAAGACCGCTGCCTGTGATGATGGACATGGCGGCATTGGAGGGCCACTGCGCCGGCTGAGCTTGGCAGTTTCTCGATCACTTTGCGGCCAACGCGCTTCTCAGGAATGTCCGTGACAACCGCCCTGAGCTTTTGGATATGCGTTGATGCTTATCTCCAGATTCACACCATACGGAGGCTCTAATGTTGAAATCACATCAGCCTCGGCTCTTGTCTTCTGCTTCATCGCTTAGCGTCATTTAGTCCCCGCCTTTTGCTCAAGCGCATTGCAGTTGATCACAATCAGCACAGCGCGGTCCGAAAGACAGCAGAGGCAACGGCGCCGTCTTGCAGCGGCGAGTGCCAGCAAAGCGCCGTCCAGGTCTGAAGCGATAATTCATTGCGAGTCCATGGGCGACTTTTGCTGCCCTGGGGACGGGGCTCAGACGTGGCAACTATAGGCTATGCGACGGCGAACGTCAGCCAGAAATATAGCCAATGCGGCCGATAGCCTATGAATTGTATTCGCGAGAACAAGGATTAGTCCTGTAGAGATGGCTTCACAATTTCATCGACTTTAATATTTACGAATCAATTTGCCGAGCTATGTGGAAAGCGCTCTTGGGTTAGCAAGTATCAGCAGCGCCGCATTCTTTGGATTGGCTAAGATAGAGAGGTGGGGCGTGTCGCAACTTTAATTCCATTCTACCAAGGGACAGAAATCTCGAAAGTATAAAAGTTCTCGAGTCTTCCAAGTTCAAATTTCCTCAAGTGGGTACACGGTGAGTCTGACACGCTACTAGTCCCAACCGGGCAATAAGCCGGACCTGTTCGGTCTCGGACATTGATAGCGATCCCTTCCTACTGCTTTCGTCCGAGTCCGGCCCACTGCGCCGAGCGCGGCAGATCCGTGCAGCCGTCCCACTAGCTGCCGGATACAGCAACTGTAGCTCGCGAGCTTCCCCAATAGAAAGCTCCGCATACTGCACAGGGAAGTCTGATGTCGCAGTTCAGCGTGTCAATTCATCCTCACTGTCCTCATGCTATCACCGAATATACAGCTGACGTGCTTTGTCGATCTATGACTCCTCCGAGAGCGCTCCACGCCGCCGCCCGCCCTCGCGCAGAGCCCGCCTGCGCGCCGACCGCGCCGCCCCACCGCGACCGGCAGCCACGACCCTCCGCGGAGGATTCCGCGGCCGCAGCAATGGGGTCTCCGCCCGCGCGCACGGAGCGCCGATCCCCGAGGCGCTGGACTGCCGCAGCGGGGCCGCGCGCGCCGACTCGGGTCTGCGGAGTCAAGAAGGTGAGACGGTCGGGAGGAAAAAGTCGAGCGAAAGAGGACCGCGAACAAGCGCAGATGAGAAAGACGAATTTTAGGCCTACAAAGGAAACCCTTCTACTTCGTGTCGCCACCTCGTGAACGTCATCGTCATCACCGCGCTCCGCCGTGCCCGCCGTGCGCGCCCGCTCGTTGGTCTCGCACCTCTATTCAATGGTCTATGCTCGTCTATCAAAAACAAGCAAACCCCGCCGGAAAGGAGATTTCAGCTGCCGAACCCGCACCTCGCAAGGCGTTGCCCGCTACTCCCCATCTATTTGGGGATGCGCATCTCCAGCGCGGCGCCGCTGTAGCCGAGGTCCTCGGCCACGATCATGGCCGCGCGCTCACCGATGGTCAAGGCGGTCGAGTAGGTGTTGCAGCCGACGTTGGTCGGGGCGATGGACAGATCGGCGACCTTGAGGCCGGCGACGCCGTAGACGTTGAGGCGGGGGTCTGCAAGTGAGGAAGAGTCAAAGTCAGCGGCTGTGTTGCGAACGCCTCGGGGAGAGAAATTTAGAGGGAAACTTACCGACGACACCTCCCTCTGGCGCGTTGGAGTTGCCCTCACGCGGAGCCATGGAGCAAGTTCCAACCGAGTGCCAAGTCGTCTCGGCGTGGCGACGGACCCAGTCCTCGACCGCCTCGATGTCGGACTGGCCGTACTTGAGGTCGTAGCTGACACGCTTGAGGCTCTTGTTGGTGTTCAGGTACGTCTCATCTGGGTCGCTCGGGTCGCGGAGAGTGGGCTTGATCCAGTTACCTTGATCGCAATCTTGTCAGCATTTGGGGAAACCTTGGAACAGACAAATCTGCCGGCTTGACTCACCGTGTCGGATACCGACGGAGTAATGGGCCCCACCGGCGATGCTCTTGGCCGTCTCGAGGTCCATGTCCTTGATCGAGCACTCGCTGTTCCAGCGGAAGTGCGGGTGGGCGTGCGTCACTTCACCAGCGAAGCTGCCCATGCGTCGGGCGGTCTCACGAGCCTTGATGTAACCGAACACCATAGGCGCCTGGCAGTTTTTTTTTTTTCGTCTTGTTAGCACTTCGCAACCTGAAACGAGGCCTTTCCCTCCCTTTCGGAACTTGCAATGGACAAAACTCACCAAGTCACGCTTGTCCGAGAGGAGGCCAGAGTTGAAGTCTGGGGCGGAGTATGGGTGGGGCGTGGTGATGTGGGTGTAACCCCTGGAGTAGGGGTACTCCATGTAGCTGAACATGGTGAAGAACTGGCCGTTGTGGGGCATGACCGTATGGTCACCGTACCATCCGGCAATGAGCGCGTAGTGGATGAGAGGCTTGTCATCCTTGCCGGCGTAGTCGGTCTGCCAGCAGTCCTTGAAAGAGCCGTAGTACTTGTTGAGCTCGTCGACTTCGGCTGGGCTGGGGCGGATCTTGGTGCCACCATCCATGCCATTGGAGGACAGAGGGCCGTCTCGGTTGCCGTGCCACATGCCAAAGGCCATCTTCTGGGTCTCGGCATCGCCACGCACGAAGTCGTCGAAGGTCTCGAACCCAGGGCGGACGCGGTACGGGGCCGAAGTCAGGCAGTGATCCTGGTAGTTGCGGCCGACGGCGGGCACGTTGGCAACAGGCTCGATGCCGAGCTCCTTGAGCTTGTTGGGGTTACCAACACCGGACCTCTGCAAGATCAAAGGCGAGCTCAAGGTGCCGGTGCTGAGGACGATCTGCTTGCGCGCTCGGATGACGGTGGAGGTGAGGTCATCGGTGCTGAAGTTCCGGGAAGGAACGACCGACACACCAACCGCCTTGCCGTTCTCCACGATCACCTTTTCGACCTTGGTGTTGCATCGCAGCGTGAGGTTGCGCTTGACCTTCATGGTCGGGTGCACAAAGGCGTGGGCGGCGTCGCTGCGGCGGCCGGTGTCGGAGTTGATCCACTTCATCCAGTGCTGCGCACCGTGACCGGTGGCCAAGTCCTGGATGTCATCCTTGACCGGGATGCCCTGAGCAGCGGTCGCCAGCAAGAAGTCGTTCAAGAAGGGGTAGGTGTAGTTTCCGGCAGAAACGTGCACTGGCCCGTCGAATCCGTGCACGCTGGTGTTGGAGCAAGGGGCGTCGTAGCTCTCGACCTTCCTCATCAACGGGATCAGGTCCTTGCTGGTCCAGCCCTCAGTCAGCCAGCCGTCGTAGTCCGAGGCGGAGCCACGGGTGTACATCATCGAGTTGATGGACGAGCCACCGCCCAAGATGTTGGCGCATGGCACGCGTGGGGACCGAGAGTAGACGGCCTCGATCGGGTGGGACTCGTAGATGGTGATCGAGGACGAGTCTTCCTTCAAGTGCTGAGGGAACACTCCGGGGATGATGACGCTGCCATCCTTTGCGTAAGTCATCACAACATTTTTTTCTTTCTTTTCCTGGGGAGGGGACACGCCCTTACCTCAGGTTGTTCTTGTTGTTGGAACCACCTTCGATCAACAGGACCGACAGGTTGTCGTCGAGGTTAGCAAGACGGCCTGCGAGAGTACATCCAGCAGCTCCACCTCCACAGATGATGATATCGAACTACAACGCGTGCCGCGATAAGAATGTGGTACTTCAATGTCTCAAAAACAAGGTGGGGTCGCTGAATCTTACTTCTTCCTGAGCCTGGGCCGCCATTGCTACTGGCTTTTTCTTTGGTATTGAAGCTGGACCTTTCTGTTTGTTTCTTCCAAAGTGGCGACACAAATTTGAGCCGGTGGCGTCGTCAGATTTGCGTGTGGTCTGTTGTTCAGAGGGTGTAGTGGAACTACTGGAAATCGTCCTTGTCGGTATTCTCGTGAGAGTGAGAGGCTAGGAAGTCTAGTCAGATTTGTCTGGTATGCTGGCCTGCGGATGCTGGCTCTTTGTTTTCTTCCTCTCGATATACACGGCCAGGCTTCGACTCTTTATACAGCACTTGTCGACGCTAATCCACAGAAAGATCAGTCGAGACGGTCTGACGCATCTCTGATCGATCTGTGCGGTTGAGATCGGATACCGAAATCCGTTTGCACTTGTCTTGATCACCAGCTACGCTCAACTAACGTAATCGGCCCCCTTGGCTCCAGCACGGCAGCTTCGCTGCATTAGGACGTGCTACTCTCATTCGGTCGCCTGAAGCGCCTATTTACGAGGTTCACGAGCCGGCCCAGCGCGAGCTCGGTCTCCACCGTGTCGTGAGACCGCGCAGCTGATTGATTGATGAGCGGCCTCTCATCTGTTGGACGAGCAACGGTCGACCGCAAACGACGATACTGACGACCGCGTACAAATGCAGGATGAGATTACCACGCTGGGGATCAATCAGGGCAGGGCTTATAACGCTTACACCGGCCAATAAGCAGCCAAGACGCCCGCATTCGCCCAGCCAGCCTTGGCGGAGGCCTGCATCTGTGTGTATGTGTGTTCGTTGAGCACAACCTCTGGCTTACACAGCACAAACACACACACACACACAAACAAACAGTGGCACCTGTCATGCACAAGCCCAACAGCCTATTCGACGTTCCGACTGCGGCTAGTGTAAGGCACTCGATTGTTGGGAACAGGAGGCGGATGCGATCGGCCTTCTGAAGGATCATCCTTCAACTCCTCCCACCGCATACCGCACGCTCAAGATCAACCGGCCGACTCGGCCGCGCATGGCAATAGCGCCAACGCGCGGTTGCGTGATGCGGACGCATGGTGTCTCAGGATCCGCTCTCGTCTATAGGGGCGCAGCTAGGCTGACGATTAAGTTTGGGAATCCGACCTACTTCTTCCAAGACCTGAGCCGGTGGATCCACCGTTTTGAGACACTGCCACGGCTCGGCAAATTATACAAGCAAATTTCTGGGGGTGATGGTGATGATAGTGGGTGCATACTAAGAGAATCGGCCCCAGCGTCGTCGATCCACGCTATACAGACAAATTACAGGAAGACCGCTTTGGGGCCTGCGCGTTTCAATGTGCTAGCCTGCCTAGTCCTTGCTCGCTCGCCATGCCGTCACGTACGAATCCATAGCCTCGAGGAATCGCTTGCGCGGAGTCCACCCCAGCGTGGTCCGCGCGCGTTCGCTCACATTGAAGATGTTGACGCTCAGGGCCTCGCGGATCGGGTCGCCGCCGGAGCCGACGAAATCAATCTCGGCGCGCACGCCCATCGACTGCCTGGCATACTCCAAGACGTCCTTGACCGCGAGCGTTTCCGAGCTCAGGTCAAAGACCGGCCAGTTGCCCAGCTCGCCAAAGATCTTGTCCACGGCCGCGTGCACGCCCGATGCGCAATCCTCCACGTGCAGCACCGGCAGACGCGCCTTCTCGTTCAGGTGGATCTGCGCCACCTCTTGGCCTTGACGCTCAGCCGCAAGCAGCGCGGACCAGTGCGGGTCCCAGAAGGAGGCGCCGTAGCCGTACAGCTGACCAGGCCGCAGGATCGCTACGTTCAGGCAGTCGCTGGCAGCGAGGATCTTGCCTTCGTGCGCAGGCCTCCAGTCGACCGCTCGGTTGGGAGGGCCAAGCGGCGCGTCCATGCCCACCAAGTCCGTATCGGTCGCCTTCCTGCCGCCGGTGTCGCCGTGCAGCCAGGAGCCGCTGACATAGACGTAGCCGAGCTTGGGCACTTGCGGCGCCGTGCCGTCGTAGGTCATCATGCGCGCCTTGCCGAGAGACTTGAGCGCGTGCAGGATGGTGGACGAGTGCTCGTATGCGGTCGACGCGTCCACCACCACGTCGATGAAGCGCCGTTGGATTTCGGGGTTGTACGTCGACGGATCGCCAGCGTCTCCGACGATGGCCTTGATCTCGTAGCGCTCGACTTCCTGCACGAACTTGGGCGAGATCACGAGCCCGTACACCGTGTGGTTGCCAGACCGCACCAGCGACCTGGCGACCGCAAGGCCCAGGAAGCCTGACGCACCGATGACCAGAACGGTTGGCATTGTCGATTTGCTTGCTTTGTCGGTCCGCTACTCGCTACTCTCCTCGTCAGTCGTCTGATGTGATTGTTTGTGTGCGGCGTGTTTGGGGATCGTGGGCGTATGCGTCTGCCTATTTCTCGCGGTTGCGAGGCCGCCCATCGTGTGGGGAGCGACCGAGTGCCTGGTTTTATGCGATTCCACCCATCCGCATAATCGGCGATGGCTAGTTGCATCATCGCTTCGAGACTCGCACGACAGAAACGGATTGATGACCACGACCATCCTCGCGTGGTGGGTCTCGGCTGACGGCGGGATGCGTCTCCTGCGACGCAGGTGGGAACCTTGGCCGAATGCGGCCGCAGGAGTGCCAACCGCTCTTGAAACATGACCTTTTTCTGGCGCGAGGCAAAACACACGGCTTAGACGAGCAAAGAAATGACGGTGGCAGTCACAATGACGACGATGATGATGATGATGCAAGGAGAAAGGGGGACAACAGGATCTGTGCCTGCGACCACACTGACGTTGACAGACGCTCAGCCCAAATATAAACCACTCTGGCTCGGGGACGCACGTTACAACCCATCCTCAAAACCTCCTCTTCAACAACTTTTCCCTTTTTCTCTTGGGGTGCGCGTCCATGCGCTGGACGGTGCGCAATGGTCGCAATCAACACTCGAAATAAGACGCTTTTCAAGGGCGGCCAGGTCGTCGTGCTCGACTCGGACGGCAACTACGTGGGCAAGCGCCTGGACTTGCTCGTCGCCAACGGCCTCATCCAAGAGCTCGCCCCCTCGATCGCCGTCCCAGACGACCCAGACTGCGAGCTGTTCGACGCCAGACGCCACATCATCAGCCCCGGCTTCATCGACACCCATCGGCACCTGTGGCAGACGCAACTCAAGGGCAAGCACGAAGACCTGGCCTTCCACGACTACGTCGAAGATGGAATGTTCGCGTCTTCCCTTTACAAAGCCAGCGACGTGTTCTGGGGCCAGCTGGCTGGCGCCATGGAATGCGTCGACTGCGGCACCACAACCGCCGTCGATCACGGCCACGCCACATACTCGGGCCAGCACGTGCGCAACGCGATATCGGCGCTGGAGATCTCCGGCCTTCGAGCCTTCTTCTGCTTGTCGACGGTGGTGCGGGTGACGAAGAGAAAGCCAAGGATGGAGAAAGACACCGAGCTGCTGCCAAGATGGTTCATGGAGCTACTGACCGAGCTCGCGGCCGAGCAACCCTGGGGTAGGGGTCGAGTGCGACTTGGCTTTGGATTTGACGGTTTCGCCAACATGAGCAAGCACAAGGTCGTCGACTTGTTCCAAAGGATCCGGAGATACGGGCTGAGCCCCATCAGCTCCCACCACATGGGCCAATCTCACCGTGAGTACAACTGTTTCCCCAAACACGCTTAGTCGGAGACAAGGGCTGTGGCCTGACTTTCTCCCGAAAAGCAAAAATGAATGCGGTTGAGCCGCTAGAGGATTATGGGTTGCTGGGGCCTGACATTCTGATCGCACATGCCAACTCGGTCGACACAACCTCGATGCGGCGGCTCATGGACCACGACGTTAAGCTTTCGAGCACGCCGGGCGTCGAGACGATGATGGGCCTGGGCCGCCCCATCACCGTGCACACGGAATACTTTGGCAAGTGCTCGATAGGGCTGGATAACCACTCTGCCGTCACAGCGAGTCTGCCGAACCAGATGCGTGCGACCATCCAACTAGCACGTGCGCACCGAAACTACCCGAGACTGGATCGCGACGAGAAACCGTCCAATGAAGGCATCGACACGCAGAAGGCATTCGCCATGATCACGCTAAACGGCGCCCGGGCACTCGGTATCAGTGACCAGGTCGGCACGATCGGGCTAGGCAAACGCGCGGACCTGGCCTTGTTCGACGCCTACAGCCCTTCGATGATCGGCGCGGCCCGCCATGACGTTGTTGCGGCCATCATCATGCACAGCTCGCCGCAAGACATCAAGGCTGTCATGGTCGACGGTGTCTTTTTGAAGAAGAACGGGAAGCTGTTGCAGGTCAACAGCAAGAATGGCAGCAGCGTCGTGCCCGACACCCCGCTAGTCGGAAGAGCGGACTGGGACATGGTGGCTGACAAGATGATGCAGAGCCAAGCGATGATCCAAAAACGCTGAGGGATTGTGATGCCGCGCCGGGGTCCACTGGTTTCATAAGACGAGATCGGTATGCGGATTTGAGCGACACAGCCGCCGTCTTTTTTGCTGGCTGTCGCTCTCTTTTGGCGGTTTAGGGGCCGGATCTCGATCGATTACTTGCTTGTTGGGATGGTTGACACATTTGTAGTCACGATAACGCGCTCAGGGGATCCAGGCAGACACTCTGGGGCCACCCCGTTGTAATCATAGTCGCTCACATACCGACAGCATTGCTTCGTATCCACTCCCTCCTCGCCGTCGATCCGCCGTGCGCCGCCCCACTTGTTCGAATGCGTCGCCTGTCCCCTCACCCGTTGGGGCGCGCCGCCGCCGCCGCATGCGTCGATCACGTGGCCGCACAGCCGAGAGGTCCGCGGGCGCGGGGCTGGCGGGCGGGCGAGCGCGGAGCGGAGGCACGATTCCCGGCGGGAGCCTGCGGCCGGGCTTAGTCAGCGCTGCGGCGGACGCTACGACCGTGAGAGTTGATCAGGACATATTAGTGACTGATGCAGTGTCTGGCAAGAATGCAGCATGCTTCTGGCATTGCAAGCGTCGGCGGTGTTTGAATGCTCTTTCGTCATTACTGCTTTCTATTTACATCTATGTACGTTTATACCTAGAGGTCCCCGTGACTATCTCAGCATATGTGCGAAAGCCACCACAAAGTCGTCACAGCGCGTGCGACTCGTCCTCGGGCACCGCGTCGATGCCGTAGCGCACCATCCTGCTGTTGAGGCCCTGCGGCTGCGGGGCCGCCACCGACGCCGTCTTGGGCCGCGCGCTCCGGCCGGCCTGCTCTGCGCCCAACGAGTCGTCCGGGTCGCCGTCCTGGATCCTCGAGTAGGCGGTGCTCCTGCCCAGCGGGGCCCCGCTGGGCGAGAGCCTCGACAGGGGGATGCTCGCGTCGCTCTGGGCGCCGTCGTAGTAGTTGCTCCTGCGGCGGAGCGAGCTCTTGCCGCCCGCGCCCACGTCCCACCAGCCGAGGGAGAAGGTCTCGCGCGAGAAGACGGCGGCTCTCCTGAGCTCCTCGTCCGTCATCCACTCCGCCCCTGGAGGGATGGTGCCATCGTGCAGGAATTTGGCGTCTGCGAGCAGGCTGGCTTTGGCGGCGATCGAGTTCGGGTTGACGGGCAGGAACTCGCCGCGCTCGATCGTGAAGGCGATGGCCAAGACGCAGAGGAAGATGCAGCCAATGACCCCTTGCAGGATCCTCGTGGACACGGCGCCTTGGACCAGGCGGGCTCGGTACGGGTTCATGAAGCTACCGCTGAAATCGGGCAGGCTCGCCATTGTTAGCAGCCCCTGGACGTTGTTCACCGATATACGTTGGTTGTAGCTCAGGAACTGCGCGATTGACGTTTGATAGATATTTGCGAATGTACTATTGAAGTTGTTGAACAGTGCGCTGGTGGAGTTTCCATTTAGTTCCAGCATTACATTGATGATGTTTGACGAATAAGCGCTGGACGAGGAGACAGAGGGCAGGAAACTTTCCAAAGGTAACGTGATGTCAGTGATATATTCAAAGTCGGAATTCAACACAGGGGGGTAAGTTGTGTTGATGGTCAAATCCGCAACGTTGAAGGTGAAATTTTGCGTTTGTCGTCCGATCTGCGGAGCGGAGCAGCCGACGAAAGTCGTACCTTGGTAGTTTAGCGTTGTCGTGTTGGTGGTGGTATTGAGCGGGTTCAAGGAGCCCAAGAACAGTATAACAGACTTGATGATTCATAGTCAATCAACACCATTCAATGACATACAAATGCGCGGTCCTTCTAAACTTACTGGACAGGTATTGTTGATCAAATTTGTACCCTACACATCGCGAATTCAGAGTCTAGTTAGCCACAACGGGATCCAAAGGTTAAAGGGGAATTTATTAAGAAAGGTCAGACGAACGCTTTGCGGTATTTGCCAGGTGGCATACCCAAACTGAAGGTTTTCAACGTTCAGCATGAACAGATTGTTGGGCGGATTGCCAACCTGGGACCCGTCCTCATTGAAAATGAAGTCATTCGCATCGTAATTGGGGCAGGATGGGTCCAGCTCCAGCGTGATATTTGTAGAGGCCATGACAGTGGAGCCTGGATTCATGGAAGCTGTAGCTGCGATGAACGGTACCTCGTAGCAGCTAATAGAAGAAACAATCGTAGGCACAGTGGCATTCAGCAAAGTCGCAGGGCCGGCCAGAGGCTGATCTGTGGAGATGTTGAATAATGGCAGAACCGTGTTATTCCAAATATGTGGATCAGCAGCACCTGGATACGGCTGGAAGATGGCGCCATTCGTTTCTAGTGAATAAAGAGACAAGAAGCCTGCGCCGATCGTACCCAGCGACGTTTGCCAACTAGGACCAACCTCTATACCGACGAACGTGGGGCCGTCCCCAAAGTTGTAACCTCCACCGGTTGTTGCGTTGACGACCGTTGTCAACTGGTCCACGCCTGTCAGATTGAATGTATCGTATTGAGATAGCGAGGTCGATCCGATATCTGTCGAGTGCTGTCAACAGGAGTCGAGTTAGGTAGACGAGCCGTGAAGCAAAATACTCACAAGGTACAGGCTGAGGATAGAGCAAACCACTCACAGCAACGGTCAAGATCGGGCTGATCATGACAGCAATGCTGGAAGCTAGAAGGCTGTATCGCCTGTTCAGAAAGGAAGTCGGAAGCAACGATACGGTCAGATCTCCAGAGTAGTCAGTCAAAAGGAGCTCGGGATTTGCGATTTCGTGGCGCAGCTGAGAGTAGGACTCTATGGTACGGACGGCGGTGTCTAGGGCCTTGGTCAGATCGGCGATCAGCACGGTGATCAGGCCTGGCAAGTATTGCCAAAGTAGATGAAGGTTGCTGTTTGGATCCACGTCGCCCAGCCCGTCACGAATGCTCGAGAAATGGTACATGACTTGCAGTGCGACCAGAACAAGCGTGATTAAGGATAGAAGAGACAAAGTGAAACTGGGATGAGCTGCTGTCGGGTACCACCAGTAGTTCTTGGTGCTTCCGTACTGCTGGCGAACTGTCGCTGGTGGGCCCTCGGGCTCGTCCGAAGTGGACAGCTGCACGTTGCCTGAAGCATTCTGGGAGACGCTAAACAGGCTGTGGCTTGCAGCTTGTTCGACCTGACTAAGCGTCCAGCGACTCCTTGCGCCTTGAAATAAGCGTAGGAAAGCTGGACTGGTTGCAAAAATGGTAGAAAGGCCACCGAGCGTGTTGTCCTTGGAGAATATGGCTTGAGGGAGAAGAAAGAACAACATGACAAGAACTAAAGCAGTGTTTAGCACCAGTAAACCTTGGATCAGTCCGAAAGTGACAGGGTCCGCAAACAATCTGCCTTGATCGTAGGTGATTTCGCCGCTGGTTTGAACGGACGCGGGTGCGGTCATGAAAGCCGTGGCAATTTGCGCAGCAACGCCTTCCCAGACAGCCGAGGCGGCGTCTTGGTACATCTCCATCGTAATCTCAGGTAATGTAGATGGCAGAGGCGCCAGGTCTTGGTTGAACATGAGGCCTGTGAAATAGTCCCCAGTGGTATTAGTGGGCCAGGTCAGCGCTGGCGCAGAAGCGCTGATATCATCAATACCCTCTATAAAGTTCCATACGTCCTGAAGCATATCGCCATCGGGTAGATTGGCCAACTGCCGCGGGTCGGTATTGTTATCGAAAATGACCGTGGCGACCGCACCTGGGTTTGCGGCAGGATACGAAACGTATGCGGGTTGGATGGTGTAGGTCGGCTGGCAAGCGAAGGCAAGGTAGTTGCCCATAGTACTGTTTGAGATGCTAGCCAGGATGACGCCCAGCCAGGGAGCAGGGTCATTATCACAGTTCATGACGTTGACAAAGCCGGTTGTAGCTTGTGGGAAGGAGCCAGACTGATCGTTGCCTGGTTGATTGCTGTTGAAGGTGGCGTTTTCGCATGACTCCCAGCTCATGTAGAAGCTGGCTTGGTTCGTCGACCCGTCGGTAGCAAAATTTATAAAGGTGGCATTGACCTGCTGGCACGTACCCAGGGTGGAGGAAAAAGTGTCGACTAAAGCAGTGTATGTTGCGTTGCCTACCTGTTGATCTTCAACGGGTTCGAAGGTCGAAATAGCATACTGGGGGGTGGTCCAGCTATTCTGCGACAGACCCACGATCGAGGTCAGGTAGAAGCGATCCACAGCCGTGGAGTTGGAGGTGTTCGCCGCTGTACTAAGTCCATCCACCCCGAAGGCGCTGGTGATCTGGACTGGGATAACCTTACTCGAGGGCGTTTCCAAGCGTAAGACGAATAGACCAGTCGCCAGGATAGCTAAGATCTTCAGCAACAAAGACACAGTGCCTGTGACAGCGACAAGATAATGACTACGTCTGACGGCATGCCATAGGCCAACGACGGCGATGGGCGAGAGATAATCCAGCAGGACAGAATCGGTCGCCGAGGTCGGATGGGCCATGTGTAGCCATGGCGTGAGAACCTTGGCTTGATAGTCGACGCGGAACCACCTAGAGCGCGTAGTAATAGTCAGTGTCCTCGTTCCTGAAAGGAGAGGCGAAAAAAAAAAACAATAAATATTTCCAAGCAGTGACCGTATGGCTGGAGCTTACATGGCATCAAGCAAAAGGAATACAGCTACTGGACCATAGGTCCACAAATAGTGCAGACTGTCGGAAGAAAAAGATGCGAGGCCATCGTTGTGGTCTGAGATGCTAAGAATGACAGCAGCGGCCGCGATGCAGGCCACGAACGCAAAGACGAAAGCACCGAGCGACCAGAGCCGGAGGAATGTCGGCAGCAAGAAGCTGCGATCATAGAGGATTTCTTCGGCGCCGTGAGCGCGTCGATGTTGCGGGCCGTCACCATACGGTTGAGTGTCGCTGAAAGAGTCGCCTCGAAGACGACTCTGAACAGCCGCAGCGGTCCTGCCCATGTTGAGCTTGCGTGGGTCAAGCAGGGCGGGGTGAGGGTAGCAACATTCTGCGTGGCAGCAGAAGATCGGACATTTGTAACCACAAAGACTGTTGTCTTGAGGATTGTGTGACTGCTGCTAATAATATTAGCATTATGAGGTTGCGGCTCAAAGGGTGAGCGGAGAGGATGGGGGCTAGAAGGATTCCGTAAAGGGAAACGCGGTTTCGAGAAGGGCCCAATCCAGACTCGGAGATCTGCAAGCGCTGCGTGTGAAACAACCCTGGCGTGGTTGCCTTGTCGCTGTCTTTCTTTATTTTTAATATTGATATGTAATACCGAGATCCGGCCCGAGCGCTTGATTAGTAATGTGGATGTGATTCTTACCGTCTGTAACGCATTGTTGCTCGGCCCAGCACCACCGGCTGCTATATCTACATTTTTTGGGATAATAATCTTCCGTGTTAATTAGGGTCGAGCGCCGTTGAGCTGAATGGGGAAATAGTTGCGTGCCTTGAGAACCTGAGGCTTGCATTCGCCAGAACGTGTCAGGGAACCTTCCGGAAGGCCCCGCTGGTGCTAGGCTCCTATGAGTCAAGCTCGATCCATTGCAAGCTTCCATGGGGCTTATATTCGCATCGTCCAATCATTTCAATCATTGGGTATATCCGGAGCATATGCGCCCATTGGCACCGCCTTCTTTGCAGCAAGCTCACTGCAAATCCGTTGCAAGAAATCGCCTACCCTCACTTGAAAGGAAAACTGCACATGAGACATTGCGCAGAGCCAGCCGAGACAGCATGATGATCTAAACCATGCCCAAGTGGCTACGCCGCAATTCCCACTCGCGCCCCAGTGCCGTGCTTCTTCCTGACAATAAGAAATGGTTTCCTCCGACGCGAGGGCTCGCGTGTGCAGACGCACTCCCACCAATGTCCAGCCCTGCCATGGCTTGCGAAGGCGACTCGGTGCTGGACGGCCGTTCCATCGAAGCCCGTCCGGCTGCGCCTGCTACTCTGGCCGCGGCTTGCGCTGCTGCTGCAGTGGCCTGCGCCGCTTCGCCGCCGGGCAGGATCACGTTGCGCGCCGACAACGAGTTCTTCATGTCTGCCAGCATCACATCCATTGGCGCGATGTATGCCTCGTTCCCCTCTTCGCTCCACGCAAGGACGTGCCCGCACACGCTGGCGTCCTCGTTGCTGACCACCCATGCCCCGGAGTCCCCACCCACGCCCAGCCCTCCGGTGACCGTCCACGACTGCGTGAAGCCGTTGCGTCCTGGCATCCGCACAAACCGCATCGTCTCTGAGATCTGCCCGACCATCAGCCCAGACGTGCGCCCGTACCCGTGCACAGCCAAGCCGCCTAGTGAACTTGACGGCGCTACGTTGCGTGGGAATACATCGTCGTTGGCCGCGTATTCTTGTCGGCAAACGGGATCGAGGAGCTCTGGCGAATACTCGGGCTGAGCTCCGCTCGGGCAAAACGTTCGACCACCTGCCACAACGTTGTGCGGCTGAAGTCTGTCTCCTCGCATCTTCATCAGAGCCCAGTCGATCTCATGTCGCAGGCCCCGCTCGCTGATTCTTCGCAAGCCCGAAGATGCGTGCAAATACCCAAGCGCATGCGAGTCCAAGTGATCCTCGTCTTTATCCTGATCGTTCGGGAAGAATACGGGGTCGACGTCGTCGATCGCTGGTTGCGTAATGATGATATCTGATCCTTGACCTGCAATAACACCCTCGGCATCTCCGTCTGTCGATTCATCGTCCGAGTCGAAATCTTCTGAGTCGTATTCCGATGACACATCGGAATCGCTGTCATGCGATCTAAAAGAGAAAAGGGTTGCGTTAGCAAGTACGGCTCCTACTCCAACGTTCAAACCCCCCCCCTCTCTTCCCGTGTCAGAACTTACTCGCTGTGAACCAGGTCAGGCACTGGGCTCTCGATCGATGCGCCTGACCGTGTGACGTCATCCTCTGAAGGGAAGACTTCATCGAGGTCTTCATCATCTTCGAGGATATGGTGGACACTCATTCCGTATGACTGCCCGTCGATCACAACTATCCCACCGAAGGAGACAGGGGGTAGATGCTGCCCGTCGCGCCACGCCCCGATCGAAGCTCCGCACAGCGGACGTTGGTGGTAGTATGGATTCTTCGCCTGGTTCTCCTCATCATGCCCTCCTGAGCGCCTGCTATTGATCAGTCGAGAGCTCAAACGAAATCAATCTAGTCAGCGGACTTACCTGACTGCGCTGCGTCGTGTACCGCGCGATCGCGCTACAGAACGCTTGTGCGATCGTCGGACCTTGCCCTGGCATACGACCAGGTCGAACAATCCCGCGTCGTACTCCAATCGCTTCCTGATGGCGCGAAACACTTTGTCGGTGTTGGTGCACATGATGCACAACGTTGGCCTGGCTGTCTCCTTGGTTTCACCGCACATCTCCACCCCGATGGAAGATGATTCTTTCGGGAATTGATGGAGTGCTCGATTGACGATTTTGGCCAGCTTCGCACCGAGCACGGGCCACGCGTCTTTGGCGTTGGCTGGCAATTGCGCTTGCCTGAACTTGTAGCATTTCGGCTTTTCCAACACGCGAGGCCTGTGGGAGACTTCAAAGTCGACGTACATGCTCTCTCCCGAGTCGTCAATGACAGGCGTACTCGGTAGGCTTACCGTAGGTTCCATGGGCACGGGTGCGTTGGACAGGCTCATCTCGCTCGAGATAGGTTGCGACACTTCGGCCTCGGCAGCTGCATCATCGCTGGTGTCACCTTCGTCGTCGAGCATGCAGCAGAGCCGCAACTTCTTTAGGATGCGATCATATGACTCTCGGAGTGCCGCGTGCGATCCGAATCGGTCGTTGCCCGCTTTCAGACACTCTTCAACAGCGTGTTGATACGCCGATCCGCATTTCGAAGCAAGCCGCCGGGCCCAAATTTTCTCGAGGCGCTTGTTGAAGTCCCTCAAATTGTATTTGTCTTTGAAAAAGTCCGACAGAGGCAGCCACAATCCGATCTCGAGCAAGACCAGACCCAAACTGTATATGTCATACCGTGGCTGATAAGACTCGACGGACGTAGGCCTGCCAGAGATGCGCGGATCTTCATAATGACGGTACATGTTGATGCTGATGCTGTCTGGAGGGCTGTCCATGTCGTATTCGGAGAACAGGTCGAAGGAGCCAAGAAAGGGCTTGCGCATGTGGTACGCCGACGGGTTGCTGGCAGACGAAGGAATCTGGTCAAGCGATATTTTGGGAAAGAAGCCAACGCTACAGCTCGACACCGCTCGATGCACAAAGCCGCGATCAAGCAAGAATGAGAAGCTCGATGCCAGTTCAAGCGCGATCCTGTATCGCTCCTCCAGGGGCGGAACAGTCGTAAGGCTGGTAGGGTTGTTGCTGTTGCCGATAGAGCCGGCCACGCTGTTGTTGGATTTCGACGCGGATCCCAACAAAGACGAGAGGCTGGCGGGCTGAAGCTTGGCGGCTGACGGTGCGGCCAGCTGTGCGCCGGCGATCCGTGCGGACTTGGGCAGTTCGAATACCAGACCAATGCGTGGTCGATGCGGATCCTCGATGTAGCCAATCAATGTCAGTAGGGAGCCAGGCTTGTCTAATTGGGGTTGAGTCAGCATTTGCTGCAAATGTTCAAGCCTCAGCAAAGGTAGAGGCATGGTGCCGCCCTGATAGATGGGATCGAAGCCGACGTATTCTACGAGAATCGGAACCGAGATCGCAGGATGTTGAAGGCCGCGTACGTCGGTGCTCGCCTCCCGGATGCGCAGCCGGCCGACGATGCGCGGAGGAGCAGTCAATGCACTGCTCTCGTAGGGTGGCGGAGCTTCCTCTGGCAAAAACAGCGATTGGCGAGGGATCAAGCCACTCCTTGGCAGAGCCGCCTCGAAAGACTGCAAAGCTTGGCGAATGAATTCTTGATGTGTCAGTTGTCCAGGTAATGAGCCTGACGTGTCTCTCCTCTTTTTGGCAAGCGAGGCTTTGGACCCAAGATTTTCGGTACCTTGGGATCTATTCTTGGACAGATCGCATAGTAGGTCGACAGCGGAGGTCAAGTCATTGACCATGCTCGTCCAGTGTGCGACTTGCTCTTCGGCCTGCGCGTTCATCGCGGCAATAGCCAGGCTTGCCTTCTCCGGATCAGATGAGAGGCACGCGCCGCTTGTGCGTTCGGCTTCCTCAAGAATAGTTTGAATGCTCTCGAGGACGCTGGTGACGATCTCGGTAAGGCCGGCGCGCTCGATAGATTGATCAATGTCGCCTTGAGCGTTGGCGTCACTCTCGGTCCAGTCGAGGCCCCAGGCGATCAAGCGATCCTTCTGTGACCTGAACTTACGGTGCCAGGCCGCGAGCTCTGGCGTTTCAGCAACGCTCTGAGCGGGCATAAGAGCCCGGCAAGTGTTCTTGGTTTTGACATAGAGCTGAGTCAGGCTGGTAGGCTGATAGAGGTGCTGCTGGTAAATTGCACCACCGCGGACAGCCTCCATGACGGAGGGCCTCGTGCGGACCTTGAACTCAGTACTGTTACGTAGAAGTTGACGTTGAGCTGTTGATGAAATAGGAGTTCACGAGATCAAGCAATTGATCTGTATAATGGATGTAAATGCGTCGGACGTGAGGCAGAGTAGACGAGAGAGCGAATTGGGAGATGGGGTCCTTTTTTTTTGGCGGGCCAGCATGGCGTCGGACGAATGAGCATCGCGGAATTCTGTTGCCTTGCCAGAGATTCGATGCGAGGAAGGGACCACCTGCAAGTGTGGCGCCGCGGGCTCACTTCGGGCCCACAAATTCTCTAGAAATTCGGTTGCCTAATTCTACTGCGCCACAGCTATGAGCATAAGCCGAGATATGGAGTATGAGCGCCTAGACTTAGGCTTCGCAGTACCCAGGAACGCCCCCGAAAAACCCCACAGACGAGATTAGCTGTGCGGGTATACTCCATTCCAATGCCTCGGCATTATCGGGGCAATCTGAATCGGCGCCGAGAGAGGGTTCATGCAGGCCACATTACTCGCAAGTGAGTGCATGTAGTGTCCAAATGCTTGAAGTTGCAAAGTCTACCGAGCCACTGCAACGCAGCCTGTCTACCTGTATAGAGCTATGTACGAGATGCCGCCCACGTAGGCACCTGGTTTCTGGGTGGCAACAAGCGCGTGACAGCATTCCTCTGACCCAGTGGCAAGGAATCTTGTGGACGCGTAATGGAAGGAATCTCAAATAGGGTATCCCAAAAGAAGAATCGAAGTATTGTTTGTTACTGTTGCAAGCCGTGAGACAGGACTCGAAGCTTGACTTGGTTCATCCACTTTCACGCCCTATTTCTCTCGGAGGTCAGAGTGAAACCAAGTCAAGCCAAGGTCCCGTAGCGTCGTCATCTTAGTCGTCGTCATGGAATGTAATGGGTAATTGCCAGTTTTGATTGCGCTCGGAAAGTTGAGAACGCCTATCGCTGGATGCCAGGTAATGAGTTTGAAAGTGTGATCTCGTCTGCCCCAAGGAATGAAGAGCCTTTGAAGGGGTCCTTGGAATGAGAACTCAAAAATCGACGAGTGCAACCAGAACACATCGCCGCTCGGGGTTTAAAAGGACTCACGCCCAGCCCAGCAACGCTAGTAGATTCTTCAACTCATTCGACGAGATGCCGCTCTGGTTGAGACTCCGCACTTGAGACCCCTTTCGCACTCGTTGGATGCCTAAACTTATTTTCCATGACTCAGATTCGTCCAATACGAACACGAATTTCTTGTTCACCGCATCCCTTATACAGACTCGCAGCACATGCTTGTCTTTGAAGTCCCCAGTCTGAAAAGCGTGCGTTAGTCATTTGGCTGATGTGGCAGCGACGGGACCAGTTTACCTCGATCAGCTTCATCGTCCACGAACGCACGTCCCATTCGCGCTGAGGGATCTTCCTTCTATCGTCGTCAATGAACAGACCCTCGGTCGTCATCCGGAGAATCAATCCATCCGATACTTTTCCACTTCCGTTCACTAGCTGTGCCTCCGGCTTCGGGTAGCTGTCCGTCATCGCATAGACAGCTCTGATCATAATCTTCTCTGGATCTTTCGTTGTGTACGGCTCCCGGTGCGACGGCGGAGGCGTTGTCCTGGCTGTGCTTTGCGATCCGGTGTATGAAGAGGCGTCCGACGTATAGGACGAATTAGTTTTGTGGGTGCCTGCAGCTTGCTTCGGTCTGTCGTAAGGTCTAAACGAATGCCCGTCGTCATCACCGAAATAAGACGTTGCTGTGGGCTTCTGGTACTTGCGCCTGAACTCTTCCGACGCTGCTGCTGCTGCTGCCTGTGCCTTGTCTCTGGCTTCCTTGTCCTTGGCCTCCCGTTCTCGCGCTTCTTTCTCCTTGACTTCCTGCGCCTCGCGCTCCTTCTTAGCTGCTCGCTCCGCAGCCACCTTTTCCCGAACTGCCTTCTCTCGAGCTTCGTTTTCTCGTTGCGCCGCTCGAGCTTTGGCCTCTTTTTCTCTCGCCTCTTTGGCTTCCTTGGCCTTCTTCTCCGCTTCCTCCTGCCTTTTCCGCGCTTCCTCCTGCTTTCTCTTTTCTTCCTGCTCGCGCTTCACCCGCTCTCGCAGATTGTCCCAGGCTGATGGCTCGGGTTTGGCGCTTGGCTCGGGTTTAGGATTGGCCCGCTGCCAAGACGGCTTAGGTTCAGGACCAGGCGCCGCACCATTGGGGAAAGACGATCCAGATGCATTGAATGAACCCGACGCCCCAGCAAAACCGCCATTCTGAAAACCGCTGTTGGGCTGTGATGTAGATTGCGGTGGCGGCTGATGCTGCTGCTGCTGCTGCTGGTGATGATGTTGTTGCTGCTGCTGCTGATAATATCCCTGCTGGTTCTGTTGTTGGTGCTGTTGATGCTGTTGATAGTGATCCTGTTGGTGTTGTTGTTGTTGTTGTTGTTGCTGCTGCTGTTGCTGCTGCTCCTCTTGGGGTGGTTGCTGGCGCTGTTGCTCTTGTGGTCGTGAAGAGCCTCCGCTTTCACGATCGCTGCTGGAAGTATTCCACTTGAAGAAGATTCCCTCCGCCTGAGCTTTACCAAGCACCCAAGCCAGAACGCCCACCCCAACCACAAGAATCATTACACCAGAGCCGCCTGTGGATACAGTATGAAACCACCACTCTTTGAGAGGAGGTATGAGCACCAGCCATACATAAACAGAGGCGAACGCGCATAGTGCCCCGGCCAGGAAGCTGTTTCGCTGGACTTGCAGTGAAGGGAGGTACAAAAATCCGGATCCGGACGAGTGGGGAGGGATTATGAAAATGTCGTAGTTCCCTGGCGGTAGACCACCAGATTTGGTTTTTGTGTTGTTATTGCCATGAGGAGGAGGAGGGGGGAGGAGGAGGAGGTGGCGGCGGCGGCGGCGGCGGCGGCGGTGGCGGCGGCGGAGGGGGAGGGGGTTGCTGCTGATGGTATTGTTGATGACCGGGATGGCCATCCATCGGGTTGAATCAGTTCGCAGTCAAGACTTATAGTCCTCGGCGCGGACACGTCAACCTGGATCCTCCGCCAATATGTTTCCTAACTCGAAAATATCTGCGTCGGACTTGTTTATGCATCTGGGCGATTTGTCTCGGCCAGAGAAGATAATCGCAGAACTCTCAAAGTTCAGTTGCTAAATCCTGTAAGAGGTGTGCTCAATGAATTGGTGTGCATTGCAGTATGATCAGACGAGAGGATACGCATGCGATCTGCGAGATGCAAGTACTGCTATGAGGAGGGTGTGCGCAAAAACCCGGAGGCTTTGTCCAACGGGTCGCTGTTGGTAGACGTTCGAAGGGGCCAGGCAAGATAGGAACGGTCGCAAGCCGGTGCGATTAGATTTATTCTACTACAGAGCAATGACCGTCCCAGCAAATGCGTAGCATGAGAAACAGATCTTGGGATGGTGCACAGGTCGACTGCAGGATTGTGTTTTTGTTGACAAGATTACTAGAACACGGATAATTTACTAGTAAAGCAGCAGCCTGACCGCAGCCGACCCAACTCTAGACCAGTAGCAGCATGCAAATTTACGGGGCGTCGGGCGGGAAAATCCCAAAAGGGACCAATGACGTTGCTTCTACATCTCGAAGGAGCCTGTAACGCCTCAGCTCGCTATGTACAGATTTGGCCACATTGTGCGCGCGTATAAGGGTGTGATTAGACAGAGCCAGTTGATTCCATTGGAAGCTGCTTCTGAACTACAATGACACTAATGTCGCGCCTCTACCAAATTGATCAGTCGATAGGCACTCGAGAAGCATACTGCTGGGCCAGGATATCAACGGGCGCGGCTGCAATCGCCCGTTTGCATCGTATGACGACCGTTGCTATGGGGGCGTGAAACAGGCAGAGATAGTGTGGCCTGCTCCGAGGACCGGCAGCTGCGAGATGTAAACAAAACCTTGGGGACCCACCGTGTTCCGCCGCTAGTTTCTCCTAGTCCTGAGCCCCCGCGCGGATAGCCAGCCGCCGCCCGTTTCCCGCGGTCCCATCCTTGATTCCAGTCCTATCATATCTGCGCCTGCCACGCGCATCTCCTTTTCTAATTTATCAAGGGATCTGGTTCGGTATGACGTTTTGACATTTCTACAGCTATCCAGCGCCCTCGCGATTCTTTTCCATCTGATAGAACAACTTGTGATCTGTTTCTCCAGTCGTAGCCTGGATTGATCTCAGCAAAAAGCCCTATGTTCTCGCTGATAGACGTCGCATTCTGTTGCTGATCCATCGTGCCAACAAATAAGGGTGTAGCGAGGCGATCCAAGTAGTGACACGGGTATGCTGTCACGCAATCGACAACAATACGTTCTTGACAACCAAAAAATCTCTTTCGACGTCGACGTCCCACTTAGCGACCGCCATGCGGACGGCTGGTTTGTCCTCCCAACGCGTGCCAGAGACGTACATCTTCTTCGATTCGTTTATTCTTGCTGACAGCTCTTGATTGAGGTTTTGATCAGGGGCTCGAAAGATTATATTGATGAAGACGGATTCCATGTTTTGATCATGAAAATTCCGAGGCAATAGCTCAAGATGAGGACAGTCATCCCGGATGTAAATGGCGATCTTGCGCGAAAGGTCAACCATTCTCGCAAGCATTGCACTGTACCCTTCGCGGCCGTAGGCGAGCAGTGTGGCGTATACCGGGAGACCTCGGAAACGTGACGAGTTCTCGAGTCTGTTGTTCAGTGGAGCCAAGATATTCTCGGCACCTGTCGACGGCGCGCTGGTCAGGTAGGCGGCATTGGTATTCCGGAAAACGCGAGACTGCAAAGCGCTGTGCCTCGACAAGAAAAAGCCACAGTCATATGGGACATTGAGAAGCTTGTGGCAGTCACCGCAGATGGAATCTGCCAACTCCAATCCTTCTGCACCGCGCATGACGGCCGCATATTTTGGCTCAGTCGGCAGAACTCTTGTGAAAACACCAAATGCTGCGATAAACTTCAGTAGGGGTTTCTTCAGAATATCTCAGCCAGTCTTACCTCCGTCGACATGCAGCCATGCTCCGTATTTGTCGCAAAGCTCACGGATCTTCCGGACCTCGTCCTCAGACTCTGTAGCGTACGCTCCTGTGTTGATCTCGCCACAAGAGATTGCAACAATGGACACGGCGTCTGCAGCTGCTAGATGGGCTTCCATTTTGAGCAAATCGAATTCAAGCAGCCTTCTACCTGTAGAAACGTCGGCCATTGCGTCTGAGCCGATTCCGACGATGTTGGCTGCTTTGCCCAGCGACGAGTGTGGGCCGTTAGTCAGAATCTGAAACCTCGTCACTCCGGCTCTGACACACGAGGCCAGCAGGCCTTCACCAGCAATACTTTCCAAGCCTCGGCTTGCCAGCTTTTTCGACAGCACATGCTCTCTTCCACATGCCAGTCCCAAGATGTTGCTTGCCGTAGCACCGGTTGTTAACATCTGGACTGGCCAATCGCTCTTTTGGAGCTTGAGCAATTCGCACAGCATCCCCATCGCACGATGCTCGACAATAGTAGCGACCGTGTCACGTGGAAGATGCGCGGCAACGTTTTGATCGTAGACACCAACAATATCATTGCCGATGCGTGCTGCTGGCGTGACACCCCCGGTCACGAAACCATAATAGGTTGGAGACAGACTTGAGCCATTGAGACCGGGGGCTACATCGTCTAGGAGATGCTTGCCAACCTCCTCCAGGCTGTATCCTTGCTGCGGCAGGCTCTGGAATAGCGATTTGGCGGCTTTGTCTGTTACAGATTTGTCTGGCAACGGAGCTGGCCGTGGCTTTTGAAGCACTTCGTTCAGCTGCTCCTGCACCGCCTGGTACACGACGAAGTCCTCTTGATCCATTGTGTTCTCGGAAATCTAGGATGTAAATCGCAATTTGGCGCTTCAGTCCAGAAGTAAAGCTATGCTATCGGTTGCGAGTGCGAGCCACTTCCATGCCTAGGATGATTTTCACTCTTAATAATGAGTCAGACCAACGCCATGATTACGTCGGCGACAAAATGCAAACTATTCATTTTTCGTCTCGACGGTTCATCTCATGGAAGCTAAGACATTTCGGGAAGCACCGCTCGCTCTATTCTCAAAATCGAATTGCTTTCGAGATAGATATATCATTGGGCTAGTCACCGTGCGTGGAGGGTCAGAGGCCGATGTCAACTCGTATGCTCCCACTCTTTAATTTATTGCTCGCAAAGCTCGCTATTCATTCGTTCAGAAACGTTTGGCTATCGATAGCCCATCTCACAGCACATATAACAAAGTGCGAGCCCCTTCTGACTGCTTTTTGACCTCCCTGGCTTCTTACCTGGCGAAACGCACAGACGGCGGAGCGGAGGTTGTGCTTTACGTAAGGTGTCGAATCGGGAGCGAGGGCGGACACGTCAGAAGCGGCGTCCTGGCGGACACGTCGGCACTAGCAGGACCCGAGCCCGGACGTGACGTAAGCAAAGGGCAGCGTTAGACATGACCTGAACGCGCAACTGTGCCTAGGGTCCTATTAATAACAATATCGATGTGGTGCCTTATCGGTGTGACGATCGGGGGGACCGACCCCTTACGGGTGGCCTTCTCCGCATCACACGAGCGGAATATGGGACATCGCAGTTTAAATAATTGACACGTTCAACTGCTGCTGTCTGCATCCAGTGACAAACCCTGACCCAAATTCTGTAATAACTCAGCGTCGTTCGCAGTTCCGACATCGCCTACGTTTCCAACTGTCCTCAGGAAACCACAAAGACTTGCGCATTAAGTGCCGCAAATGCCTTCCACCGAAGGAATACAGGCGGGGCTTGCCCTCATCGAAAAGTATAAGTCCAAAGTTCTAGGATTGAAGGTGGGCGATAAGACATTGGCCCCCGGCGAGTTCATAGACAAAGCAGGTGGGTCCCAACCATGGTTCCTTCGATACGTTCTATTTCCAGGCTCCATGTCCAGGCTCTGGAGAGCTGGAACCGGGACAGGGCCTGCTTAGCTGAAAGAATATCATGGTCACCACATATCTTCTATGCGGCGATCAATATTGACCGCGCTCAAACACCACGTAGATGCGCAGTCTGCGCCAGAAATTTCTTTTACGGTGCCATCGAAGAGCGCCCAGTACCTGTGCATTGGGGTCGACCCGGATGCGCCGCTGCCTATGTTCCCATTCCTGGGGCCGATCATGCACTGGATTCAGTCTGGACTGAAATCAGAGGACACAAGCGACGTCTTGACGAGCTCGGAGAAGAGCATCTGCCCATTCGTGCCGCCCAAGCCGCCCGGCTTCAGTGGGCCTCATCGGTACATCTTCTTCTTGTATGAGCAGCCCGAAGACTTCGATATCAGCAAACATTTGCCAGCCGAGGGCAAGGAAGTCGGCCTCGGCGACCGCATCCGTTTCGATTTCGACACGAGAGTCAAGAAGCTTGGACTGCAGGAGCCCATCGCCGTGGGCTACTTCACATCCAAATAGTGGTTTGGGGAGACATGATGTGTATCTATGGCAACGAATCTTGTTGGCACGTCCGGAAAGGCTGGCGAGCTTGATATTAGTTGCGCTGCTGGACCTGAAGCAAACAAGGTGAATCGTTTACCTGGGACATTTGCTACGATGCTATATTCGCGATTTGTAATAACACCATGCATCAGGGCGAAAGCATGGCTACTGTATGTGAAGTGGTTCTGCAGACTTCTTCTGCTAAGCAAGCAAAGCAGTTCGTGAACAAGGACAAAGATTCCGAATCGCAGCCTGGTTTACGTGCAGGCCAAATTCGTCTGAACAGCAGCTGGCGAAAAGCGGCGCTCCGGTCTTGGATTGCGTGAATTCACTCACAATGCTTGCCTGAATTTCATGGCTGCTGGTTGCCATTGAGAGATGCCTATTTATCCCGTTTGGGAAAGGGGCTCGTCTGTTTGTCTTCCACTTTCACGCCGGGCAGGTGACACAATTCTGCAGCATATTAAGTTCTACGCTCATCCGCAAATCTTGCTTCACTATCCGCTTCTCGTCATGCTAGTGCCTCGTCCAATTCTTCCCCAGGAGTCAGGAACTCCATATGACCGCCTGTACTGGCTTATCCAACCCATCTGACCCATCCAAGGCTTTTCACGTCCAAGCTGTTACCAGGTAACTGCAAAATGAGTATGCGACCGGGCTCTCTTACATTCCGGGGCTCCCAGGCCGGCAGCGTCGCCAGCAGCGGCGGCCGCAGCAGCAGCCCAACGTTCATCCACGACTACCCCGATGCTGCGTCCACCTTGTCCGGATGTAAGATAAGCTCCAACGAGCAGCCCTCTTCCAATGATGCTACAGAGCGCAGACGCACTAACGTAGCACCGACTCGCAGTGGCAGCAGCGATAGCGGTGGCACCTGCACAACAGCCGCAGCGGGCGACCACGGCGACGCTTAGGGCGGCGCCCCGGCAGTCGCATGCAGATGCAAATGCAAATGCAAATGCAAACGCATCGCGGTCTCCATCGCAGCCTTTTCCCAGGCCGCAGGCCAGCAACGACAACCGCGGCCGCGATCGTGTGGTGCGGCTCCGCATCGGCGAGCGAGAATTTGTGACGAGCAGATCCACGTTGGTCAGCGGGTCCGCGTATTTTGCCGCGGCGCTGTCCGACCATTGGGCCCAGTCGGACGCGGTCGCCAGCGCTTCCGACATGGCCATCTCGTACTTTGTCGACTGGGACGCGGCCAGCTTCGAGCACGTCCTGCAATTCCTCCGCACCGGCCTCTACCCGCTGTTCTGGACCTCGACCGCAGGCTTCGACCACGCGCTGTACGGGCGCGTGCTCCAGAGCGCTAGGTACTTCGCGGTCGACCAGCTCGAGGCGTGGATCGAGCGCCGCCACTACCTGCGCGTCGTCAAAGTCACGGAGATGATCCACCAGCTACCCAGCGTTCACATCGACGACTCCAGCGACGCGTCAGTCGAACCGCCAACCTACGTGCCGGCCCGGCCAGCACAGCCCAGTGGGGAAATCTCGCGCCACTTCAGCACGGTGATGCGCGAAGTGCAAGTCTATCAGTGCCCGCGCGGCATCTTCGTGCACCACGGCCACCGCGACAAGTGCGGGCGGCAGTGCGAGAACGCGCGGCAGGCGCAAGACGGCGACCGGTACAAGGCGGTCGCGGTGATTGAGCACGTGATGGTGGAGCGGCGGGTGGAGGTGCAGCACGAGCTGCTGTGCGCGGAGGGCGCAAGCGCGGCGGCCTCGGCGGACGCCGGGCGCTGAAGAGGCGGCGGAATGGGGTGCTGAGGCAACGCCCCCTTTTTTTCTTTGTTTTCTTGGACAGGCCTTGAGAGTAGGATAGGCAGAGCTCTCAGACGAGCTCGCAGGCAAGACAGCAATCTGCCATCAACAGAACTGAGCCAAACCAATGCGCACCGCCGCAGCTTCAACAGCCCTTGGTCGCAAACGTCCTGGCATTGGGGCCCCTAGATCCGCGGCTGCTGCTTGTCTGAGCGTTTTATCGCGCCGTTTGCTCGCCTGCCCCTCGCTGTCCGCCGCCCAGCGCAGAGTCTCCAGTTTATTGTTCACGCACACGCCTTGCGATAGATGCTCCGCCCAGAAAGGAGCAAGGGCTCCGACTCGCAACCGGCTTCCGGGCCGCACGTCACTGTCAAATTGAGCGGGGGTCAAGCGAAGCCTCCCATAAATGCCTTTATGTAGATAACCGCTACCACCGTGAGAAGTAAAGCCACAATGATAGCACAGTAGCAAATGGCTGGTTGTGGCGATACCTGCTTCCGACTGGAGGGGTGATTTTGGGAAGGCGGGTCATGGATCGTCGAAAGAGCTGCTCTTGTCAGTCTTTCATGTACAAAGAAAGATTGTTTGGTCAAGGGCTGTATTTTCAAAAGGACCGTCGCAGTGTTATAGATAAAATCAAAGCTTATAATTGACATTGGCGGCTTCTACCTTTCCTAATTTTTGCCCCACCTTATTCTTTTACATAACAGATCAAACAGCGCCACAGGGCCAGCAGGCATTACTTTGAGCTGATCTTGGCGTCTGTCGCTGCGTCGGCTAAAACTTAACGAAGCTTACCCCCCGTGGCGTTGGACGATGGACCTGGACTAGCACCAGGGTCGAGCAACGGGACATCTTGGCTGGGCCGCCTGCACGAGTCTGTCTGTGGGTATGTTTGAAGGTGCACGTCGATCAAACAGACGTCATCGTTCAATCGAGTGGAGGAATGCTTGCAGTGTCTTATCCCGATCATCATCATCAGCCTCTATAATGACAAGGTAGCCGCTGTTTCTCTTGTCGCAGTGCCGCCAGATCTCAGAACAGATGCTTGTCACGTCAAACTCATCTCAGGAAAAGGCAAGGCGGAACTGACAAGGCTGTGCTCTTCAAGTCGACATTTCCAGATTGACACATCGAAGAAGTACACGCAATGCAGACGGGTCAATATCATCGTGCCAGGAGTACGCAAGATAATCTGTAGAAACGATGGTTTCATTAGATGGAGAGCTTCAGCCGTTGTCATGGAGGGACGCGATGAAAGCCACGTTCGGATTAATGATATCCCGGACACCGGGCTCGCAGGTCGTACATACAGTGACGTGACAGAAGTCCGTAGACACTACCCTAACAAATTTCGCAGGGAAGTGTATACAGACTTTTGTCCTAGTACTGTATATATATATATACATATATATAGATACATAGATACATAGCTACACATATATGGAACGTGTTTTACAAACATATTCAAACAGAGAGAGCGCGGCCGTGGGAGAAGAAGTATCGGGGTCGTTGAACTGACAAACATTTGCGCTTAAAAACTCGCGGGGGAAGTGGGTATCTCTCGTGCCGCCGTAGCCGCTCTCCTTGGCCGCTGTCTCTTTTCATCCAAACGTGCTCGCGACAGCGCGCCGCGCAGGCCTCACGCCGACACCAGCTCAGCCGCGCCGCTGCCGCCGCCGCCGCCGGCCGCGGCCTCCTTCTCGAGCTCCATCTTCATGTCCAGCATGTCGTTGCGCGAGCCGTCCATGCGGATGTCGAAGATCTTGTCGACCAGGCCCGTGAACTCGGTCCCGCCGGTCTGGCCGCCGGCCTTGGCCAGCGCGTCGCGGATCTTCTTGATGGTGCGGGGCGAGAGGCCGGCCTGGCGGCGCGAGTAGATGTCGATGCCGGCGGGGGTGAACATGGTCTTGGCGAAGTAGGTGACGACCCACTGCTCGCCGCCGGTGTCGTCCGAGGCCGCGTTGGCTGCGAGCTGCTGGTTCGCGCGGTGCAGCTCTTCCGCGTCCCGCGCATCTTCCTCCTCCTGCGCCTCCTCCTCCTCCTCCGCGGCGCCATCGTCCTCGTCCTTGTGCTTGGCTTGAGCGGATTCGCGCTTGGCGGCGGCGTTGGCGGCGGCCTTGCTGCTGTCGCCGCCGCCGCCCCAGCCGATCACCTCCCACTTGGAGCTGGCGATCTTCAGCCAGCCGCGGCCACGCCACATGTAGCTCCCGTCTCCTTTCGGGGTGTCGACGCCCCGGACCGTCTGGATGCTCCTGGAGCCCTTGTTCTGGTAGGTGACCATGTCGTCGAGGCGGTCCTTGGGCAGGCGGGTGTAGGTGATGCGGACGTTGCGCTTGTCCTTCCACATCGGCAGGGTCGAGTGGGTGACGTGCCAGGTGCCGCACAGCCAGGGCAGGTCCGGCAGCGTGAAGGTGGAGCCAAGCACGGAGCTGTTGCGGTGCGGCGCGGGCGGCCTGATCAGGTAGGAGCCGGACGACATGGAGGTGTGGCCGGTCAGGACGGTGGAGCGCGAGGCAGAGGCGTGGTGGCCGCCGGGCACGCCCGACCTGTTCTCGTCGAGGCCGGGCGACAGGGCTTCGTCCATGGGCGGGACGTCGGGCACGCTGTAGTCTTTGCGGAGGTCCGGCGGCAGCTTGGCTTCCGCTCGCTGTTCTTTGCCGAAACGCCTGGAGAAGTTGATGAAGCGTTGGCGCGCGGACGAGGAGTTCTGGCGGCCGGGGCCGGAGGGCGTGGAGGCCATTGCCTTGTTTTTAATGTTAAATGCCTTAATATTAAGGTATTAGCGAATAATTAAAAAAGTGGCTGGTCGCAACGGTTCGGCGCGCGAATGCGCCACAGGCAGCTTCGGTCGGACGATATAGTCGTCTTCGGGCCTTTTTTTTCCCGCTGTTGCGTCGGATATGCTCGAAATGCGCCGAAGCGTGTTATCACCGAAAATCAGCACGACGAGCTTGCAAGAGAGAGGGGATGAAGAGATGAGAGAGAGAGCGAGAGTGTGTGTGTGTGTTTGAGAGAGAGCGAGAGAGCGAGAGAGAGAGAGAGAGCTATGGAAGGGAGGGAGAGAGGGGCGGTGAGATGGTCTGGCGTCGTTTCCGCCTCTCCAGGAATCGTCGAGGTCATGTCATTGATGCCAGATCCCGAAACTTGGCACGACTTATTGAGATGACTGCCGCGCAGGAATCCAGGTGGTCCGGCAGGCTGGAATGTTGGCTGGGTTAGCAGCTCCGGCACAGCCATGGGCCGCCGCGGCCTGCTGCAGCGTGAACGTCATACTCGGAGCACGAGGAAGAAGATCGCGACGTCGTATGAGCATCTGTGACTTTGCCCAGAGCTCGGTTTTTTTTAAATGTGCACATTACGATCGGTTTCCACCAAGGCGGCAAAACACGACCAACCATTTTCTCCAGAAGAATTAGAGAAAAAGAAAAAGGACAAGAAAAAGACCATCAAAGACCTCAGGCTCTTCACCAACAGTCAAGATGAAAACGCAATGGCCCCCTAAATTGAGAAAACGTGCTTTTGCATAGGGCGATGCTGCTATCATGTATTAGGGATTGTCGCTATGTCGCTATGTCGCTATGTCGCTGTGTCGCTATGTCGCTCAGCGACTGCGACGACGACGATGACGATGACCGATCGATCGACTTTCTCTATTGCCGCTGCCACAAGACCAAATTCCAACTCACTCGGACATATCCTGATCATGCATTATCTCGTCTTCGTCCAGCTGGTCCATCGTCTCTCGTATATGTGGCGTCGCCTTGGGGTCCAGGTTCATCGCGATCGTGAAATGTTTCAACGACGTGTCCTTGTTGCCCATGTATCGCAGCACCCGGCCCAGCAGGAAGTGCACTTCGGACGAGTCCGGCGCGTGGTCCTTGAGCACGTTCAGCTCATCCAACGCTTCCTGCTGTCTCTGCAGGAAGAGCAGCATCCGCGCCACTTTGAAGCGCAGCATCGGCGACTTGGGGCTGATCCTGCACGCTTGCTTGTAGAAATGCAACGATTGCTGCAGCCGTTTCTGCTTCTCGAGCATCTGTGTGCAACTCCAGTTAGCTTGTCTCCTCTTCACCACGCTGCACGACCTTTCTGGCGCGCCTCTTTCTTACTGTCACTTACCACGCCGATGCACATCACAATCACCGAATTGTTGGGGTTGATCATCGCCGCTTGTTTGAACCACTCCTCCGCTTTCGAGTAGTTGCCCAGCTTCTCGTTGACCTTGCCGAGCCCGTAATAACCGTTGTAATGCCTCCGGTCCACCGTGGTCGCCTTCGTGTAAGCCTCGAGCGCCTTGTCGTATTCTTCGTTCTCCATGTGCTCGTGGCCCTGCAAAGTCCAGCCGTACGCGAATTTCGGATCCAGCTGCGTTGCCCGTCGGAAGCATTTCAGCGCCTGTTCGTGCTCTCGCTGCAGGGAAAACGAGTTGCCGACGGTGCACCATGCCTCCGGCGTCAGCCGGTCCATCTCCATCAGCTCGTACGCCAGGTAGGCCAGCTCGCTGTCGTTCTTGAGATGCCACAGCACCGTCGAGTACGTCTCCATGTCCTGCACCCGCGACGGCGCCAGCTTCCTCAGCCGAAGGAACGTCTTGTCCGCCTCCGCGTAGTTCGTCTGCTCGAAGTACGCCTTGCTCATCTGTGCAAGCACCCAAGGCGTCTCCCGTTGCGCCAACGCCAAGCTCTGGAAATGCTGCAGCGCCCGCCCGTGCTCGTACTTGCTCAGCTCGTAGTACCCACTACCCAGCTTCAGGAGCATGTCGAACAACAGCGCCCGCGCCTCCGCCTCTCGCGCCGAGCCTTCCGCGCCTTTCTGGCTTGCTTGCTGCACCGCCTGCGGAGCCGCGCCTGACGCCGTCTGCGTCGACACCGACGCCAGAGGCCTCACCACCTCTTTGCCTGTCCCGCCACTGTGCTCCAGGGGCTTGCGATTCCCACTCACGACTCTGCCCACTGTCGACACTGCTGCCGTCCGTCCTCTGGTGCCGGTCGCTCTGACCCTCCTAAGTTCTTGTTGCTGCTCGTTCGAGCTGTTCAGAGACGGCACAGGGATAGGACCCTTGACGAACAGACGGTTGCTGCGCCGTTTGGGTGCAGCTGCTGCACCAACTCCATCCGCATCACTCGATAATGAAGCTTGGTGTAGCATCCCCGACGCATGTCTCTTGCTGGGCGCTGCTATTGCCTGTATCGGCCTGCTCTTATCCGCCAATCCAGCTTGCTCTGCAGCTGCCGTAGCCGTCATCGCCGTCGCCGCCGCCGCCGCCGCCTTTGCGTTGTTCCGCGAGATGAATGGTCCGCGCATGCCGCCCTCCGCTGACTCCGTGCCCGCGTTGTTCTGCTGCACTCTCGCACGACGGGTAGGCGCGTTCGGCACTTCTGAAATACACTCGAGTTGTTCGTCCATCTCCTTGATCTCCATCTCCGACTTGGGGTTGTGGAAGCGAGCGGTCGGCGTGTCGTCTGGATCCCCCCCTGCCGCCGCGCGGCCAGGGATGTTGTTCATCTTGGCTGCCACATTAGACGCCCCCAGCCCCACTGGTCGTTCTTGTGAACTCTTTGATGTACAGAATGGGTCGTTGCTCGACGTTCCGCTGCCCTCACTCAGTCGCAGCGTCTCCTGCAGGAGATCGTCTCTGTTGCGGAACACCTTCTGAGTGTGTATCGTCGCACCCAGCGTGCACAGTCGTTCGTACGCGTCCCACATGAAAGGATTCAATTTGAGCGCTTCGCTGTATCGCTCGATTGCTTTGCCGTTCTCCTTGTTGGCTTCGTGGAGTTTGCCAAGTAGAACCAACACCGCTGCCGTGTCTGGCTGCAAGCGCTGATAGTATGCATGAAGCTTGGGCTCTGCTGATTTGCTCAGCTTGTTGCTTTTGTTATCCCATAGCTGCCGCACCCGCTCCAGCGCCGCGATGCCTTCACTTATCCTGCTGAGATTCAGACAGCTTTGTGCAAACACGTAGGTGCAGCCCAGATGCGTTCCGCGGCTTGCAGTCGCTCGTGTGTAGTCGAACGCGATTTTGTGTTGGCCCAGACGGGCGTGACAGTACGCCACCAGGTTGATCGACCAGGCCGCCTTGGTGTCGTTGGCATGCAGCCGCCCCGCGAAGAATAAGGCGTTCTCGTATGCGACGTTATCGAGATGGTACCAGATTATAGTCAACAGTTGTGAGTTGAGATGGATCGAAGTCGGTGCCATCTCGGTGCATCGCACTCAGGCCGTTGGAGGAGAGAGCGCGAAAATAATGTTATGAGCACGGTTGCTCAAGACGCGAATCGATTCTTTGGAGTGAACAATGCTCTGCTTTCGGATTCGTGAGGGTGACCCAGAGTCATACTTTTCGGGAAGAGGCAGTCACGAAGGGAATATGTACAGTCGTCTCGTGGTCGTGTGTTTAGGGTGGGTTGGGATTGTTTTGGATCGCGACGCGACGCCTTCTGAAGCTATGACGTCCGGCCGCTTTCACACACAACAGGGATGGTCAGAGTTGCACAATAAGGACTGTGGGGATTGTAGCAGCGGGTGTAAAGCTGCCACGCACTGAGTGTTGCTAATGAGGGTAAGTCGATTGTTTAGGCGCCTCGCGAGGCGCCGCGCCGTGACAGCCCACGGATTGTCTTTGTCAGAAGTCAGGACGATTAATGTCGATAGATGGCCACGTAGTCGTCCTATTCCAGTCAAGCCCCACCACCGTACTTCCCCGCCGAGCCCGGTAAGGCGTCATGTTTCACCAACCGCCCCGCCTCTACTTCCCCTTTCTGACTAAAGATTTGCGTCGCCGATTCTATTATGCTCGATCCAGTAGCATCGCCATGCACACAATTGCCTGAAATTTTTATTGGGTGCTCAACTTGAGAACGTACCTATATTGCGATATAAGGCGGCATATACTGTGAAAATTAGAATTTTTCGGCTCGGCGAGCTTCGCCCGCCGTTCCAAAACACTAAGCACGTGGCATTGCTATCCGCGTAACGTGTCTCCCAGCAATACGAACCACGGAAAGAATCTGAAGTCTTTTTATTTCATATAATGGCAAAGGTGCGTGAAATATCATGGCATAGAGCGGTTCTTGTTGGAATCGTAGACTGAGATTGTTGTTGTATTTCTCAGAAAGCTGCAAAAGCTACGGCGAAGCGCAACACCGAGATTCTGAACCGTACACATCTCATCGCGATTGGCGTGCATGCCGTTTTCCTCCTCTTGCGTGCGCTCATCTTCTCTTCGTCCTTTGGGCGATCATCAATACTCAAATATGTCTTGTTGTCCGGCCCAAGTGTCGCGATTGAGGTGCTATTTGAGGTCAACAGCCGCCCGAAATGGCGAGACGTGGACCTAGTCCGAGGCGGCGAAGACCTCGAAGCAGGCGGTCTCACCGAATGGATGTGGGACGTCCTTTACTGGACCTGGGGTAACATCATAGTCGTGGCTATGTTTGGAGATTGGGCGTGGTGGTTGTGGGTATGTCCCGATTTCTTGTCCCACGATTATTCTACCAATGCCATGGCACATGTGAAACACTAACAATCGCAGACCGCTATACCTCTGTACTCTGCTTATCTCGCTTGGACAACTTTCGGAGGCTTGTACAGCGGTATGCGGGGCGGACAGACGTCCGAGGAGAACGGGAGCTCGGGAGCCGCAAGCGGAGCCAGTAAACGGCAAGCAAAACTGGAGAAGCGAGGGGGGCAGAGGATGCAGTACAAATAGGTCAATTTGAGTTGTTGTTGAGACGCCAAATAGTGACACCAAACGGAAGTCTCAGTTGAAAAGACCTCGCTCTTGTTCCAAGCTCCCAAGTTAGCGTGAATGTTGATGTGTGTGTTGTTAGTGAGCATCACATGTCGTTGTCTATCGAGTTATATCACGCCGTGCTACACCCTGCACGTAAAAGGCACATAACCGGCTTCTCTACAAAACCTGTCCACCAGCAAAATCTGACCTTAGAAGCAGAAGACTTGGTCGTCCAACTTGCTGACAGGGCGGGCCTTCTCGTATCCCAGCGATTCTGTGGCTTTCTTCATTGCGGAAACCATGGGCGGCGGGCCACAGATAAGGATTTTGATGTCTTTGGCAGGAGCAGGAAGATTGGTCTACTTCTTGTAAGTACAACGCTCAGGACTCCTCGCGCATACAACGACATACCTTGATCATCTCAGGAGTGACGAAGCCAACACCGCCTGTCCAACCCTCGGGCGGATTGTTGAGGACATAGTGAACACGGAACAGAGGATCCTGTCGCATGATCTTATCGAGGTCCTCGCGCAGAAGAATATCGTCTGCATTGACGTTGGCGAATATCAGATCGACCTTGGTCTTGTCGCCAGATTTGCGGCCCCGCTGGATGGCACGGACGACTTGCAGCATTGGAGTGATACCGGTGCCGCCAGCGATCATACCAATATGCTTGCACATGTTGGGTGTATAGATCATGGCCCCCTTTGGGCCCCGCACCCTCATGTTATCGCCGACCTTCAGGGTTGTGAGGTGCTTGGAGATGTTGCCCTGCGGGTAGGCTTTGACCATGAGATCAAAGTACCCTTTGTCTTCTTCGTCTGAGCTGATTGGTGTGTAGGAGCGCACAACGTCCTTCTCTTCCCCTTCAAATTTCACTGCTAGCGAGATGTGTTGTCCGATGGGAAGACCAAGGATGTCTGTGGGGTTTGGGAGTCCGAAGCGGTAGCTAAAGTTACGAGGTCAATCCGTTGTCCTACTGCAAAGATGGTCATTCTGAGACTTGCATTGCGACATTGTGGGACGTGTCCGTCCTCTTGATGAGTGGGAATTCTTGGAATGTGTCTGGTTTGAGCACACCAGCAGCGTCTGCATCCTGATTCGATCAGTACCCGCAAGTCTTTGCTACCGCTAAGGGCATGTTGAAGTGGCTGACCTGGAGCTGGAGCTGAATTTGCAGCTGGAGCTGAATTTGAAGCTGAATTTGAAGCTGGAGCTGGAGCTGGGGCTGGAGGATCCGTCCAACCGCTAAAATGCAAGAAGATGCCCACGGCACCGGCGAGCAGAAGTGCAACGGGTATCAGGTCAGGATTAACAGCAGCCGCCCCACCGACAATGACCGCAGCTGCGATGAACACTGTCTGAGGAGGCAGCGGTGCACCGTTGGACGCCATACCGGGAGGTCAGATGTGTACAATCACACAAAATCTATAAAAATGGAGCTTTTGAAGTTTGTGATCCGGTATCGTGAAGACCGATGTTATCTCGTTGGCCACTGGACACTTTTAACACATAGAAAAAAAAGCGAGGTGTTTCCCGAGCTTAGATGCAGACTTGATCAGTGGGGTGCGTAAACTCTTAGCACCAGCCACGCCGCTTGCAGTCGCTCCGCTCCGCCGTTGTGGCAAGTGAGATGGCACTCCATTGTTAATTACAGGTTAATAATCATCGTAATATCAAAATACGTGACCGTGGTCGTCTTCACGTCTACGCATCTCCGGGAAGGGACTCTACAAGGCGGTCTCAGGGGCACGAGTGGTTCAACTACCAGCCTTAGATGTGGAATTGAGTCCGTAATCATAATGCTTCTGCTGGTCCCTACGCTCCTGTCGCTCGCTACAAACGTCATGACCCCGCACTCCCAAGTATTCATCTCTCTGACATTGTGTTACACTGGTCGGTGGTTGCTTCAAAGCAGTCCGCCAAGGAGCTGCATCAATGAATCACCTGTCCCGTGCCATGCTCGGCAATTCATCATCGTTTCGCGGCACTCAGGCTCGCGAGGCTGGGCTTCCACAAGCCGTAAAATCTCAGTCTCGAAACCAGTTGACTTGATCCCTGTTCATGGTGCCTCGCTTCGATCACCTTACTAAACAAACAATGCTGCTTGTTTTAGATGATCGATTTATCCTTGCGAAAGTTTAAGCATTCCGAAACTTGAGGTCCGTAGCGGCAATGCCCACAGATGCAAAGAGAGACCCACCGTTCCGTGCGGAGCATTTGGGCTCTCTTCTGAGGCCTCAGCAGTTGCTGGAGAAACGAAAACAGGTGGATCAGAAGAATGCTCCTTGACGGAGCTCGAGCCTATCGAAGATACAGCAATCGAGGAGATTGTGCAAATTCACCTTGAATGCGGATTCCATGCCATTCTGATGGGGAATATCGCTGATACACGTTCTGGGGTGACTTATTCCCAAGTCTCAATGGCATGCGCGAGATCTACGGACCGGATCCTTCAATCTTCCGCCAATACATGCCTGATATCGCTGCATTCCTCGAGGAGAAAGAAAAGGCGGGAGAGTGTGTGATTTGCGACGGCAAAATCACCCATACGGGCCAGAGTGCCAGTTTGCCGCACCTGGAGTATCTCAAGAAGATTGTGCCCCAAGACCAGTGAAAGAACATCAAGATGACGCTTCCAGCCCCGGAATGGTATCACCTTCGATATCGCGAAGGCCAAGCGTACCCATCAAGCGTGTACAAGAATGACGATAAGTATTTCCAAGACATCCCACTGGCCTATCAAAAGGAGCTCGAAATTCTGTACAACAATGGCTGCATCTCCAAACGGCCAGCCGATATGCATATAGGATTGCATATCTGTCGAGGTAGGTGGACGTCAATAGCGATTCAGGCGTCGATCATGATTGGCAAGTGATTTCATAGGCAATTTCGTCATTTCTCGCCATTTCAGCGAAGGAGGATACGACAGAATCGCCGCTCAGCTATCTCAGAAACTCAATGTAGACACGTATTACCTCCAGTACGATACGGAACGAGCCAGAGGATTCGAGCCTCTAGTAGAGCTACCTAAGAATAAAAATGTCACTCTTGGTGTCGTCACTTCGAAGTTCCTCAAGCTCGAGGACGTCGAAGAGATGAAGCAAAGGATTTACAAAGCCGCTGAGTTTGTCGCCAAGGGAAACAACCAGAGCAAGGAGCAAGCGCTCGACCGGCTTGGGGCCAGCCCACAGTGCGGGTTTGCGAGCCACTCCAGTGGCAACTCCATCGATCATCGAGGCATGGTCAATGAACTAAAGCTCGTCCGGCAAATCGCGGATGAGATCTGGCCGGGACAGCCTTGATTTGCATCCCATCGTACAAGTACAAGATAGTACCTAGTAAATGTGACATCTAATTAAGATACAACGTGTTTTGGTACTGAATTGAAACGTCGAATTCCCAGACGCTTTCCAATTATCCCGAGGTTTTATTATATATAAAATATAGAGCTTGCGTTTTTACCACTCTGTACGTGTGCACATGAAATTGAATACTTCAGGGTGACCGAGCTGCAATCATGCAGACAGATAGCGACACGCTTTAATTTGCAATAACGTGCAAGGCTCCCTGCTCGAGAGACATTTGAACGTTGTACAGGCGGCCATGGGAGCAAAGAAACATGGAATACTTTTCACATCATAACAATTCCTGCCGAGGCTGCGCTGATCCCATCTTAGGTACAGTCACATGACAAAAGTCTGTATACACTCCGTAATACTAAGAAATCATTAAGAACTTTAACGCTTGATTACTCTATTAATTTCTACTGAATTACTATGAAAATTACTGTAAATTAAAGCCTACTTATTAGTATTTGGTTTGCTACCTATTTGTACTGATTACGGCAGCTATACGTGCCGGCATACTGTCAATAAGGGCCTTAATGATGGTATTTGGTATCCTATCCCAGGCCAGGTAGTATACTGTAATAAAGAACTCCTGATCAGCCTGAGAATTGGTTATACTACTAATTCGTGGGTACTGTTTGAGAATATCTTGTTTTAAACGCTACCACGCGTGTTCAATAGGGTTCAAATCCGGTAAAAAGGGAGGCCACTCTATTACCTAGATACCGTGTTCTTGAAACTACGATTGTACTGGCGTAGCGCGGTGTATCGGTGCGTTATCTTGTTGAAATATTATCCTAGCTTCGTAGATTGGTAGTAGGCCCTCCTTAAGCGCGTTACGATAAGACTAGTTCGTATAGCCTCTACTAAAGGCGTCCTCATCTCTCTCTAGAGCAATCAGACGAGATCGGCCACCCTGGCCCTAAATTGTAGCCTAGAACATCTGTGAGATATCGTGGCCCTTCTTGTAAGGCTGTATCATCTGTATATCCCATTTTTCGCTAGGCTTCCTAAAAGCCCAGGCCTTGGTAGTACCGTCTCCACGCTCTACAGAACACTCGTCTGAGAAGATGACGTTATGCCAGTCCTGGGTAGTCCAGTCTGCGTACTAACGGGCCTAATTAAGGCGTAGTTCGGCCTGATGAGGTATTAATGCTGGACGTCGAATATAGCGGTGATTGGAGATATTTTCAGTGCGTAATACTCGTAAATAGGTCCTACGGTCGATATCATCAGGGATTTGATTTAGAAGCTCCTTATACTGTTGCTGTGGCTCGTCACGGGCCTTACGTAGGATTAATCGACGGCTACGTTGATTGACCTTCTGAGGCTGACCGCTTCTTAGGCGTGATTTGAAATTTTGAAGCTCTAGGAATCGTTTTTTTATGTTGTAGATAGAGGCCCTACATACGCCAAACTCACTAGCGATTTGAGTAGGTGATTTCTCGTCGTATAGTTGAGTTATAATTGCATAACGCGTATTATTTGAAAGCTTACTTCCCGCTCTTTTATTTGCACTAATCGGTGTTCCAAATAAACGTTGTATTGTTAAGAAAACGCGTTTTAAAGATTAGGTATATTTTTCATGGTGATAATATAGGATGATTTCAGGGTAAGTGTCTACAGACTTTTGTCCTAGTACAGTACATACTGTGGCTTGAGCCATGCATCAGCCGCATGCTCATGGATCTCAACAAACACGGCCCTACAAGGGCCGTCGCGCGCGCTCCCACCCTATCCATCCCAGCCAGACCCAGCGGCATCCCGGTTCCAATGTTCGGCTATGTTGGCGGTGAGCGAATCCGGAGCCTTGTCACGATGCAGATCGGCCGAACCCCTTAGGTTTGTTGACGGAAAGCCTTCTTGCCGCCCGGACGTATCGCGTGACGCACCGCAGAGGCGTTCTACCGAGTCAATAGCGAACGCTCTGGAGGCCCTGCTCGCTCCGCTGTTCTTTCCATGGAGAACAGATGGAAGCGTCCATTGATGCTATAGGCGCATTTTAAATTGGCTCAACGTTCGCACAAAAAATCGGGTACCACGCTAGAGAAAGTATGGAAAGGTGTCCGTCATGAGCGGCCCGCGCGCCGATCTGTTGGAGAAATTCTGTCGCTGTGAAAACAAATCTGCCCTCCCCGGGCCTCCCTCTCCTCGAATCCACCCCTCGTCCTGAATGCCCGCCCTTCGATAACCTTCCAAATACTTTCTCATTCACGCTCTGACACGCTGCACGGACGTTTCAACGATTTACAGAACGACCATAGTCTTGACACAGAGTTCTCTGAGGCTGTCAACGTTCACTCCACCGGGCCCGGGTCAAAACATTCATGTTCCATCTTGCCAAATCACCACATTTCGTCATCCCGCACCCGACTTTTTTTTATTTTCTCCCTTTCCTCCAGAGTTTTTTCTTCGCCTGTCCCAACGCTCCAGGTCAAAAGCTCATCCTCTTTCTCCGGGTCATCCCATCTTCGGATGTTTTAGTCTGTCTACAGACCATCTCAGGCCATATTCGCACTCTACATGGCCGCTCCGCCGCAACAATGCTCGGCCAGACAATGCCACGCGAACCACGCAACGCGTTCCATCATCTCTTCCTCGCCCTCCCCCTCCTCTTCCTCCCCGCAGTACGACTCCATGTCTGATCTTAAAGAGCGATTCGCGCTCTCGCATATTTCGATCCCCAACTACACATCTTCTGCCATCCTCGACGAGCCTGTGTCCCCTCACAACGTTCCTGCGCCCTCACCGCCATACGACGCTATGACTCCGAGACGCAAGACAACCCATAGGAAGAGCTTTGGTGATCAAGTCACTGGCCTGGGAGCCCGCTTGCGTCGTGCCACTCAAAGCTCCATCAGATCCATCTTCGCGATGCCCGCGATCTCTCCTAAACACCGTCAGCCCTCCTTCACAGAAAGATTCGAGCCGACCGAAGGCTTTCACTCCGCTTCGGCGTGCTCCTGCTGCATGCGCAAGCGCCCACGAACTACCAGCACCCCCAATACTCATTCTTATGACACCTGGAAAGGGGCTCACTCTTCCAGAACTCGCCTCCATTCCGCTGTCGCCCCATCCTTCGATCCTGATGGGGGCGCGGCTGCTCGTCAATCGGTCAGAGACTTGGTCAAACCTCGAGCCGCATACCCCTCACGTCAAGATTCCGGATTTAGTCCCTCGAACAAGAATCCGGCGTCTGAGAGTGGTGTTACCCTCGTTCCCGAATCTGCCCTCCCTGACCCCGACGACTCTACCGTTCGCCACGACCCCTTTGAGTACCTGCCTTTGGACATCTGCATGCTCGTTTTCTCCAATCTCGATTCGAACGACCTTGCCAATTGCGATCTTGTTTCGCAGCAGTGGCATCAAGTCGCCCGCGACCCTTGGGTTTGGCAGAAGATATTTAGAGACACCTACGGCTCGCCCACTGCACAAGTTCCACAACCCGCGCCTGTCGGAGGGCAAGGCGTCGGCAAGTTGCGCAGACAGAATCAGCAGTGGAGAAACATGTATCGCGCCAAGAAGACTTTGGATGCCAGGTGGCGCCAGGGAAAAGCCAGCGCAATCTATTTGGTCGGACACACCGACAGCGTGTATTGCGTGCAGTACGACGAGGACAAAGTTATCACGGGAAGTCGTGATAGAACGATCCGTATCTGGAACGTCAAGACAGGAGAGCTCCGCAAAGTCATCGGGATCCCAACCGCTCAAATCAATGATTTCCGCGAGGCCACCCATGCCCCGTGGCCCAACGAATGGATGTCAAGAACAGCTTCTGGCCTGCCAGTCATCAACCACCACGTGGGCAGCGGCGACGCCCGTGCTGCTACAGCTAGACGCTCCGATCTCTATCACACCCCATCCTATTACCACAACGCCTCCATTCTTTGTCTGCAATACGATTCCGATATCTGTGTGAGCGGCTCTTCCGATAAGAGTCTCATAGTCTGGGATATCCACACATGGCAGCCTTTGAGGCGTCTCGTCAAGCACTCTGCTGGTGTCTTGGATGTCGCCTTCGACGCTGTCAAGATCGTCTCATGCTCCAAAGACGCCACTTTGTGTGTGTGGGACCGAGTTACCGGTCAGTGTCTGCTGCAGCTGTCCGGTCACCGCGGGCCTGTCAACGCTGTTCAGCTTCGCAACAATCTGGTCATCTCGGCATCGGGAGAAGGATGTGCCAAGTTGTGGAACGTCGCCATCGAGAATGCCGGCACGCCCGAGGCTCAAGCGCAAGCTACTCGTGTCAAGGATTTCCACAGCATCCGCAAAGGCCTGGCGTGTGTCGAGTTCAGCGAATGTGGCAAGTATATTTACGCCGGCGGAGGCGACGAAGTTGTCTTTCAGTACTCCACTGCAAGCGGCGAGTTGGTCAACACCTTCAAAGGCCATACCGCTTTGGTTCGAAGTCTGTATCTTGACTATCGAAACCAGCGCCTCGTGAGTGGCAGCTACGATCTGAGTCTCCGCGTCTGGGATGCCACAACAGGCCAAGAGCTCAGGAGATTCGGCGAAGTGCCTGTTCCAGCTGCGCCTGAACGCCCGCTGCCGGGCGCGGAAGACCCGGCAACGAACGAAAGACTGGCGCCAGCGCCAGCTTTACCTACGATACCCTCGATGCAGGAGACCAACCCGGTCCCGACGCGACCTGCGCCATTGCTCGGCGCCAGACATACGCCATTTGATGCCGCGGCTTTAAGGAACAGACGGCCATCGAATTCTCTGAACGACCAGACGTCTGTGTCGGGAACGACTTTGGCACCTTCAAGCCGTTTGTCAGCCCTCTCTGGCATTTTGGATAGGAGACCATCGTGGCTGGCCGGCTCTTCCTCATCGGTCTCAACCGCCAATCCATCATCCCCGTCTAGTACGGCTACGTTTCCTAGAGACACCAGCACAAGCTCGGCCCTCCCTATACCAAGCGACTCTTCCTCGGCGCGACAAATCCGACCTGCGGTAACTCCTATCGTGCCCAGCGTGTCGATGAGCTTGCTGCAGCCGAGTCCGAGTAGCTCCACAGATGCCATCATGCAGCAGTCCGCTCAGGACCAGCAGCCCGCCAGGAGACACCCGCTGAGCGGGCCGCTGGCATTCCCTCACAGGGCCCTGGCCTCATCCTCCGCTGTGACGCTGAGGCAGCTCGCCGGCCCGAGCGGCAGCAGCCCCAGTGGAGCGTCATCTGCAGACCACGCCCAGCCAGCGCCAGCGCCGCCTTCATCTGTGCCAACCCCAGCCCGCCCCGCCACGGCCATCAGGCCTGTGCTGGCGAACATGCAGCCTGCTGCAACGACAGCGGCTGCCCAGGCTGCCGCGCTAGTGCCCGGCCCCGCCGCCGCCGCGCTGGCTACCTCGTGGATGCTCAGCGCCAAGAGCGACTACCGGCGCATCGTCGGCACCTCGCAGGACGGCCGCGCCGTCATCGTGGACTTCGGGGTCGGGCTGGAGGGCGTGGAGCTGCTGGAGGGGTGAGGGCGCTGCAGCGCCAGCGCCGAGGCCCTTGCATAGCACACAGACTGTAGACTTTTGACGCCGCACGGCCTTTACTGCTTTTCTTGCATAGATCGATAGACCAATCTCCATGCTTCTTCTTGTTGCTTCCAATCCACTGGTGATTTGTCTCCAGAATCTCACGATCGCATCGGCCCCCAGCAGCTTGTCCTTGGTTATGAATTATGACATGTGCGTCGCTGTTCGGATCCTCAGCCAGCTCATCAGCACCTGTGCTGGAGGGGGAAAGGAATCTGCCGGCTGGGCGAGTGCAGGCAGAGTGCTTTTGATTTGCAGAGCTACGGGTTACGCTGGGCGTCGGTCTATTCTAAAGGAGCGTGGTATGTAGACAAAAATCACAGGCGAATCGAGCAAAACGTCGTACATGAAATTTTTTTTTTATGAAAAGCAGAAGAGAGCTTGGTGGGTCGTGTCTGGGCCCGGCGACAGGGACCCCAATCCACGCAAGTATGCGTGACCTAGCCAAGGCCTTTTTTTTTTTTTTTTAGAAGAGCGTCCAGGCACTTGCGAGAGCCGTCTAGACTTGGCTGTGCCAGCCAGATTTCGCGCCTCCGTCTCCATGGTTTTGTGCTGTGCCAAGCTGGCGGTGTGACTTGCTTTGGGACGGACTCGATCTCACTGGCTTCTGACCACGGGAAACCATGGACCCAAACTGGGAGTTTGCAGTGCCTGCGGCAGTCGATCTGGGCGGACCTGCAGCAGCAGACCTACCAATGCTTTCGAGCTCCCAAGCACACACGTGGTCGGCGTCGTCGTCGTTGCCACGATCGTTCCTGGAGTTCCCTACAGCAGACGTATTTTTATATTGCATGCTATTGTCACTGGAGTTTGTAGTGTCGCTACCAAAGCTCGAGGTAGGGGTTGCCGGCCCTCCTTGGGTAGCTTCGCGGTGTAGCGAGGGATCCGATGTGTGAAACACCGCCAAAACGGGCTGACCACCGGACTGTGCAACTCGCGCTGTTCGCTTTGGATTAGGGGCTCGTGGGTGTGAATATATTCCACCACCGGGACTACAGAATCCATGCTGATCAATCAACTGGTCTGGCGGAGTTGCTGGATGGGCGTGCTGGATTGTCTACCTTAGCAGTCAGCGCTGGCTCAGAACCGCAAGTTACAAGGTGCAAATTGTGTACGATGACATAGGAGGTTGATGGATACCTGCTCGTATTGCAAGAATTGAAGGACCCAACGTCAAGACGGAGACGGGACACAAGCAAAGGAAATGAGGGTGCTATACCTGTGTTGCTGGGCCATTCGACCCAGGTTGAGAGACAATCGCATAATATGCCTGTGTAGACGAAGCCATAGGGGCGTTGTATGCTCCAGAAGCTGTCACCCCGTCAGCCACGACCGACCGTGATCCGGGTCCGCGTCCGGTTTGGCCGACGCTGACGGAGCTGTTCCCGGCAGTCAGTGTGATGGTCAGGACATTGGGAAAAGATCACCTGCATTTGCGGGGCGTACCGAATCACACGGCTAGGATCATCACTAGCGGTAGCTAGGTCCTCGATTTGCACTCTCCGAGACACTCTATGTTCGTTTGACGGCATGTTTCACACAGCTGTGTTTGACTCTTATCTTCAAAATGACCTTTTGATGATGCCCTTCTGCGTGTCTGTCCATGCGGCGAACAGAGAGGGCCTCGGTGTAATAAGGACCACATTTATAGATACTGTGCGCGAAACCTGAGGCGACATTCCATCCCCGAATTGGCTGTTCTAGATCCAAAAGATTTTGGCTTCCTCATCGATGATCATGCCCGATATGTTGGCTGATGTATCTTCTTGTGAATATGGCTCCACTTATTCACGACGTGTTCTGGTGTGGGGTAAATTTCCAATGTGCTTGCCAATTGCGTTGCCATGACCGTGGTCCACATACGCTAGAAAGACTTTGGCAAAACGTCAAGTCAAATGTCCGATCGGTGTGTTTTGAATGGAAACCCTGTTCCAGCAGAGTGGGCGAATCAACGAGGCATGGCTTAGCGGGAACATGGGTTTACATGACCATTCGGTTCAACGCCCGGACGGACATCTCAATGCAGAACGGTGACTTGCATGCATTACATGCACTAGCCGTTTCACATACCAAAAGGCTCTAATTCGAAAAAAGCGTTTCAGGTTGGGCGCAGTCGTGCCAAAGAAGCTGTCTGCACCGACGCGCCCTGATTCAGGCTGTTGACTCTCCGCATTCAAAAGCCGGCACCTCACGAGCTGCACAGCGACGGGTGGTTGGGTGGGTCCATCGTCAGTCAATGGAAATTCTTCTGAGTGGAAGAGCGTTTGTCTGTTTTCAAGACGAGCCTAGGAGCAATGCAGGTCGAACGTCACAGTGGCGGTGACATCTGCCTCAAACATGATTGCCGAAGTCCAAGGCCAGCGTTGTCCAGGTACCTTGTCTGAGCTCTACGCCACGCAGGTCATCCAGTCTGAGCTCCACCAACGACTTGCTGGGTCTCGTTACCGTTGCGGCACATCGGGCCGAAAGTTAGTCAGTAGCTGGACAGTTGCACCACTGGCGATGCTGCGAGCTGTGGCAGAGTACCCGAAAGTACGCGTCTTAGGGCTGGCGCAATTCACAATTACCCAAGCGCTCACAAGCACCTGATTCAAAGTATGAGCTGCGCCTCGTCGATGCTTTTCAGCGCTACCTATGTAGGTAAGGCGGCCAAGACCGATGCCTTAATGCATATGCATCATGCAAGCTAATTTTGTGTCGCTTGAAGCTAGGACAGCTATCATTAGGCAGCTAACACCAGTCAGATCCCCGGCTCACCGATCCGGACGGAAACAGATCGATCGACCACTTTAGCTCGTAGTGACGCTGCCTAGTGTCAAGACGGCCCAATAGGAGATTTCCCTCTTGATTTTTTTGTCGCGGCCCGCACTGGCTTTTGGGACTGCCATGGGGACAGGTATCGGATTGTTGCTATAGGGATCCGCGGTCGATTCCTCGGAATCGTACTCCATTGAAACGTACACAGCCACTTTGATGTCCTTATTGAAGGATTTCTCGCCCGGCACGATTTCCAGCACGGTTGTGGTCCAGTTCCGGCCCTTGTCCCAGATTTTGCCTGCTTCGGGCTGTTGAGCGTCTCCAGGGACGGCAAGCTCTCGTGTGAGGCGCTTGTCTTTGCTGCTCTCCTCCAGCGCCTCATCGAAAACGTCTTTGGTTGCGCCAATGTCGAACTGCGGGCACAAAACAATTACACGAGAAGTGGGATCGCCAGTGATGGAACGATGGGTCGACAGGGTGACCCTGACAGAGTCGAATAGCGGGTTTCTCAAGGTGAGCAAAAATTGGTTGGGCTTGTAGGGTTTCATGGCGTCGAAGTCTACGCCAGCATCGAAGGGCTTGAGCGAGATGCGCGGAATGAAGTTGAGCGCCACTAGCCTAATCTTGTAACGGATGCTATGCCTTTTGTCGTCCGGCCGCACAATGATCTGGCGGCAGACGCGGCAGCGCTTCAGCCGTTTGGAGCGGATCGGCATTGGCACTGGTCGCAGGTCCGCAAAGGATCTCGGACGGTGTGGTTGCCTTGAACGCTGTTCGGGATCGGTCGAGGCTCCCCAGCCTAGCTGCTCCATCTGTTGGATGATATCATGGTCGACCTCAGCTTGGGCATCCTCAACAAATCCTTCAGCCGTGGTCTTGGCTTCGCGTATGACAGACGGTTTCCCTCGCTGCTTTTTCAAGCCACCAACACCATAAGAGGAAAGCAGGCGGGTCAGGTGGCTTGGGGAATCGAGCCCATATGCATGACTCAGGCCAAAAGAGCTCGATGGATTCATGTCCAACATTTGGTTCTTGTAGAAGGCTGTGAGGTGGGTCTGCCGTTGTGCTCTGCTCAGAGAGATGTCGACCGGCCTGTTGACCGCATCAAAGGCGGTGTCGGTGCTGGCATCTCCGGTGCGACGCGACGCAGTGTCCGCAGTCCCACCGTAGATTTTGGCGAGCTGACCGGTGATGTTGATGCTCTTTTCAAACTTGATGCCGATCTCCAAGGTAGTCCAAGCGCAATATGCACAAGCAAGGATGAATGGGCCATCCTTGTGAGCTGAGGTCTCCTGTCCTTCCCGATTGGGGTCCTGTTCGGGGTAAGTCTGGATCGACAGAGGTGCGATGCAGACTGGACATTGGAAGCAGCTCCTGGTGCATTTGTTGGTCTCACCTTTAACGACACTGGTGGGGCTTTCTAGGAGGCAGCCTGGACAATAGTAATACATGACTTCCTCGAAATAGCACTTTGGACACCTGATGTCGTGGCACTCATTGCAGAAAAGGAGGTGGTCCAGAGGATAGAGGTTGAAGTTGGCTCTCGGAGAATAGGGATCGAATATTGAACCACCATCGTCGCTTTGCTCCTTTCCGTCCTGCTCCGAATCTTGGTCGAAGACACCAAAGGTTGTTCGCTCGGTAATGTCTGTGCATGGGCAGGAATAGTGAACCTCTGGCCGATTTCGAGGCATCTTCGAGAGGCTACGCGGTCTTCAAGCGGCTTAGCTACAGTAACATTCCTGGTTGCTCTCCCGTGCTTCGTCCCCGGGAACTTTTCACTAAATGTCATCCGAGCAGTCTCGCGAAGGACTGCTTGAAACAAAGCGCTGGTGTTCGACAGGTGCCAGAGGCCGGGTAAGGCGACTGTGATCAATGTGGAATAAATATTTGAATATTGGACTGGACGGCAACTGCCGGCACTAGCGAGTTTTCCCTGGGGCCGGTAATGTCGTAACGCGTCGTGTTCCATGACATGGAATAGTATTTCCTCGATCGTGTTCCCTCCATCCAAGGACTCTTATGCGGTATAGGGCCACTGGAGGCTGTGCATAGATGCAGCTAGTTGAAGGAACATGACATTGCCTAGCTCGCTCAGAACCTCGAGATGTAGTCGACGTAGTGCCGCATTGGAACTCACAGCCTCCCGCCATTCACCGATCCCGTACGGTGCTCCGCGAGTGAACTCTGCACGATCAGAGCGAAAATGCTTTCATGAGATCCGGCCCGGCCATTTGCGCCTTACCCCAAATGCCCGTCAGTCCTTGGACTCTCCTCCGAAGAGATACTACGCCGTTCAAGCACCAGGAGCTACACCTCTACAGGTCTTCAACCGGCGTATCAAGTTGTTACAGCGTGAACGAGCAGCCTCCAGCCCCGAGTCCTCGCGGCGCGTCGATTACCTTCGAGACGAGATAGCCTCGCGACTGGTTGAACGCTTGTCGGACATCAATCGACACTTCGATCGAGTACTCGACTTTGGTGCTAACGCCTGCAATATAGGGCGTGCTCTGACGCTACCTGTGTCGCAACCCTCAAGCCAAATAAACACATTTGGTGCAAGGGCTGTTGAAGATGCCAATGAGGCCAGTGGACTTGCGGAAGAGCTCGGATTGGCAGAGACCCCTTTGACAGAGCGCGTGAGCCATCTCGTTGCTGCGGATGACAGCCCATCGATGCTCTATCGAGACGCGGGCGAGGCGTGGAATACGAAGCTCAGCATCGAACGTCAGGTGCTCGATAATGCCGAGTACTTGCCCTATGAGCAGGAGTCGTTCGATGCCATTCTGTCGTCTCTGTCGCTGCATTGGATTAACGACCTGCCGTCGGTGCTGAGACAGATGAATCGTATCCTGAAGCCGGACGCTCCTCTCATTGCGGCGATGTTTGGTGGCGACTCGCTTTTCGAGCTACGCACTTCTTTGCAGCTCGCCGAGCTCGAGCGCCGCGGCGGAATTGGCACACACATGTCTCCTCTGGCAGATGTTCGAGACGTTGGTGGTCTCCTACAGTCGTCTGGCTTTAAATTGCTGACGGTCGATGTCGACGATATCATCGTCGACTTCCCGGACATGTTCGCGCTCATGAGAGACTTGCAGGATATGGGTGAGAACAACGCTGTAATGGGCTCTGGAAGTGGTTCAGACACACTCAAGAAAGACGTTCTGCTCGCAGCCGAATCTATTTACAGGGAGCTGCATGGAAACATGCCTTCTAGTGGCATGGTCGACGGCGCCTCGAAGGAAGATAGCGTTCCGGCGACATTCAGGATCATTTATCTTATTGGCTGGAAGGAAGGGCCAAACCAGCAGAAGCCCGAAAAGAGAGGGAGTGGTCAGGTCAACCTCCGCGATGTTCTGGGTGGACCGGGCAGCAACTGAAAGGGATGGGCGTCTGCATAACATCTTTCGACTATGTTTCATTAGGCACAAGTAGACTTCATAGAGAACACCCGTGTGCTCAGACAACCACAGTTTCGCAGAAGGGACTCATCCGACGAAATCATCTCGACACGACTTGATCAAGGACGGTCACCGCTTCATAACAGAATCGGCACGTGGACTCGGGGTCGCGGGAGGCTCGCCGTCTCACAGAGACGCGCCTCTCTTGAGGCTTTTGATTCGAATCTGTCGCTGCGACACTATCGCACAGCTGACGGGATTCCCTTTCTCTCCTGTAATCCTTTCGAATCCTTCCCTGCCTGCCTAAGAAACAGAGCGACAGCCCGCGTTCACCATCTAAAACTCCCCGCCGTGCTGCGGGAACTCGAAGTTGACGCCCTTGCCCGTCAGCCGCCGGTACACCTCGCTGTACGTGTCGAGCCGGTAGTCGACCCCGCCGCGCTCCTTCTCGTCCAGCACCACCTTCAGGATCTTGGACCCGTCCTCCTTGGTGCGGATGCGCTTGCCGACGATCTCGACGGGGTAGACCAGGTCGCCGAGGATGGCGTCGTGGACGGCGGTCAGGGTGCGGGAGCGGGGCCGCTTCTGCTTGAGGTTGGAGCGGGACCGGTTGGAGCGCTTGGGCCGGGGCAAGATGCGGCGGGAGGCGATGATCAGGACGTGGCGGTCGGAGAACTTCTTCTCGAGCTCACGGGTGAGTCTGGGAGGGGTCAGCGTGCGCAACGGAGAGCGGAAGGAAGCGTGGAGCACAGAGGAGCGGGTAGCATACCTTTGCTGGACGCGGTGGAAGCCCTGGAGCAGCGGGACGGGGACGAAGATGACGATCGCCTTCCTGCCATGGCCGACTTCGATCTATAATCCGCAAGAATCCTGGTGTGTCAGCCATGGATTTCTCTGAAAGGAGAAAATTGGCCGCTTCCCAGTGCCCAACGCCTCTTCTGGAGAATTCTTGAATTTTGGGTATGTAGCCCTGCCATGTGTCCAGGCTTGCCTCGAGTGCCCGCAAGACGGTTGCTTGACGGGCTTTTCGTAGAGGTGCCACAAGGACCCCAAAAATGCCATCTCTTTCTTCAGGTCGTTGGGTACGGTGGAGCTGACGCCGTAGATCATCTTACCTCTCTGGCGCTCACGAAAGACAGCGGTCGGAGGGCGCTGCGCATGTCTGGGATGTTGGTCTCGAGGTCGTAGAGGGCATTGGCGATGCTGGTCTCGACCTCGCTGGGCTTGGCCCTCGAGGGGCTGTTAGGCGCGATCTTGTTGAGAGCGGCGTTCGACATCGTGATAAAAGGGTGTGAAAAAGAAGGGAGATGTCGAGGTAGATTGAAAGACAATGTCACATTGACACGCAGTGGTTCTGGGAAATTCGAAGGACGCACACACACGCAGAATCAGCTCGGTGTGGTAAAATTACATTTTGGGAATAGCGTATAGGTTACTCAAACAAGGGTTAGGGTCACACCTTATTGAGGGATCGGTGTGAGAACATCAGACGCACATGACAGACGTGAACCACGCCGAGGCCAAGGGTGCTGCGGGACGGATGAAACGTAGACATCTCTTTTACAGATGGCTTTCGTCTGGTATTTGTCCTCTTGTCCGCTTGTTCAGCATTCACCACGCACTGCAAATTCCATAGACCTTCTCGAGGATTCTATTTTCTTTTTGCGTCAAGATGGCCTCGCCTTCCTCACAAATGACCTCCGAGGATCTAAAGCAACATCCTGAGTTTCCCCACATCATCTGGCCGCTCGAGCCCCATGTCGAAGACTACCATACAGTCGCGGCCAGCCGGCGCGGCGGCCCTCTCAAGATGTACTACCAAGTGCACGGAACGGGTCCTCGCAAGATCGTTTTCGTCATGGGCTTGGGAGGGCTGGCTTCGTCGTGGCAGCGCCAGTCGAAGGATTTCGGGCATGACGCTGATGGAAAGGAGAATTCGGTGCTCGTGCTGGACAACCGTGGCATTGGATACAGCGGAAAGCCCCGCACCCGTTACAGTACCTCCGAGATGGCGATGGACGTGAAAGAGGTGCTCGACCATATCGGATGGACAGACAAGCGACAGCTGAATGTCATTGGCGTGAGCCTGGGCGGCATGATTGCCCAAGAATTGGGCTTACTGCTGAGCGACCGCATTTCGACCCTTCTCCTCCTTTCAACATGTTCGCAATTGGTGAACTACGACAAGACCATATACCAGAATTTGCGCGACCGCGCGCTCATGTTAGTTCCCAAGACCGTGGATGAGAACATCGCCAACGCCAAGCGGATGATCTACACTGAAGATTTCTTGTTTCGGCCTGACGAGATGGAGCCAAAGGTCAAATCATTCCCCACCAACGGCGATAGGTTCGCCGCCGTCGAGGTTTGGAAGCAATCCACACCCGGCTTAGTCGACCGGGTCGCCTTCATTTTGCAAGCAATCGCGGCAGGCTGGCATTACAAGTCGCCTGAGCAGCTGGCCGCGCTCGCCTCCGCGGTAGGGAAAAATCGCATTGTGGTGATGCACGGCGACATTGACAAGATGATTACGATCGAACATGCCGACGTGCTCGCAGACGGGCTGGGGTTGCCCCGAGCGTCGAAAGAAGACCTGGAGGCCTGCTGCAAGGACAACAGCAAGAGCCCGCGCGAAGTCGGGGGCAAGCTGTTCGTGTGGCCTAACCAGTCGCACGTCATCCCAATCGAGCGCCGGAGAGAGTTCAAGAACTTTCTGCAGACGTTTATGGCGCACGGCCAGCGCCTGAATGAATGAGAGTAAGAAGGGTCGGGTACGCATCTCAGCGACTTAGGCGGACTGGCACCGCCCCAGATTTGAGTGCCACCCTGAGTATACTCGCAGCGCTCTCTTCGGAGCGCGGAAATGTCAGGCCTTGAAGTGGACGCAGAGGCCTGCAATGCTGGAGCCCTTTGGAGGACTACAATAGGCGCGAGGCTCCGACTGACCTGGCGTTTGAGGACGCCGCCGCTGCTCAGCGCAACACTGGCCTCTGCGTGCAGCCAATCCGCCGCGCGTTTTGAAACGGGCAACAGCCGCACGGCCGACCCGCACAGCATTCCCGCAACAGTTTCGCCGAGAGGCTCGTTCGAGGCCTCGAAGCAGACCGGCGAGGAGACGCGCTTGCGCGCCTTGACGCGTACATACACGCATACAGAGAGGGGAGAGAGCGAAAGGGATAGAGATAGAGGCTGTCCACCTTTCACGGGGCGAATGCGGTGGAGTTTCTTTGAGCGACGCGCTATTCGCTGGACGGGATGCATTCAAGGTTCGACAAGAGCTGTACGAGTTTATATTTCGCTGTCGCAGCGGCTGTTTGGCTATGCATTTCTGCGGGCCTTCTGAGAAGAAGATACGGGCCGCAGCTCTCTTATGTGGTTGGCCATCTCACATACATGCTAGATGTCCTGCTACAAGGACGATGGCTAGATATATTTGACAACCAGATGGTTGCTGCAATGAAAATGAGGAAAGCTTGACAGCTTTTGATTAGTTTTAAGCGAATGGCTCCGCCTTGTGGCGTTTGGTCATGAACTTTCGTAACTTCGTAGTGCCCACTCGGGCGACTTGTGTGTTTGATGAAACGCTGATGATGGTGTTTTGGTTTTGGAGGAGATTTCGATCACCTTCAACTGAGTTGTTCAACAATAATCTTCTTAATGAAGAGATACAGGCTCTTCTGGTACTCCCAGAGCGTGAGCCACTGCCACGTACGAGATCAGACCACGTCGACGTATCCCGATCGCTTGGCCAGCTCCCGCGCGGTAACCCCGAGACGCGTAACGGCCTCCTTGTCGGCATTAGCTCGCAGTAACAACTGCGCACAGCGCCTGTGGCCGTGCCGAGCCGCACTGTGGAGCGGCGTCCAGCCCTGCTCGGTCCGGGCATAGACATCAGCGCCGGCGTCGAGTAGTAACTGTACCATCGCGGCGTCGCCCTTGGCTGCGGCGCGATGCAGGGCCAGCTGACCGTTGGGAGCATCCGCGTTGGCGTCGGCACCCATGGTCAGGAAGAGTCGCGCGAAAGCCAGGTCGCCACTGATGACCGCTCTATGCAAGACTGTCAGACCCTCACGAGATGACAACTCGAGATTGGCGCCTCCGCGAATCCTTCGTTCGAGATTGGCGCCAGCGGCAATGAGGGTCTGGGCAGCCACGTGCCTTTTGCCCTGCGTTGCCCACATGAGTGGTGTCAGTCCCCTCGACGTCCGGTCTATTGACGTCGGCACCCGCAGCGATCAGTAATTCGATACAAGTCTGGTGGCCCAGCTGTGAAGCCTTGTGCAGAGCGGTAGCACCATCCATGCTCGAGACGGCATTGACCGAAGCGGATGCGTCTATGAGCAGTGACGCGATACCGTAATGATTTCCTGCGACTGCAAAATAGAGCGGTGTTCGATCCTGCATCTTCGTACGAGCTTCCGTCTGAACACCACGCTCGAGCAGGGCGCGCACGATCACCAGATGACCGAGTTTCGATGCCCAGTGAAGCGCAGTCAATCCGTCGCGGTCAGACGCTGTTTGAGCGGTACTACTGCGCTTACTGGACGTGTTTCTCAGTTCCATGACCAAGGCTGGCAAGTCGTTCTCCTTGGCTGCATCGACCAAGCGTGGAGTGGGGCTGAGCATCTTCTTAAGATTGCCGAGACCGCCCAAGGACCTGCGGCGATGCACGACATCGGATTTTTCTGATGACGTGCTTTTCGGATTGGAGACGGAATTTGACACTCGCTCGTCCTCGTCGCTGCTCCATCTGCGGATCTCCTGCGCGCAGTCAGCGAGGACCTGAGCGGCAACGGCATCGGTCATTATCACGCTGGCGGGCGCGGACGGGATTGGACTGAGTGGCAATGTGCGACGAAGCGAGCGAGAGCTGGAGTTGCTCCTGCGATGGCTGAGAGATCTGTATGGCCCCCTCATGGACCCCCAGTCTTCAGTTTCAATGGCAGCATCTTTGACGTCGGGTAAGGTTGGGTACTCGGAGGATTGCTGAGACGCGATAGAAGCATTCCGTCGTAGCTTGTTCCGCGTCGAATTGGAGGAGAGAGTGCGGGTGAATCTCGCGGGTAAGCTCTCCTTGGATGATGATCCGACAGACATGGAGCGGACGAGGGTCGTGGGAGACAACTTGTCGGACTGGTAGGATGGGGTATACGATGTCGGCGAATATGTCAAACTGGGAGGCTCATCATCGGATGTAGGAGGTGTCGAATCTTCAAGATCGTGGTGACGAATGAAGTCCTGGCGGTCCACCCGCTGGGAGTATGGCAGCTTGTTCTGTGGGATCTCGATGGGGAGCGATATCCGTGGTCTTCGTTGAAGCTTCAAGGGCGGAGGGGCGGGGAGGCGTTTTGGTTTTGTAGGCTGCGGTCGAATGTTGAAGTGGCTCGTCAACAGAGTCAGCGGAGGAAGAGGAGGCACGGAAGGATCGAAGGCGGTGCTATGTGCACCGAGCGACTGGAAGCGCCTCGGGCTTTTGGCTGGAATTCTTGGTGGCGGACAGTTAGGGAAGACGAAAGAAGGGACGCGGGACGAGCGAGGAGATGACGGCGGCGTGTCCTTGGGTGGGGGCATCGGGGGTTCGTCGGGTAGCGTCGAAAGTAATTCTTCGAGAAAAGTCGGACCTGAAACCAGGATCTTGTCGGTACCACCTTCATAAGGATCGATGTTTCGTTTTGCGTAGTCGCTGTAAATACTGGACACGCTGTCGCACGAAAGGCTGCGCACCAGCGGCGGACGAGAAAACTGAGTCAGAGAATTTCCGTGTAGCGGAACGCCACGATAGGAGTGGAAAGGGTCGAAGTCGGCGCGAAAGGCGGGATGAACGTCTTCTGTTACGGTGAGCAAAGTCAGCTGGTCATGTCAAAACGCGGGCAGTGAGACCCTGGCGCGGCGGGGGCTGCAGGCAAGAGGAAGTAGCGTATCCCTGGCCAGGCTGCCGTGGCGTTTCGGCAATATTTAGCGAGAACCGATGCAGTCGGCGGACTCGTTTGCCTTTTTGCGTGCCACCTTGGCAAGTCTTGGTTGGAGGAGATTTTTTTTCACTGACCCATATTATGTGCCCTCGCAGCGCGAGAGGCGAAAGTCTCGACGTCGAAGCTGATTCGCGGCGTGCTCCTGTGGTCTATAGCCTGCGCCATTGTGCCACTCGATCGTTCCGTCGCTGGCGGAACAGATGTTGTGGTCTTGAACGTGCTCTGGGCCTAATCGATTGCGCGAAGTGAAGTCCTCGTCAGTCGCTGATGGCAGCAGCAGCGGCAAGAGTCTAGCATTGCTTGGACGAAGAGCGCGAGCGGACTGACGGCCAGCTACAGTATATGTAATGGTCGATCAGTGCGTGGGCCTGCCTCATGGAGCGGACATTGAGCGGAAAGCTACGAACGAACAAACGTACAATCGTCGCGTCTATAAGTTGATTGTGTACGAATGAAAGTCGGCAGTCATGAGACTTTCCAGGACGGGGTTGTGTCAAGACATTCCCATCCGATGCTAGCTCAGATGTGACCGTTCGGATTTTGGGGAAGGTCGATGCACAGTGGTTGCGACATCACGACCACACCGATCCGCCGACGTGCAACAGCCTGTCTCGTTCTCCGAAGTGACTGCAGGCGTTCGTTTGATTCATGTTACAGCGTGTTGGGCCGACAATCGCTCGAACATAAGGTAGGTGGACTTGGCCGCAAACGGCAGCTGCTTCATTCGACCCAGCGCCGCTCCGGCTTCGCGAAAGAGATGGTGGTCAGCAGATCGACGATTTATGGTTTTAGAGCCCTGTTCTTATTATTTGAGGATCTTTGCCAATTATTTGACGGCGAGCGAGCTCAGAAGCTGACTGCTATGTAACGTCGAGATGCTGTTCTGTGAGAGATCTGGCGTTCTACAAAGTGGTAATCACCGCTGGCTCAGAGTGGGGCTCCAAAGGGTTAGGGGAATGGGGAATAGGCTTTGCCTGCTGAACTGCCTCAGTTGGCTGATTAAGGGTCTTTCACTGCCTAAACTCAATTGGGAACCTGCCACTGAGCATGTGGTTGTCTTTTTTATTTTTCGCTGCTTTCCTTCTTTGTCTGCTTATCCTACCCTAATGTTTGGAATATCATGACATACGCAAGCTTCGGATTTTAGTGGAAATAGCATACGCTTTCCTTCAAGGTGGTTCGCGCCAGAGCTACACAGACCGCACGCAGTGAATAGACTTACGAAATAGCGTGCAGTTATCATGTTCAGGGATCACTTTTGTTGGCAAACGGGTTACAAGCTATGTTAATACCAATTGAAAATGACGATTTGGGATTCCTTCGTAATCAGCACATTAAACCATTTGTGCGATAGGCCGACCAATACCAGTTGCCTACCGCACATCTCGCCTGAAAATTAAGGCAGAAAATTCAATGAGCCCTCCTTAGGCGGTTTCTTGGCACGATGCTGTCTTCAAAATTCAATTGTGCTTCCCACGCAGTCTGTAAGCTCGCCTGGATAATCGCGCAGATATTTGCAAGTACTTCACTGCAGGTCTTTCAATTTGGAATGGCTTTACAGGATGTCTCACATTGGCCAAGGTACGTATTCCAGGTGGACATATCTGATGTCATTCCAAAGTCTTACCAGTGTTTCGATATCTCGTCGTGAGAACATGCGTTAATGTGACAGTCATCAATGTGATCGCTCGATCAAGAGGCAACTGCATCTTGTATGAACGCATCACTCTGCAGGCATCCGTGTCTCTATTCTATCTCAGGCTGCATCGATTGTTCAATGATTCTGGTAAACTGCGGGTCCAAAAGCTAATGCTGCCGTGTGAGACTGTGAAAGGCTTCTGAAAGCGTCATAATTTCCTCTGCTGTGACATTGAGATCTCTCAGCTATTCTCGATCGTGCCTACGAGGTGGCAGTCCTGTTCCTGACATCAAACTCTGTACCTAGTGTGGGTGTGACATGACCGCCGAGACGCAGGTGCAGGGATGGATGCGACTTCCTCAGGTAGTGCGACCACGTCATTAGTGGATCTCATACGGTCATTGATCTCCAGCCATCGTGATGTCCCGGGCAAGTTCTCATGGCATGCTGTGGATATATAAAATCTTGCGTGGTGCCTCTTGTTAGTTGATTTCTAAACACTGCTGGCTCAATCGCTTCTTTCAAAATCTCTAAAACTACCCAAGAACCATCATATCATCAAGATGTCTGATCCAAGCGGTAACGCCGAAGACAAGACCAACGTCATTAGCGGTTACAAGGCGTAAGTAGTGCCATCCATCATTACGATGCTTTGAATCTAGAGTCTGAACTCCGTCGTAGCACCATCTCCAACCCAAACACTTCCCAAGAAGCAAAAGAGAACGCCCAGAACAAGCTCAAGGAATTGGGAGCCGGCGAGTACGACTACCGCTCGGAAGACAAGGACGCCCAGAGCAAGAACCCAAACAATGTTGCTGGTGGCCTAAAAGCGTACGCCGAGTAAAATTGAAACCGTGACATTACAGTGGTCCGCTGACTTTCTCAACTTAGAGCCATAAACAATCCAAACACCTCTGAGGAGGCTAAGGAAGATGCAAAGAAGAGACTTGAGCAGATGGACAACTAATGGCAACCGAATTGTCCATATCGAGACAATTCCGTGATATGTAGTCTATATCATCTCTTAGCTTTGGCGAAGCCAATCATCCATCTGCTTCTACAACCCGTATACTTCGGGGATCTTCTTCTTTCACATGCCCGATGCACGGTGCTGCTAATTCTGGTTCAGGTGATAATGAAAATGCTTTCTGTTGTGGTTGAGCTGGTTCATTGAGATTTGCTTAATGCTCCTTGATCGTATCGAGGAATTATTCAAAATAGATGACGCTGTGCCTGAACAATTGCCATTGGAAGATTTCCCACATCGAATCTTCAAGGGGGTCAGTAAGGAGGTTACTGATTTATACAAAACTAGTTCGAACACAACACCTAGGCCCACAGTTGACGTTCTCATAGATCACGGACTACGCTGGACACTAAGCGTTGTACAGAGAATGGTGCTGGTGCCAATTTGCATAAGATCATTGCTCAATATCGCCTAGCTAGATCCTCCCTTTCTGCCAGCCTCCTTAGCCTTTTCACTGCCCTTCTCAAAAGAACCACTCGAGGCTTTGCCTCCCTGCGAAGCGATTTCGCGCTGCAACAGAAGAAGTCTTAGTCTGGAACTGATACGCGTGCATGACTCAAGACATTGCTAACCTGCTTGTCGGCGTCCATGCTCGCGAAACCGCCCTGAGTCGAAGATTGACCTCCTTTCTGCGCGGCTGCCTTGACATCTTCTTCGGAGCGGTTGGCGAAATTTCCTGGATTGTCGTTATTCGACATGATGAAAAATTTGAGCAACTTTGTGAGTTGTTAAGAAAAAGTCTACGATTCGTAATGTTCTGCGCCTAGGCTTCAATGTATTGTCGAGACTCAGTATACTTTCATCGTTAGTGGAAAGGAACAGCCCATATATAGCACGATGCATGTCTCCGGATCTCGTACCAGCATATCAATTGGATGAGACCTTGTACAATGACATGCATCTTGGAGCATGGCATGACGCATTGCCGGTCATCGAAGGAGGTGTTGTCGTCAATGACTTGCAATACTGACCAGGGTATCACTAGCTCCCGGAGAAATTGTGGGTCCCAGAACATCCATGCAGGAACGACCCTCCGATGAGATCGATTACCCCTACGCGATCTGACTTATCTCGAATCAGCTGACTTGAGATGGCGCTAAATTTCAATAGATCTGGTAGGCTGGGCGCTGTCTGCCAACCTTGCGATCGATTTGTGGCTGTAAAGTTGGTCGACGACATGCAAACGCAGACCCTATCTCGTTTTGGCGGGTTGCAATTTGTAGTCATCCCACAAGATGGCCTGACATCATGACTCGGCGAAATCTGGTCGAGACCGGAGACATCTGGGCGCAGCAGCTTATACAAGCATGCGGACCTGGTATGACGCTCATCATGACGTACAATACTTTTCCGACCCAAGAGATGGAGTTATAATGGGACGACTTCTCCGTTTTCTTCGTCCATACTTGATCGTTTGTGCCTGTGTTGCTCTTCAGATCTACAGCTACTCCTCTGCAACTTCAGTACACTTGACCTTTTTGATCAGCTGCGGCCCATCCAACAATCATGTCAAATTCTGCGGATGATCGCTACGAGCAGCAGAATGATGAAAATGTCCCAGTTTCAGGCGCCGACGAAACCGACCCTTCTTACCAGACAACTGGCAACGCCCCGATCCCAGTAGATGCGGACCAGCCTCTCGACAACAACGACACGGGCGCAGACCCGGACAGTGACCAGCAGCTGGGTGAGCCTGTTTTAGATCTCAGCATTGGCTGGAAATACTGGAACTAACATGTCCACCATCTTTATAGAGGCCGATGACAGGAACGCCATTGATAAATCCAACATCCTCGACAGTGGGGCCAAGCGCTCAGCTCGCCCCCAGGGCAAGCTTTCCGAGGGTCCTGATGAAGATGATCTTCCGGAAGAAGCTTTTGAGACTGGACAGAGTGGAGCCAGACAATCATAGATTATCTCAAGATGTTTGTTTCGAGAATTGCGGTAGTACTGTACATAATCTAAAGTGGATTTTGGTTTTCAAATGACCTCCCAATCAATCAATATACGTCAGAATCTTCCAGTCCATAGGTGCTGGACAATCAAAGCAGCTTGACGACGGGACTTGCGAAACGGCTCGGCTTGAATCCGCCTTACGTAAGTACGCGATTGCACGCGACATTGCCTACCATCACAAGCATGTAGTCTGGTGTACCCGTGAATCCTCTATGTTGCAAAGCCGGAGTGTTATATTACACGGGCAGAGTTGACACAAATACCTTATTTGAGAGTACTCGCGGTAGTGCGGAATAAGTTTAGTGCGCCATAGCAACGGCGCGTCAGTAGCAGCCTGTAAATATTTACTTTCGGAATTATTTGTTTAGCCCTCCGCCACGTCATCGTTCGCCACACCTTTACCTCACTCGGCCCATTCCGTTCGCTCTTATCGGGCACCGGGTGTTCTCAACGTTGACTGACATTCCAAAGTTTTTGGTCACAGTGCTGGACAAGCCTTTCAACATCACAACAGCGATTCCGACTTTCAGAACTTCAAGCAGGCGATAGGTCTAGCTCCGGTAAGCCGATGGCTGCCCCGACGCGTCGATCTAGCCGTCTTTCGGCGAATCAAAGCTCTGCAAGGGTTTCAGAGGTGAGCGAAGATAGCGAAAGGGTGGAAGAGAATGAATTACGACTATCTAACTAATAAAATTTACAGGTTGAATCAAATAATAAAAAAACTCCGCGCACTGCACTGGCTACGTTGAGCGAGCACGACGAAGCAGCAGAAGATGCGACCAAGACCCCTCTCAAAACTCCACAGACGGCTGGCAAGCTTCGACCATCTCCCAATGAAATGCACCCACAGCTGTTTCACAGCGCTGTGAAGGCGTCCAGGAACATGTCTCCAGCGGCGATGCCGCCGCTATTCGCTTCAGACAAGTTTACCTTCACGCTCTCCGGTCGACAATCGGTTGAACTCAGTCATGAAGCGCAGAAGATGATGGCTCAAGTTCGAGAACAGGCCATCAACATCAAGGAAACACTGGTCTCTGAAAGACAGGAAATGATTGAGAGAGGCGAAATACGAGATCTGACGACCGTTGCTGGTCGCAAGATCGCTAAACCGAAGGGCAGGTTCAGCGACGCCCACACTTCCAATTTCCAGAGGATGGATTCCATTGCCAGCCATCCGTCAACGCTGAGATCGACTCCCTCCAAGTCAGTGGGTGCGCCGTCCCCCACGCCTGTTCGGTCCCTTAAACGAACGAGTTCCAGAGCACAACTGAACGACATTGAACCTTCCGCGTCTGACGAATCGATCACGGCGAAGCGAGTTAAGCGCAGCATCCCTCAACGAATGGCGAAGCCGACCACACCCTCATCCAAATTGCCCAGATCGACTGGGACACCACATCGCCTTCTGAGCCCAACAAAGGCGTCATTAGCGCGGTCCAATAGTTCCAAAAGCTTGGTAAAGGTAGCAACGCCTTCAATTCCTTCGCTCACTCGCACCCCTACAGCCCACCCCGAGAACCAGAGAAGGGGCACACAGAGCGAGCGAAAACCCTCATTTACTGACAAGTTGCTGAATTTGAATCTCAAGTCAATCTTGCGCCAACCTCTCCTGAAAATGTCCAACGATCCCATTAAACTTGCGGCTGGGACTCACGTAGCCCCTAATCAAGCCGCGGCCGCCAGCGAACATGTCCTCCATGTGGCTCTTCAGCAGTCGTCGCCCGCTCTCCAGTTTGGACCTCAGGCTAGCTCCCAGGAGCCACGAAGCCCTCCGAAGAGAGTTGAGTTCTCCCCTGCTCCAGCTAAGGTATTCAATATTACTCCAGCCGGCAGCCCAGCCGGCAGTCTGGGTAGTAATTCAGCTACACCAACACCAGCGACCAAGGCTGGAGGTCTGCCTGCGGTCGCGTATCCAAATCTTGCTGGTCTTAAATGGCCATCAACGGCGAAAAGCCCCACAGCCAGTCCTAGCACACCAGGCAATTTTACCTTCCGTGCCAATTCCCCGATCAAATTCGGCACGCCGAAAGCACCCAGCGAGAAAGCGCCGGCATCCGTGCGCCAGGTCACACCCAACGCCAACATGGGTAAGCCGGTCGCGAGGCTTGCTGAGCTTCCTTGCATACCTCATGGAATAAGCAACAAGAAGCGCAAGCGTGAAATCATGGACGTGGGTCTACCGCAGGACGATGAAGAAGGTGACAAAGAGAACCTTGATCAAGACAAGGTGGCGCAAAAGTCGGAGCAAACGCCATCGACTAAACGCATCCGTACTCTTACGTCTGCTCCTTCGACTCCGATCGCAAAGCGAGTTGATAGCGCCATTCACCGAAGCACAGGCAAGAGCACGGGCAAGAGCAAGCATGTGCTTAGCCTAAGCCGCCTGCAAGCCCTTTCAAAACCGAAAGAGAGGCATTGAGTGCCTCGCAGCACTATGATTCTAGAGGCTTTCAGTCTAACATTATGAACGGTTGGAATTCCCTATGAGAATGGTCTGTGCCTCTCCAGGCTGCATGACGCGCAGTGTTTCAATGAGGGACTGGATGCCTTGTAGTAGAAGTATACTTCTTAGAGATCGGTTCGGCAACCAGATTGGATTCTCGGCCAGCCTGGATCTATGCTGTTTATTAGGACATCCATAGAATTGAAGCAATTCGCTTGAGCAAACAGCCAATTTTCTGCAGTGAAGTCGATTGCCTCAAGCTTTGTGCAGGAATAAGGAATATCCGCTCGGAGAGTTTCCCCACGCGATCAATGCTCCCCGCATCTGGGGAAGGGGCAATGTTTTCTTAGCCCGAACTGTATCTTTAGCTCCGACCGTCCGGATGATCGTGCACCGCAAGACACCGGTGTTCGATTACAATGGTGCCTGCACGAAAGCTCAAGCTTAAGTGACTTGTGTTTCCAAGGAACAGCAATAGCAGGACTTTGCTGCTACAGTTCAGATTCCCAGGATTGACCGAGGAAGGCCAGGGAGAGCTGTCGATACGCGACTCTTGTTGCCGTATCATCTAAAGGTGGGACGATCGCATTCAGCTTTGAACAAAACATGTCTGGACCACAGTCTAGACTGACCAAGATCCTCTCACACATATGGCCTGCCTCTCCACCTGCGCCCTTTGAACACCGCTATAACTATCATTCTCTAAGCCCCACCCATTTCCTGCCACGAGCTGCGGATATTGAGCCCGATGTGAGTCCTGCGAGGTCTGCTCTTTCGGCGATTCGCGTTGTTGAGGTTGATCAAAGGCACCCGCAATCTATCACGTAACGGCAAACGGCAAAGTTGTTCAGAGGACATACCGGCAGACCGCCGACCGATCGAGCGATTTTGCATACTACCTTAAGAAACACAACTTGAAGCGCGTTGGTATCCTGTGCACAAACACACCTGCGTTCTTCGAAGCCATATATGCCATTGCTGGCGCATCTGCGATAAATGCCGGTAAGATATGGCCAAGGCTATCCCCTCGTTCCATTGCTGACAGAAAGCCACGCAGCCATCAACTACCGTCTGAAGTCGGACGACATCTCGTACATTTTTGACCACGCAGAAGTGGACTCGATCTTGGTGGATGCCGAATTCATTTCCCTCCTTGATGACTTTCGCAAGAGCCACCCCACAGTCAAAATCATTGTCGACACGGACACAGATTTGGCAGATGGCGAATACGACCAGGCACTTGTCGAAGGGCACGAATACGATCAACAGTCAGGTGGACGAGGATGGGAGGGCTTGGAGACACAGGCCGAAGACGAGGAGGCGACATTCGCCTTGGCATACACGAGTGGGACAACGGCAAGGCCCCAAGGGCGTCGAGTACACGCATCGTGGGGCGTATCTAGCAAGCTTGGGTAACGTGATGGAGTCCGGGTTGAACATGTGGCCTGGACGATGCGGTTACTTGTGGACGCTGCCCATGTTTCATGCCATGGGCTGGACGTTTCCGTGGGCGGTGACTGCGGTTCGAGGCACCCACTTCTGCTTGCGCAAAATTGACTACCCAATAATCTGGAAGTTGCTCAAGTCGCAGCCCATCACTCACTTTAATGCAGCGCCCACCGTTAACACGCTACTCTGCAACTCCCCAGAAGCTGCACGCTTGGATCATCCTGTCAGGGTGACTGTCGCGGCCAGCCCGCCCACGGGCCACCTGTTCGAGATGATGACGGAACTGAACTTGCACCCTGTGCACGTGTATGGTTTGACCGAGACTTACGGACCCATCACCAAAAGTTACCATATGCCTGGTTGGGATCAACTTCCAAAGGATGAGAAGTACGCCAAGATGGCCAGGCAAGGTCATGGCCTGATTACTTCCCTGCCTACCAAGGTAGTCAATGCGGATGAACCTGAAAAGATGATCGAGGTCAAGCGCGATGGTAAGGAAGTTGGAGACATAGTGATGCGCGGTAACTTGTGCGCCAAGGGATACTACAAAGATCCGGAAGCCACCCGGAAATTATTTGCCGGCGGTTGGCTACATAGCGGAGATCTTGCGCTGTGGCATCCTGACCTTGCAGTACAAATCATTGATCGAGGCAAAGACATCATTATCAGCGGTACGTTAGCGCATCGCAAACGACGCTTGTTTTCATTCCAACGGTCAGGACTAACGCGATACAGGTGGCGAAAACATCTCGTCTTTGGCGTTGGAGAGCGTCATTGTCAAACACCCGGACATCCTCGAAGCTGCTGTCGTTGCGGTCAAGGATGAAAAGTGGGGTGAAAGACCAAAGGCCTTTTTAACGATCAAGGAGGGCAAATCTTTGTCGCAACAAGACGTCCTGTCCTGGATGAAGCAGAACCCGCAAGTGTCGGGGTTCATGGTGCCTCGCGAAGTGGAAGTGGTACCTGAGCTACCGAAAACGAGCACTGGTAAGGTCAGGAAGAACATCTTGCGGGAATGGGCACGAGGCGCAGACCGGACCTCGTAGTGCAACCGTCTTTGCTACAGGCTGTAATAAGTTGTTGACGGTATACAATGGTCGTACTGCAAAGTGCCTAGAGGGTAGCAGGTAGAAGGTTCTGTTCAATCAAAGGCGTCGTGCATAGTGTGGTTCACGGAATGAAACCGCTCTGCATGACAGGAAAACGTTTCGCAAACGTGGTTCCATTTGTTGATAGATTTCCTTGCGCGTGTAGATCATCCAACACGCGTAAAAATTTATAGTTGCTGTCACGGTTGTCAGAGGAAACGATCTGGGGCGCAGCTGTTTGTGGTACAAACATCCCCACAAGGTCAAGCGACGATCTCACCAGGCAATAAAGTAAAGCAAAGACGGCGTTTGCGGGAACGCATTATGAGATAGGGATGGCCCCAGGCATCAACACATTACTGTACAGACAGGCGCGTGACAGCAGAGGGTTGTAGAAAACGCTGTGAAAATGCTGGAAATTGTTTCGCAACCGGTTTTATGCTTGCTTTCGCGAAATTAGGCCGTCACCGACTGGCTCATCTACCGCGCGCAAAATTGATAACTAGCATAGTTGACCGACGCCTGGTGTGCCGCACGCTGCGGAGACCAAATGATTGGCTCAGCTCCCGCACGCCATGTCATTTCGAGGAAGCTGCCGCCGGCCGTTTGCTAGCCGCTGCATAAGCTCCAGATGATTTTGAGCCAACGGAATCTCCAAGAGAGCATAAAAGGGTGAATGATGTCTCTTAAGTGTCACCGAGCCCGCCTTTCTCGCCCTCACGCTCTTTTGCTACCCAGATCCGCGCCCCCTCCCGACCTGCCAAATTAGGCTTGCTGCTCCTGCTGCACCTAATTCGGAGCTCTAACTGCAACTCCCTTTACATCGGGACTGCTGACACGACCTCCGTCGGCCTGTGCATGGTTTACAACCACAGAGTTCATCGAATTTCGCGTCCTTGATCCAATGCGGCCTTTCTAGGTCCTCCCGTACCCTTCCGTTTAGTCCTTGGGGTCGGCGTTGGACACATCCAAATTCACAAAATCGGTTTCGCATAGCGTGGCGTTGTGTTAATTTTTGTTACGCATCATGTCCACTAGGTGTGTCCATATTCCTCGGCACTTGCACCTGCCTGCATTCGCCTAGACTCGTTCGACGCTCTTACGAACTTTACAGGCTTGATCGCCTGGTGCTTCTACTTGACAATGGCAGCACCGCTCTCATCCGAAATGAGGCAGCTCAGCAGCTTGCGGACATCCAAAAGAAACATCCGGATGAGCTTTTCAACCTACTCACTCGAGTGGTCCCGTATCTGAAGAACAAGAAATGGGACACCCGCTCTGCTGCTGCCAAAGCAGTCGGTGGCATCGCAGAGAATGCACAGAAATTCGACCCAAACTTGCTAGATCCTGTCATCAAGCCTGAAGATGACCCTCTCACCGTCAAAAAAGAAGAGGGCGATGCCGAGCTGGCTGGTGATCAACTTCGGCTCCAAACGCTCGACGTCGCTGCCGTCTTGACCCACGGTAAACAGCTCCTGGGTAGCGCTGGTAAGGAGTACGATTACTATCTTGCTGCTATGGACCCAGCCGCTCGTCTCGCCTACCAGAAGAGGAATCTTAGAGATCGCCTAGGTTTGGGCGGCGAGTACACCGATGAGGATCTGATTGATGAGTTCGATGTGAAAAATCACGCCTTTGATCCCAGCTCGCCCGGCATCCACTCATCTTCTCATGGCAACTTTCACCGTCAGAGCTTCTCCTCACCCGGTCAAACGCCCTTTGCCAACCCTTCGGAACAGCCAACGTCTTCCGAGGCCACGCTCAGCAAACGCCAACTCAACTTTCTTAGGCGCAAAGACAAGCTGGCCAAGAAAAGCCAGGCAAACAAAGTCAGGGTGGTTGACCTATCGTCTGGCAGCCGAAACACCGGGGAGCAGCAGAAACCAGTACCTCATCCGATCAAAACGGAGAGCGGCGATTTAGATGATGGCAATCAATCTCAGAACGGCGATCTGAATGGCAACGGCGTATCGGACTACTTCTCTGTCGATCGGAAACCAGGTGACGTCGACGACGATTCGAAGCTTGTCTCTGAGTTCAAGGGTCCGGCTGCTCCAGGAAAGTCCGAGCTCGAACCAGACCAAGAAGAAGAAGGGGTCGAGTGGCCCTTTGAACGGCTGTGCGATTGGCTTATGGTCGATCTTTTCGATCACAACTGGGAAGTCCGCCATGGGGCTGCCATGGGCTTGCGTGAGGTCTTGCGAGTGCACGGTGCTGGCGCTGGTCGCGAGAGAGGCAAGCCACGCTCTGTTAATGATACTCTCAATCAGAATTGGCTGAACGATTTGGCTTGTCGCATTTGCTGTGTCCTCATGCTCGATCGCTTCGCCGATTATGTATCCGACACCGTCATTGCGCCAGTTCGCGAGAATGTCGGCCAGACGCTCGGTGCTATTTTGCAGTACATGACTGTGGACGCCGTCCGCTCTGTCAACACCATCCTCAACAGTCTCGTTTTGCAAGAGATCACCAACGACAAACGCATATGGCCTGCCTGCCATGGGGGCATGATCGGTCTGCGATACGTCGTCGCTGTCCGCAGTGACGTCCTCCTGGCTCAAACTGACACGGTCGACAAATTCCTGACTGTTGTCATCAGAGGCTTGACCGATCAAGATGACGATATACGTGCCGTCAGTGCCGCTACTCTGATCCCCGTCGCTCAAGAGCTGGTCAAACTCCGACCTTCGTCCCTGTCCACGTTGATGACCGTGATCTGGGACTGCCTCTCCGACCTGAGTGACGATCTCAGTGCAAGTACCGGCTCGGTCATGGATCTCTTAGCTAAGCTTTGCAGCTTCCCTGAAGTGCTCGAAGTCATGAAGAGCAACGCTATGGAAGACTCTGACAAGTCTTTCGCAAACCTTGTCCCTCGACTCTTTCCATTCTTCAGACATACCATCGTCGGCGTCAGATCCGCTATACTGCGCGCTCTTCTGACCTTCGTTGAGCTCCAGGGTGAGGGCGTCTGGGATTGGATTACGGGCAAAGCTCTTCGGCTGGTCTATCAGAACATCGTACTAGAGAGAAACCAGGACGTTCTAAGTCTTTCTCTGAAGCTCTGGTCCGCTCTGCTGAATACATGTGCTACAGAGCACGGCGCTAGCTTCATCTGCACAGAACTGGAGCCGCACTTACAGCCCATGCTGAGGATGACAATGCATCCCATCGGAACTTCGAGAAACTTTCTGCCACTCGACCCCAACTTGGCTCATCAGACCCTCAGGACAGACGATACAATTACCCTTCCCCATCACCCCAGCTGTGGCAGCTGTCTCCCCAAGCGCCAACTCAGATGCCAATGCATCGAGCAAAAAGCGCAAGAGATCCGCGAAATCAGAAAAAGAGACTGTGCAAACGCCAACCTCAGTCCACAATATCGACACTCCAGTTATTCAAGGAGACGTTGATCTGATAGGAGAGGACGTGCTACTGCGGTCTCGGATCTTTGCATGTCGAGCACTCGGTAGACTGATTTCTCAGTGGCCGCAGCCGTTGAGGCAGCAAACCTTTTCAGAGACCTTGGTTTCCTCACTCAGATCGAAATACTCGACAACGCCAGTGTTTGCGTCAATGGTCATCGAAGAATTCGCTCAATTAAGCAGCAGCGCAGAAGACGTGCTCGCTCCGACGTTTACCAAGTCGCTTCGTTTGTTGGTCGAAGACGAACCGCCGGAGAACTACGCAGATACCGTGTCCTTTGTTAGGATCATCCAGGCTAATTGCCACGCTCTGGTGAACGCGTTCAAGACAGCCAACGTGCGCGAAGAGGCGCTGCCTAATGTTGCCACCTAAAGTTGTTGGCGAGGACAATGCAGGCCCGGGAGCTTTTTCAATCGCCAAGGCGGAAGCCATCCTTGCCAAAGATTTTGACCGACTCAAGAAGATGCTCACACCCGAGAAGCGAATCCTTACCGCTAAACAGCTCGAGGAGCACAGACAAGAAGTTCAGCGAACCATCGTCGAAGCGAAAGAGGCCAAAGATCTGAGGGATGTGAGAATCAAATCCGCCGCAGCTGCCGCTATTGTTGCTTTGAACCAAGTCCCGAAGAAGCCCAGCTCCACCATTCGAGGTTGATGGATAGCGTCAAAGCTGAAGAGAATGTTGAGCTTCAAAACAGATCAGCTCATGGCGTCGTCCATCTCATACAACGTCTCGTTGACTCCGGTCGTCAAGGTATTGTGGACAAGCTGGTGGGCAATTTGGTCAAGTTCTACTGCATCGACATTACGGAAACGCCCGAGTTCATGCCTAACGCAGACATGTTATCCGGCATCCTCAGCCTACGTAAAGATGAAGACATCCGCGATCATGCTGATCAAGCCAAGTTTGACCGTGAATCCAAAGGCGGCCAAGGTTCAACGCAGGGGTGCTCGCGAGGCCATCGACATCCTCGCGGACAGTTATGGAGCTGATTTGTTTGAAAAAGTACCCGTACTTCGAGCGTTGATTGAGCAGCCTCTGCGGAAAAACTTTACTGGCGATTTGCCGGCGGCAATTACATCGTCGCATAACACGTCGGGTCAAGAAGCGATCGATGCGCTGTCCACGCTGCGGACGCTGGTGCGGAAGTTGGACAAATCGTTGCACGGATTTGTTGTCGATCTGATTCCGCTCGTTGTGAGGGCTGTGCGGTGCTCTTTGGCAGTCCTGCGCTACGCAGCTGCCAAATGCATGGCCACGATTTGCAGTGTGGTCAACGTAGAAGGATTCACTACGTTGGTCAAGGAAGTGCTCCCATCCATCAACAGCGCCACAGATCCACACCAGCGGCAGGGTGCGATCGAATGCGTCTACCATCTGATCCACGTCATGGAAGATCGAATCTTGCCCTATGTGATCTTCTTGATCGTGCCCGTGCTTGGACGCATGAGTGATTCGGATCACGAAGTGCGATTGATCGCAACGACAGCATTTGCGACGCTGGTCAAACTGGTTCCACTGGAGGCTGGAATCCAGATCCGCCGGGATTCTCCCAGGAGATGCTCGAGGGCAGAGAGCGCGAACGCCAGTTCATGTCTCAGATGCTCGATCCAAAGAAGATTGAGCCATTTCAGATCCCAGTAGCCATCAAAGCGCAGCTCAGGTCTTACCAGCAAGACGGCGTCAATTGGCTTTCTTTCCTGAATCGATATCATCTCCATGGTATCTTGTGTGACGACATGGGCCTTGGAAAGACACTGCAAACGCTGTGCATGGTGGCCAGCGATCATCATATGCGAGCCGAGGAGTTCACGAAGAGCCAGAATCCCGAGTACAGACGAATGCCGTCGTTGATCGTATGCCCGCCGACACTGTCGGGACACTGGAGCCAAGAGATCATGACGTACGCTCCATTCCTCAACGCGGTCGCTTACGTGGGACCGCCGTCGCAGCGTGACAAGGTGCGGAAAAACTTGAGCGGCGCAGACGTAGTCATCACTTCGTACGAGATCTGCCGCAACGACATGGACGTGCTGACTCCGATCAACTGGAATTACTGCGTTTTGGACGAAGGACATTTGATCAAGAATCCTACGACGAAGACAACGATTGCGGTCAAGAATCTCAAAAGCAACCACCGGTTGATTTTGTCGGGCACTCCAATCCAAAACAACGTGCTCGAACTCTGGTCGCTGTTCGACTTTCTGATGCCCGGCTTCCTTGGCACGGAGAAGATATTCAAAGATCGGTTCGCAAGCCGATTGCAGCGTCGAGGTTTGCCAAATCGTCGTCCAAGGAGCAAGAAGCAGGTGCGCTGGCTGTTGAGGCTCTTCACAAGCAGGTGCTGCCATTCTTGATGAGACGGCTGAAGGAGGAGGTGTTGGACGATTTACCACCAAAGATCGTGCAAAACTACTATTGCGACCCATCTGACCTGCAACGAAAGCTGTTTGACGACTTCAACAAGAAGGAGGGTAGAGCGCTCACGGAGCTCGCAGGAAGCGTGGCGGACGAAGGGGGCGAAAAGGCCAAGGAAGCGAAGCAACACATCTTCACGGCGCTCAACTACATGCGTAAATTGTGCAACTCACCGGCACTGGTGATGAGACCGAATCATCGACACTACGACGCAACGGTGCAGTATCTGGAGCAAAAGCATATGCCGTCTCTTGGGGACGTGTCGCACGCGCCCAAGCTATCAGCGCTGCGCGACCTTCTGATTGATTGCGGCATTGGAACTACTGAATCGGGTGCCGCCGTTCCGAGCGCCGGCGAGGCTGTGTCGCAGCACAGAGCACTAATTTTCTGTCAAATGAAAGAGATGCTGGACATCGTGGCCGACACTGTATTCAAGAAGCTACTGCCAAGTGCGACTTACCTTCGCCTGGACGGGAGCGTCGAAGCAAGCAAACGACAAAGTATTGTCAATCAGTTCAACTCAGATCCATCATACGACTGCCTTTTGTTGACGACTTCGGTGGGGGGTCTGGGGCTGAACTTGACAGGGGCAGACACAGTCATCTTCGTGGAACACGACTGGAACCCGCAGCGCGACGTGCAAGCGATGGACCGAGCTCATCGCATCGGCCAGAAGAAAGTCGTGAACGTGTACCGGCTGATCACTCGAGGGACGCTTGAGGAGCGCATCATGGGTCTGCAGCGATTCAAACTTGACGTTGCTGGCCAAGTGGTGCAAACAGCAGAAGAGCGGGGCAGGCCTGGGTGGGATGGATACTGGAGAGATACTGGATCTGTTCAACCTGGGAGAGGCGGGTGAAGGCGAGGTCGAAAAAGGAGCGCGCGAAGACACGGACGGCGCGATCGACGAAGTCACCGGAGAGGTGCGCGAGAAGGGAAAAAAAGGTTTCTTGGACGACATCGGGGAACTGTGGGATGATACCCAATATGAGGAGGAGTACGACCTCGAAGGCTTCCTCGCCAAGATGAAAGCGTAGAATCGATGCGAGGATATGGCGTGATCAGACACGTGCATGCGTCTCTTCCCACAAAAGGACAGCAGCGACGCCAAAAAAAAAAAAAAAACCAGAACCGAGAAAAGGATCAACAGAAGTTTGCGTCCAGTGCTTCCCTTGATCTGGAGCAGAGACGATCGGTGCAGCACCGGCGCAGTAAAAGTGATAATGTTAATATGAGATAGACGTGTATGAGGAACGGCTAATATGGAAAGAGTGGACGGCCGGAACCGCCAGCTGGCCGTTGACGGCCGATGCTGCTCGTAGACAGCGATTGTAATATAGATGAGCGATCATCGTCTCTCCCTCATTATCCTGTCTTCAAGTAGTTCTAATTGATCGAGGACTGAGTCCCACAGTGAGAGAGGAAGGCTCGTTGCTCGGCGAAGCCCAAATTTCCAGGGCACGTTAGAAAGCTCGTTAGAATTCGGTTAAATATCAAGGTGTTGAATTCCAAGCGCGTCTACCCGCATCCCGCGATGCCTATCTCGTCGCTCTCCACACCGCCTCGACGTTCTCGTCGACCATTACGTCCGAAATCTTATTGCCTGTCGCTGCCCGCATCTGTTTGTCATAAACCCGAAAATGTTCCAATGGCATGCCCCTCATCCACAACAAACGTTCGACGCACGTTAACTTTCGGCCCATCTTTGGGGCAGGAGTCTTGTTCAACGAAGATTTGAGAGGGACCAGAGGTATTTTCTCGTGGTTGCTGCAAAGCCTGGTAACCTTTTATTGATAAGTCACCGGATATATGTTGCAATGTTTCAAGCATGAATCGTCCGGCCCACCAGCGCAAGGAATCGAGCACCGTGCCTCCATTCCTGCAGCCTCGCAGCCGAATAGTCACGACTTCAAGCAGCTCCAGCATCGCTGCAACCTCCTCAAACACCCCTCTATCGTCACGAGCGCCGTCGCCGCCTCAACTGTCGTCACAGACCCCGCAACCGCGAAAGAGCTTGAAGACGGCAGCACCCACTCACGACCCGCTGCTGCCCGCGCCACCAAAAGAGCCCGAAGACGATGTAGCCAGCTTCATCAAGCGTGTACTGGTTCGCGATCAGACTCAGCGGAGCCGCAGCATCCACCAACTACTCACGCCGCTGACCAGCTCCAACGAGATCGATCTTGAACTCTATGCTTTGATCGCCATAATCATCGACCGTCACGTACGGCCTTGGTATGTAGCGATCACACCGGACCAAGATTTCGTGGAAGAGATCGTGCACATTATAGCGCACTGCACCCGCGGTCTGGAACAAAGATGGCGACAGTCTGATATCGAGAGCTTGTTGTTGGACAAGATCCCCGCCCTACTATGCGCTCACATTGATGGTATTATAGAATTCTCAACTGATATTTCTCGAAATCATGGGGTGGTTGCTGACGAAAAGGTAGCACGAGAAACGGCGATCCGCGCATCTCTTGACCAGCAAGCCTCCAGTACAAATGAAATCTATCATCACCTACGAGCCCATCCAAGCCTCGTCCCCCCTCTCAGACCCGACGAAGATGGCTCCGCACTCAACGAGCGGCTGGCAAAGGAAAAAGAGTATCGCGATTTGTTGGCACAGGGCATTCTGGCTGTGCTTCTGCCTGCCGAAGATCTGCAGAATCCATGTCTCTGCGCTCTGGTAGCAGAGGTGTTCGCCGATTTCATATTGGGTGAGATTCTCTGCAGTCTCTTATGCCAGCCGGAGTTCATTTTGAAAGGGATCAAGCATGGATGCGAGACAATTAGCCAAATATTCCAGATTCGCCCATGGACGGCTCCCTTTCACGAGACCGAGAACGAGGCCAAAGCATCAAACGATAAGGCAAAGAACAAACTGGAGCGCTACGGGCTTCTTGTTGACCATGACGAGGATCGAACGAATATGCCGAGAAGTCGGGGTGGATTAGTCAGGTTTTGGACCTTCGTCCAATACTGCATGCTGACGCTGGCTATGGCCAAGACACTGGTTCAGCTCATTGCGGGCTCATTCTCCTTGCCCAAAAGACCATTTGCATCGCTGCCAAGAGAGGGAATCAATCATTCGTCGTCCAGCAAAGCGGTCTTGTCCATGCGCATGCTCGACGCGCTTCCTACTTTGCTCGACCTGCAGAGGAAAATGCCGTGGCTAGTGGCAGTCTCAGCACTGTTCCGTCATTGGCTGCTTCACTTTCCTGCATCTCCGTGCGCGCTAGACGGCCAAGTGGATCGGTAAGTGGGATGGATTGCGTGACATTTGTGTGTTTGCCGTGCGTCCAAGTGCGCGATCGCACCGTCAAAATGGTGTTGTTGCGATCGCTGCTTCGCCATCGTTACTAAAGAGCCGTGCAGCGGGCTCGAACAAGGTAGGGCTAAAATGTTTTTTTCTTAAATCTGCATCAAAAGCGCAATGAAGTGCATGAATGAGTTGGCCAAGGCTTTGAACTGCAACTGGGAACCTTCTCTAGCGTACCCAAAGACCCAAGTCTGCTGGCTGGGCAGCGCAACACACTGCGATGCATCGGGCAGCATTGCATGAAGTGCGCAGACGATTGCGGTCACTTGATCGATAGTCGCTGCAGTCTTCCGCTGAGCTTTGGCGGTTGGCTGATGCGTCTGCCTCGGCAAAATTTGTCTCCGACGTCTCTCCACTACATCAGGAATATCCCAGCAGTGTGGCACCTGTAGTACGACATGGGACGGAATACATGTCAAATCCCGCCATTTCCAGACGGGTGCTGGTGCCTGCATTAGCCTCCCAATTTGAGAGCACCCTTACGTATCTGGAGGATTTGAATTTTGACTGGAAATTGCAGGGCTGGCTTCATCTGCAAAAATGAGGATGAGATGCATGAACAGAAAGTCTCACCGCATCCTAGCCCGCAAACGACGACTGCTGCGTCTGGGAATTCTAAGACCTTTTAATTTTGCAAATGGTAAATGACAACAGCTGGTCACAATTTCGCGCATCACCGACGTCAGTGTGAGGGCGACGCTATCGGTGTACGGATGCGAAATCAAACTCAAGAAAATGGAGGAGCCTCGGCCCGCGGGGAACGGCGGGCTTCGTGCTGTCAAACGCCCCAGTCAGCCACCAGGCGCGAAGCGCATTCAGACTTTCGGATGAGCGCGTTCTACTTCAACCTTCTCAACCACGGTAAATCGCGCGTCTGCCCTCGTTGCGTCATTCTCGTGCGCAGACACCTGCAAGCAAGCGGCAGGGAGAGGGGAAGACAGGCGAGAGTGAGCGACAACTGATCGCGCGCCTGAAATGGTCAAGATTTGCAGCGATCGACTCGATAAACATGAACGATCCAGCACGGCGCGCGTTCGGCCCGAAAAATGCAGAAAGAGAGGGATTGAAGAGCGCACGTAAGGGACAGATAAAGAGGACCTGCGTCTATCTCCCACTCGCAAAGCACGGAAACCCCGCAGGTCAAAATTCGGCAGTCAAATTTGCCGTGAAAACAAAGCACTGTCAGGTTCACGCCTGACGAGGATGTCACTGACACGACCTCAGGCGCGGCCAGCCGGCTAGCTTTTTACCGCCAGGCCAAGCGTGTCGTGATGAGAGGATGCGCGACCGAATCAGCGGCCAGCAAGCCGGCGGAAACAAAGCATTTGCTGGGGCGCAGGCCACAATCTGCGCTAGCTGCGCTAGGGCCAGTAGCTCAGCTACCTACCAGCAAATCCGCTAGTTAGACTGACTAGCGCCGAAGCCGATCGTTTTCTTTCCCGCAGGCCTAACAACCGTCAGGGACAACATCGGGTTGCATTTAGCAACTCCGAGGGTGCCGCGTACTGACGCAGTCTAGCCCTGTTCGATGCTCGGCGCGCCAACGAACGCTGACTTTCGCTAGCGTTGGCACTCGCATACGCTAATGGTCATGTGATCTGAGCCCGTCCACTCACGAACGCCGTACACACAATTCGCATCTCCTGTCCATGAGAGCACGGCCGCTAGCAGACACAGTTTTCTAACAGTCTCCAGATCTCTGGATCTTGTGGTCAACTGCACCCGAGCGAGTCGGGCGTCAGGCCCTCATCTTTGCTCTCTGACTGGATCTCCGCCAGATCCATAGCTCGCTCAACCCGACTGCTTCAAACGAGCCCGTCTTCTGACTAGATCAAATCTCCATGTTTCGCCCGCCACATCTGCTCGTTTCTGGCCCCTTCCTACACCTCGGACCAGTCCAGATGCATCCATTCAGCCGGCAACACGACTGAAGACAGTCTGCCACGCGACTGCCCACGCACGCGCATCATCCGTTGGCGGCGGTCTGATGCCACGGGTTATGTTCGAGTTCCGTGTCCTGCTCTCGGCGCACGGCCTCAAACCGCCTGGGTATTTCCGGGGTGGAGCTTTCGAGCGAAAAAAGACGTCACCGCCAACGTTCGAAGACAGTCCGACCCCCGGACAAGTCCGCGCGTATCATTGCGCAATAGCGCCATTATTGGAACCATAGCTGCGCTCATTCGCAAGACACCTATCCACGCTAAATTTTCGATCGCACCAACGATCTCACTTACCCCCTGCTTCTGGGTATGCCCAGCCAGCCAAGCCTCCAGACAAGCAAGGACTGACAGCCGCTGGGCTAAAATTGTCTGTGGTCGTCGTGAAACCCACATGAAAGTTTGATGTCCGAGGTCGATTCCGTCTACAGCCAGGCGCGTCTGCTGTTTGCATATCGCGATTCCTTGAGCGTGAGCCCGGACATCGCCACGGACATTAGCGCCGCAGGTATTTTCATCGACATGCATGAGGCTCCAGCAGTGGTCGTTGTCGCACCGAAATCTCGTGCTGGGTACGGTATGCCATGGTTTCGAGGTTGGTGGAGCATGTTTCGAAGCTCCTGTACCATGGTTGGCTTGTCTTTCCTTTCCACACTTCTTTACGCTTCAAACCCGTGCTTCGTCAGTATGACCTGTCCGCAGGCCCCGTGCGGTTGCTCCGTTACCATTCCCATGTCTCCGTGCCAGCTCAATATTGGCTGAAATTTTCTCTCCCGCATTCAATTTTGGGAGAGCGCCAGCGAGATCATCGAGACTGGCGCAGATCCCGCTTTCACTCTGCATATGTTCCTTACATCCATGGGCATTGGCCCGCTGTCATGGAGACCCGTTGCCTGTGATCCGCCTCCTAATCACTGGCTGTGTGCATTCTGGGTGATTGCTCTGCCATTCTGTGTAATCCCTACGCAATACCATGCACAGCTGTGAGACGCTACGCAGCACGAGACCGCGTAACACACAATGATCGCATCATCTGCTTCTTGTTAGAATTTGCATTGCTTGTCGGCTAACACGTCACTGACATGTAATCTTTGGCTCGAACAGGATGCTCTACTGGAACCTCTTACACGATCCCCTACACTCTACCGACACCCTCGTCACAGCCCTTAGGGTACTGCGCGAGTCGATCTTCCCAGACGCAATCCCTCTGTCCAACTCTCCTGCAGGGCGCGGCGTGCCGCCGTTGACGACTGCGCCGCCTCTCTACAGCGCCCCTCTCGTGAAGCGCCCAGTCGTGTCGCCGGATGCAGCGTCCGCCAACGCAGCATCCGCCAGCGGAGCGACCACTGCCAACCCGGCTGTGGCCCGAGTCAGGCGCGACGCAGCAGTCGCGCTGCTCAATGTCCTGCCGGAGCCGCTGGCGGCGGTCTGCTTTGGCAAGTCGTCCTGCCATCCGCTGCTTCAGCTGCTGCCCGGCGCCGCTCCAGCCCGCCGCGCCAGCCGCGCCGACCACGCCGCCATGGCCGAAGACCTAGCGGCGTCAGTCTTCGACCGCGCCCTCGACACCGCCGGCGCCTACACCGTCCAGCACCTGGCCTTCGCCGTGCTCGAGCTGCTGGTCGCGGCCCTGTTCCCGGAGCTGGCCGCGCCCGCCGCGCCAGCCGCGCCGGGCCCGGCGCACGGGCTGGTCGGCGCGATCCTGGAGGAGCGGGGCGCCGCGCGCTGACGCCGGACGCGCCGGGCGTGGGCGGGCTCGTTTGTGTTTGTCATCGCACCGTGTCGCAGACTGGATGCGCGCTGCGCGGCGGCGCGCCCGGGGCGCAGCGGGCGAGGCGGCAGGACGCGGGGCTGCCGCGGCCAATCGAGGCAGGGGCGGGCGCTGCACCAGCAAGAGCTGCACGAGGAGCAGCGGGCACGCACGAGGACCAAGAGCGACAAGCACAAGAAGAAGAAGAACAAGGGTTTGCAGGGAGAGAAGGAAAACGAAAAGGGTTGGATTTGAAAAAGTAATAAACATGCCCAATTTAGAGTGGATCCGCCTGGCGTCAATCGCCGCCGCCGCCGTCCATCGCCGCAGCTGCCGCCGATGCCGGCCCCGGGGGCCTCGCGTCCGCGGGCTTGTCGCCGGCGACACTGCCTCCACCGTCCTTGGTGCTGCTATTGATGTTGTTACAAAATGTTGAACTGTCCAGCCCCTCCTTGTCCAGCCCCGCGGGCGTGCCTGCGCCCTCCTCCGCGGCCTGGTGCTGCTTCGAGCCCGTCAGCGACAACAGCCAGGGCGGGGATGCGGACGCAGACGACAGCAGCGAGTCGGGCGGTTCCTGCTGCAGGCGCTTGAGCAGGTCTGCCAGGGCCGTCAAGTCGCTGCTGCCGTATCCGGACGCCTTGGGTGGGTGTTCGAGCTTGACTTCGGCTGAGTGGGAAGGTTGATCAGCGCTGTTGTTGTCGTCGATGCCAGCGTCGCCAAACAAGTTGGAAGCTCTGAGCGAATTGGGATACTTTTCAGCCTGCTTGGATCTAAGGAAAGCCATGGCCATTGCGATCCCTCTCCGAGCGTCCTCCGCAGTGACGACATTCTCTTTGCCGATGGCGCTTGTAGGCGTGTGGTTCGAAGACAGGCCACCGCTTGTTGACATTGTCGAGGTGTTGGTCATCGTCGGGCTCGGGAAGAACGCAGTGGGGTTGGCCTTGTTGCTGACCGTGCTGGTTGGCGGAGTATGAAGATATGGTTTGGAGTGTGAATGTAGGGGCTGACTGTACATGGGATGTGACGTTGGCGTCAACTCTGTCTTCAGAGCGGGCGGTGACGGCCGCTTGAACTGTTGGAGCTGCTCGGTAGAAAAGCGTGCGGCGGCCGTAGAACCATACACGCTGCCCGGAGATCTGACCAGGGAAGATGTAGAGGAAACGGACAGCGCTGAAGGCGGTGGTGGCATGCTTGACGCGTCGTGTGGCGATTGAAGCGTGCTTGGGGGATGTCTTGACATGGTTGCGGGTGGCACCGAAGAGCCTTCCGGCGGAGGCGAAATATAGCCGGCGTCTTCATCGTTCGACATGGGGTGATCATCCATCTCCGATGGTAGCATGGAGCTGTTGCCGTCAATGGCTGTCACGGGGTCCGGAGATATCAAGGGATATGTCTGTCTTCTAGTCAAAGATACAGGCGCGCCGCTACTTGCGATATGGTCGGAAGTGAAGGGAAATGCAGAACCATCGTTTGCTGAATCGTCAGGAGAGCCATATGGAGAGTTCCCTGTTGCGTCAATATTCATTTGACTATCAGCGAACGTGACTGCAATGTTCTGTCGGCTCTGTTGCTGCTGGGACGCCAGGATTGCTTCGTCTGGTGTCATCGATGCCCACAGCGGAGACGTCACCGTGGCAGTGACTGCGGATACCGGCGAGTCAACAGGGCTGTCGTTCTTTGGTCTTGAGATTGGAGCGTTTGAAGGTACTGTGACGGGGCTCTGTGGGTTCGAAGTCGACCCCGGTCGGCCCCGGGCAGTTCCCTTCAAAGTCTTTTGTTTGAATTTCTCGAGCCAGGTCTGACTGTCGAAATCCACTGGGCATTCGGCTGATTTGTGATTGGCGGTCGTCCAAAAGATCTTGGCGCGATGCCTGATGGCTTCATCAGAGACAGTCTGACCCTTGGACTGCTGGTTGGACAGCCACTTGGTGAGAGCACGTTCCACATCGGGATACTTTCCCTTGGGCCGCTTGACGGGTGACTTGGCCCCGTCGTCGCTGGCCAAATACTTCTCTTTTTGTCGAAGCACTTTGGAAACGGTAGATCGTTCAACACCGAATACCTCCCCGATTTCCGTTTGCTTTTTACCAGGATTCTCTTCGTGGTAAAGACACATTCGGCGACGATCGGAGTCAGTCAAGGTGCGTCGCGGGGTGCTGCCAGTGGTCGTGGTTATGGGAGTTGGCGTGGGCTGCTGTGGAGAAAGAGTAGGATGAGTAGAAGTTGTTGATGCTGGTTGAAGAGGGTGAGGTTGAATGGGCTGGGGCGTGGGGATCGCTTGGGGTTGTGGAAGAACGATTGGAGAGCTCTGCTGATGGTGATGTTGCATTTGAGGTTGCGACATTGGTTGCGTGTGTCCATAGTGGCCGGTATTGACGAGCGAACTCGGCCATTGCGGGTTGGTGTTTAGCGGGCTAAGTTGGTAGTGCGCTGCTCTGGGCTGCGGCTGAACGTTGCCGGGATAGAAGTTGGCCATGTGGTGAGGGGAGTGCTGGTTGATTGTCTGCGGGGATTGAGGCGACCACATGCCTTGTGGATATTCGTGAACGGGAGAGGTTTGGAGTGAATGATAACCATTTCCTGCGAGCATTCCTGGGTCTGCCCAATGGCTATGCTGCTGAGCATGATGATCAAAGTAGATGTCCTGACCGTAGGTCGGACTGGAATCCATTTCAAGTTCTGTAGGCTATCACTTTCGCAGTGACGCCCATGCATCCGTTGCCCGAACACAAGACAGTCTCGTGAACGCGGAGGATGTTCTTGGAAGCTTGCAATCCATCCAAAGTCTGCCAAAAGACCGGGGAAAGGCGCGTCTAGTGCATGAGTCGGGACTCCGGCACGAGCAGCCAAGGTTTGTATCGAAATTCCTGTCAGACGAAAACAACACAGCGCTTCAGTGAGCGAAAAGATTACCAATGAAGAGTGAGTAAGCGTGCGCGTCGACAATTCGCAAGTTGCAAGATCCTGCCCTTTCTTGTCTTTTTTTTTTTTCGAGATCTTGCAACCGGGGAATTTTTCTCAAAAGAATAGCAAGGGAAAGTCAATGATTAGTCCTTTCAGATTTTGGGCGAGATAAAATGCAGAGAGTGCGCGCAGGAAATGCTTGGCTCTGCAATATGCACGTGTTTGCAAGGATACGCGGAAGGTTGCAGCTGGACGGTACGGCGGTGTGTAGAAGGTATAGATGCTGTGAGATAATTGCAGGAAATGCTTCGGTTAAGTTGGACAGACGTATAACTATGGGAACAGGCGATCGCGACGAGGGACGGCCGGAAGATTTAGATAGGTTAGATAGCAGGGGTTTTGTGTCGAGATCGGTCGGGCGTAGATCCACTTCGGGGAAACGAACCCGTTAGAGCTTCGTAGTTTATAGAGAGGAAGGTAGGATAAGTGAGGGAGAGAGGAAGGCAGAGAGATAGAGAGAGAGAGGGAGGGAGAGAGGGAGACAGTGACTGAGTGAAAGAGTGAGAGCGCGAATAAGTGAGAGGGGGATGAGGGGCCTTAGAGGTAAAACGGGAATTAAAGACTGGTAAGAACACGACGGGCCGGCGCTTCAGTTGCAAAACCTTGATGCTCTTTTTCGGTTTTGCTCTGGGCAATGCTTCAGCGGCTTACTGTGGAGCACAAGTGATAGGTCCAACAGGGCAAACCTTGGGTAGGATGACGATGATAGTGGTCACAGAAGTGGTGGCAGTCAGCAGGAGCAAAAAGAGTAGATGTAGTATAAGCAGCAGGCGTTACCGGAGCAAAAAGAGACGACCGGCCGAAGACAAAAAGGCGGGGAACTTTGGCATTGACTGGAGCGTGATCCGTGAATCGAGGACATATTGGCAGCATTACCAGTCAGATTGATAAAATAAATGATCAAGCAAAGATCGAGCAATTACGTGATGAGTCGCAGATAGGGAACCACCAACAGATTCCCCACCGCACGGGATAGGAGAAACAAGGTCATGGTGTAGAGGGTTCGCGAGAAACAAGGATGCGACAGCTGGGAGTTTTGGACAACCCCGAAGAAAAGATTACTGCACTTACCTTAATGCGCGGGCAGAGTTGGGACGGCGCGGCTTAGCTAAAGCCTTGAGGAGCTGCCGGACGAGGAGGAACGAGGAGGAAGAGGAGGGGAGAGGAGAGAGAGAGAGAGAGGAGGGGGGGGGAGAGGGACCCATCGGGCAGCCGCGGAACGAGACGTGCGATTAGCGCCGCGTCTCCTCGTCTTAAATTCCAAAACCAAAATTTCCCCAGGCCAGAGGAGGAAGAGGCAAAAAGAGGCGGCCTGGAATTGGCTGCCTGGATTCGCAGGACAGAAATGGGGACGAGATGTCCACTAGTCCGCATCTTTCTATCGAGGCAAATCATATGGAAGGAAAAGCGTTGAACAAGCCGTTTGGACAGGTTCCTCATTTTACTTTTGAGAAGCCGACAGAGACAGAGATAGAGAAGATGGACGGTTCAGGAACGATGCAGCTGTGGCTCAGCGGAGCAGCTCCAGAAAGGGCGAATATTCGTCGGGAAAAGGAACAAGCTGGTCCAATGAAAGCGTAAGACGTTTCGCAGCTGCTGTTCCGGCATGACTGAGGAGCGGGAGCACGGAGACGAGGAGAGTTGGAGAACGAACAAACGTTTCATCGGCTACATGCCGGGTCGCCGCAAAGGCAAAATAAAGGACTACGACGCGGATCAGGCGCGGACGAGTAATGTCGGTCCAGCAATACCCAGGCTTCTGATTGGCACCCCAGCAGGGAAATGCGCCAAATTTCAAGATAATAGGTTTGCATGTGCAATGCTGCTGCTGCTGCTTGCTGCTGATAGCAGACGGTGGGGCAAAACCCTATGACGCCAGCTGTTGTAATGCTCCAGCTGCTGCTGCTGCTGCTGCTGCTGCTCCGGCCACCGCCGACGCCGCCGCCTCCGCCTCCGCCTCCGCTGCTGCTCCTGTAGCCGGCACCCCCGCTGTTGCAAGATGGCAATAAAGCATCTCCCTTAGTATCCTTGCGGTGAGACACTGACGAACGGTGGCAATTACGCCGCAACTAGTCGCGCCGCTTGTCGCAGGATCAGACATCAGGGTGCTGGATGTGAGATGGCGTCGCAAAAATGCTCGTATTACCCGATCTACCGAGGGTTTTCCACCACGCGAATTGATGCCTAGATAATCAGGCACGTGTTGTGATCCCAAGCAGGTACCGTGATACCTAAGGCGGTGCGCGCGAGGGCGGAGACCGCAGCTGAGTCAGCGCTATCCAAGCGGGGTCTCCGCCCGCCGTTGAGAGTTTTGAGAGAGTGGAGCGCGAAAGATGTACCAGGTATACGGCGTACTAAAATGCGCCAAACTCTCGGCAAAGCCTCATTGTAGAGAGAGATTGCCGTGTGTCATGGACACGGAATCGTCTTGAATCGCAATCCCTGGCAAAAGCCCTCATGCATGCCATTGAAAGCCAGCCCTGTCCAGCGGAAGAGTTTCCCGAATAGAGTTCTCGGGTACAGATAGAGTAGCCCCCGGCGGGACTTTCTGAATTCATCAGAACTTTGGTCTGGACTGACTCCTGAAATGAGGCATTCGGCAGACTCCAGCCTCGACTGCCGAGCGCCCACTAGAGGCAAAAAGCGACTGACAGTCGCGACTTGGGGGCCTAATCGACGGCGACGCAGGGGCAGCCTTGGTCTGTGTCGATCGCGTCAGGGCTTCTGGTCTCGGTTGTCGCGACATTCCCGCCTCCGTTCTGTACTTCGACAAGCCCTGTCACCTACCATCCCCTGATTTCTCGAGCACCTCTTTGTCAGAATCGTCGAGGCCTTTTCGAAGCCTGGTGAGAAATTTTGCCGCCGCCGCCGCCGCCGCCACACAAAGTCAATCAGTCCGGAACATGTTTCGTTGCAGCCCTTGCTTCCGCGGCAGATCATCTGCATCCGATCGCGTCGTCTCGAGCCGCAACTCTACCACTTCCGTACCAGGTTTGATCGTTCAATGGCCGTTTTCGTAAAACGTCGTTCGAGTAAATAGTCGGTTCAACGTGTTGCCTTGGATCGCTCTTGATCCTCATCATCTTTTGATGATCGTGATAATGTCTTCGTCTGCCAACTCGTGGGTAAGCCCAACTCGTTGGGGTTGGTGCTTTACCGAACTGCCGTACACGATCGCAATCTTGAACTGTTCAACGATGCTCTTGTGTATCGAGTTGCACTATCATTGCATCCAATCAGCTTTGACCGTGGCTGCGCACACCCGTGGAGTCTGATACTCACAAAGTCTTCGACCGTGCATGCTGTCGATCGAAGCACCACGGGAGCTGTGTAATCCGGGATCTTTCCCTTGGGCTTGGTATATACACGCACCAACTTCAGTTTTTCCCACATTTGTTCCAGGAGTTCGTCTACGTTCCAACCGTGCTCGGAGCTAATCGGGCACGCGTTTGGTATGCGATACAGCAGATCCAGCTCCTCGATCGATATCGCGTCTATTTTGTTTAGCGCGTAGATTACAGGGATGTAACTGCGGCCTTTGGCCTCCAGTATGTCGATGATATCGTCAATCGTCGCGTCGCAGCGAATCGCGATATCTGCTGACACGATTCGATATTCCGCCATCACGGCTTTGATCTCCTGCAGTGGCCCATGTTTAATGACCCTATCACGCATGGTCTCAGCCACCAACCGGCTTTAACTTACGTCGTGGTCGATGTGCGTCAATGGCACAGTATTTGTGATATTGATACCTCCTTTCTCCTTTTTCTTGAACACGATATTCGGCGGTGACTTGTTGATCCGAATCCCAAACCCTTCCAGTTCCGTCTCGATAACACGCTTGTCCGTAAGTGGCTTGTTGACGTCCAGCACGATGAAAATCAGATGGCATGTTTTGGCAACAGCGATCACCTGCCGACCTCGACCTTTGCCGTCCTTGGCTCCTTCGATGATACCCGGAAGATCAAGAATCTGAATCTTGGCTCCGTTGTAAATCACTTGGCCCGGTACTGTCGTCAGTGTCGTGAACTCGTACGCGGCCGCTTCCGAATGTTGGCCCGTCAGTCGACTCATCAGCGTGCTTTTACCCACTGACGGGAACCCAATGAACCCGACGCTCGCGACTCCGGTGCGAGCGACGTCGAAACCAGTTCCACCGCCACCGCCGCCGCTGGACGGTGTAAGCAGCTCGCGCTTCAGTTTTGCCAGCTTCGCCTTGAGCTGCCCCAAGTGAAACGCAGTTGCCTTGTTCTTCTGCGTTCGCGCCATTTCCGTCTCAATCTCCTTGATTTTGTCCACTGTAGTCGCCATGTTGACACGATCTGAAGGAATATACCGGCTGTGTCTTTAAGAGATCGGCTGAGCTGTGGCAATCCGCGTCGATGCTGCTTCCTTTGCACTTGCTTGGTCGATCTTTAATTGCGCTGTGTGACGGCAGAAAAATTCCGGCGGGCTGGAAGAGGGGCACGACGTAATCGCGGGATAGGCGCCTAGCGCGTGTTATCAACGTTTTTGTCACGTTTATCATCGTTTCTAACGATCGATCAGGAATCTCTCGGACGCTTGGTCTGGCTGGCTGGGATTATGTTCTCCGCAAGTTGCATGCAGTATGGTCCGCAAAAGCCAGTATTCTGGGATGTTTATTTCTTTTCTCTCGACTGTCTGACGGGCGTTTCGAATCTGAACCTCACAAACAAAACGGTCTATATAGTTTCGATACCTCCTCCACCTTAATGAACTCCGCTTCAATTTCCTAGTCTCGCAGTGTCCAGATCCACCCATCGTCAGTTGTAAGTGGTATCATTGGCCCTTGCTGCTTTGGCACCATTGAAACACTAAGGCAAACAATAAAAAAAAAAGTATCAAGCGCTCGAGTCAAGGAGCGGTGTCGGGTATACGTCAAGTAGTGATAGAAATACAGACTGGAGAACCTGCGAGCCCGCAGGGAGGTAGTCGAGCAGTTCTCACATGATGATGCAGCAGCCAGCGCAACCAGCTTCTTTCTCGGGAGTCTCTTTCTCCTGCGGTACTCGCTGGGGAAGGCCGCTGTTTGTACGCTTTTCGGAGCCAGCGACAAAAGCACTCGGTCGGTCCTCGTTCAACAGCCCCAAAGACTGTTTTGCCACTTCCTGTTGCTGCATAGCCAGTTGCTGACTGGTCGTGGGCGATAGCTTGCGAGATGTCGAATCTTGGCGCGGTGTCATCGGGGTATCCGGACCGCTGGTGATGTGATTGGGCATATTGGCCCAGGAGCCGCTGTCTGAGTGAGGACTGCCGAAATTTTGCTGCTTGGGTGAGGCGGAGGATCGAGCCGCCTCTTGTTGACTAGGCGCTCTAAGTGGCCATTGTGTGCCGGTTTGTGGGGCTGGGGCTGCTTCCTGCTGAGTCGACGTCCTCGAGTCCCGCTTGCTGTCTCGTTTGTTCGCAGCGGCCTTTGTGCTGACAGGAGGCGGCTCTGCAACGGCTGCCGTTCTGCCGGGGCCGGGCTGTGTGCTGACAGGAGGCGGCTCTGCAACGGCTGCCGTTCTGCCGGGGCCGGGCTGATCGGTCGGCGTTTGAGTGCCAATCGACTCGCTCTGGACGCCTTTGTCCTGTGTTTGGGGCTCCTCTGGCTCTATCAGGGTGAACTCGTTCTCTCGTTCGCGTTCCAACGCCGCTCGTTCGATCTCGGCCTGGCGTTGTTCTGCCAGCCGCCGTGCGTGTGTGGGCAGCATTTGCTGATCAGGGGGAGTCATAGGGTCCGGCTTGTACATATTGGCCAACCAAGGCGGTTCGCCTTCAGGTCTTGCCGTCGGTGGACGAGTGCCACGGCCAGCTGTGCCTGGACGCTTGGGTGACTCGCTATCCGACGTCGCAGCGGATGTGGCAGGCTTTTGCGTGGGCCGAGGCAACGAGCCCTTCCTCGAAGAAGCGCCATTGTCGAAAGATTTCTGTCCGCTCAAGCTGCGAGGCTCCTCGCTGCTCGCGCCATTCAACATGTGTTGACTGCTGCCGCTGCGACTCCGAGCCCTCATACGCTGGCCGGCAAAGCTATTGCTCCGACTTCTGGTATGCGTCGGGGAAGTATCTTCATCACTGGCTTTCGCAGTTGTGGGTGATCTGGGCATTGGAATTTTCGAGAGTCCCGGCTTCGTTGGAGTGCGGTCGCCGGAGATACTTGGCCCTCCATCGAAGCTTTGTGACGGAACACTGGCGTCCGGCGAATCCGCATGGTCTCCATCATCAACAGCGTTGTAGTCATCGACACCGTAATCTGACTTCAGCCGTTTGATATTTGGCTGTTGCTGATCCGATTCGCCTTCGGGGACAGCGTCCTGCTCTTCATTCACATCCACACTTGACTTGACGGTGCGAACAGATTTCGTCTTGCTTCCTGCGCGACTGGGTCGTCCAGACCTGAATCCCATTTGTGCCAATTCCCTGCTCTCGATTTGGATCAACTTGTCCCTGTGAATCCATTTGGACTCGTCCTCGGGGTTGTGGACCATGTTACCATCTACAAGCATGCCCGCGCCCTTGGACCCCTTTCTCTTCACTTTGAGCCGGTCCCGAGAAGCCGCCCGTGGATTGGAGTCACCATTTTGATTTTTATAGAGGTCAAGAAGGCTATCGTTTTCGCTGCTATGTCCGCTTTGTTCTGTGGGATCAACAAGAGGGGCAGGAGGTCGAAGGCCGCCTGTTAGAAGGTTAGTCTTTGGCTGAATTGGACCACGCCACAGATAGAGACCCACCAGCAAAGCCACCTTGATTGGCAAGAGGTCGCTTTTGCAAAGAGCCATTTTGGTCGGATGTTATATTTTGAGGCTTATTGTTCATCCCAGCATTCTAGTCGATCCAACATCAGCCACCAGTGCGCATATAATAAACGTACAACAAACATGACTCACCTCGTCACCATCCATTGGTACCGAGTATGTCCAGAACCGATCCTCCATCGGACCTCTTTGGTTGAGTCCAGCAGAAGCGCCATAGGAGCTGGCGCCAGCATAAGCCATGAATGGCCAAAACAAAATAGCAGTTGTTTCAAGTGATACGTCGTGATGAAAAGGTAAAAAAAAAAAGCGCGTCAATGAATCTTGCGAAAGGTCGATAGTAAACGCGGTGATGTGAAGATTGTCAAAGTCGTGACATAATTGCGACGCCCGATTAGTTTCGCCAATCTTCCGCACCAGGCGTAACAATGAGACAAAAGGGAGTGATGCCGGCAATCTTTGAGCTGAGCTATCGGAGAAAAGGTCGCACAGGGGAGACGAAAAAGAGAGAATACGGGGCGTTATGCGGATGGGGAATATTGAAGAGCCGTTGAAGGAACGTGTAGAACGAGAATCGCTGACGCGGCGTTGGGGACCGGAAAGGTGTTGTCGTGAGGGACAGGTCGAGGGCTGCTACTGCTCTGAGACTTGTCGCGCATAGACAATAGGCGACGATGGTGCTGCTTCGCTCCGGATCCTGTATTGTGCACAGCAAGATTTAGGGAGATGGGCTCGAACCAGGGACTGGGCACAAACTGTATGACCGCGTGAATTAGGTTCGGCAAGCGCGTCCGCTGGGGGACGCTATACCATCCGCGCCAATCAGATGTGAGCTACACTATCAAGCGGAGTCGTCTCCAATCAAACTTGGAGGAGAACTTTGATTCCGCCCCGCCCCTGGCGGAGGTAATTACGTGACTACACTCACCTCGTAAGTCACCCAACTACCTTACCTAAGGCACCTACAGTAACTTCTTCTGAATATTGAGCCGATATATGCCAAGAGTGTCCTTCAAGTCGGCATACGGTTGCAATGAACAATCAATTATGTGTACAGCACTGAGAGCTCTCACTTGAGCGCTTCAGAAGAACCATCAAATTGCCCATGACACATGAAGTGATACCGTCATGTGGTCTGTGCGACTCTCTATGTTTCCGGGACAGTGCAGCGCGGTGGTCAACTGAACTGCATCCACCCGCTGGACAACAAATTGAAGGAGGTAGCGAGCAAACACTTTTCCTATAATATCAAAGTGGCGTCTGGATGTTCCTCGTTCGTTTCCGCCGTCTCTTATCTGAAAGTGACGGAAAATTGAAAGATTTGCGTCTTGAATAAAAGCCATTCGTCTCTTCAATTTTGGTATCCCTGGGTCAGTCCGCTGGGGAAAGATGGTTGAAACCTCTCGTGTTCCCATCTGGCTTGATTGCGATACTGGCCATGATGTACGCCAAGGCAAGCCTTCAAGTCATTGTCCCCGCAGAGGTTGACTAAGCTGTGCATTCGTCTCAACACTTAGGATGCCTATGCAATACTTCTGGCGGCAAGCACTTGCTCCGCCGAACTTCTAGGTGTCAGCACAACTCACGGCAATGCTTCGATCTTGCACACCACCTTTAATACTCGATGCATTCTTGAAGCGGTAGCACGATCAGATGTCGAAGTCGTGGCTGGTGCGGAGAAACCTCTGGAGCGGGAGCCTTGCTTTGCGCCCAGTATTCATGGTTATGATGTGAGTGTCGCGGCGAACGGTCATGCACGCTACCCCACCTGATCGACAGAGGATAACATGTATTTGTATAGGGGCTCAAGGGTGTGACGCTGCCAGTATTAGACGACGAGGAGATGATTCCGTCAATAGAGCGGGTTGCTGAGAAGGCTGCTGAAGCGATATTGGCTTGGCCTCCTAATACTGTGTGCATCGTGGCCACTGGTCCACTGACAAACATCGCGTATTTGCTTCGAACCAGACCAGATGTTGCTCGACACGTACGCATGGTGTCCATAATGGGTGGTGCGATAGGTGGCGGGTTTGTTCCCGACGTGCCTCTTGGCAAGGTGGAAGGCGAAGGTGAGCGATTCGGCAACTGGTCGCCCTGGGCGGAATTCAACTTTGTCTGCGACCCGGAAGCAGCGCGATTCGTTCTCTCTTCGGAATCGAACGTGGCCTCGAAAACAACCTTGATCCCGCTGGATCTCACGCACCAATGCCGGGGCACGAACGAGGTGAAGCAGCTGCTGTTTGGACCGCAACATGGCATTTGGGAGACGAGGAAGATTCCCATTGTGAGGAATATGTTCAAGGAGGTCATGGTGGCCTTTGCCGAAACATACAGACAGCAATTTGGGATTCTTGACGGCCCTCCGCTGCACGATCCGCTCGCTGTGTTTGCGGTTTTGCCCGGTCACGAAACGAACTTCCTTGACTTTGACCCAGACGACGCCAGCAGAGGCTGTGAGAGGTGGCACGTGGATGTAGTCGTCCAGCCAGGTAGATACGACAAGCATAACGATCCTCAAAACCACACGGGCCAAACCGTCATCCGGAAAAGCGGCAACGGCGACGGGGTCAGGATTCCGAGGAGGATGAATCTCAACGCGTTCTGGACAGCGATCAACGACGCGCTCACGTTGGCGAAACATGAGCTGGACCTGATCGTAGCAGACGACACACCTCCGAGCCCACGCCAGGAGATGATGACGCGCGGTTGCTGGAGGCAACTGCGTGAGCTCGACCAAGACGATGACTAATGCTTGTATGAGGCAGCGTCCAACAGTGCCAGCGTAAATCAACTTTACAAATGGCCATTACTTATTCGAGAACAAGCCGGCATTATCAGTCTGCCCTTTATGGCTTCGATAGATGACTCAAGATGCCCAAGAAAACTAAGATCCTGTCTCGGTCCAAAATTGATTTTGTTTGTCATTTTTTGATGCGTTCATCTGAACATCAGTCTTGATAGGCGAAAGCGCTCATAGCCCGGCTCTTATACATTGCTCAAGAAAAATTGCTCAACAAGATCTCCAACCATATCAATGCCTCCTTCCACATGCGAGTTGCTCCACCTGTCGCCTCACAACGCCTCAAACGCCAAGATCGTGCTGACCACGGGAATCGCCGCCCGCACCATGTTGTACACGCTCCACGTCTGGATCGCCTCGCGCGCCGTCCGCAGCTTCGCCTCCTCCGCCAGCTTGCCCTCCGCGCCCTTGCCGTCGTTCATGTCCAGCAGCCGCTGCACGCTCGGCCACATGATCGTCACCGTGTAGACGGGCACCAGCATCGTGGTCGCGGCCGCCGCCGCGAAGTAGCGGCTCCGGTACGGGAAGACCGGGGTGCTGGTGGTGTAGGCGGCGGCCAGCAGGGGCAGGGCGTTGCAGGCCGCGAAGACGAGCGCGGTCCTGCGGCCGATGACGAAGAGTGACTGCCACTGGTGGAGCAGCTGGGCGGAGGACAGGCGCGTGGCAGCGGGGTCGGACGGCTTGGGCGGGGACAGCATTGTGGGGACGGAGACGAGGGAGACGGAGGCGATCGCGCCTAGAGAGTCGGGCCTGGTCAGCTCGGAGCGATTCAAGAGGGATTTGTTTTGGTGTATCTTCACGAGATATATGTGGAGGGTGTGTATACTTCGCTCGTGCAAGACACGCAGGAACAGCAAAGCTGCAATCAACTTACCCGAAAGGAAGGCGGACGAACTGGCGCAGTAGATGAAGAGCACCTTGCTGAAGTCGGGCCACGAGATCCAAGACATGATGTGTCTGCTCACGCTGTGCTCTGGTGAAATTTGTCGATCCGGGAAGAGAGCAGCAGCCGAGACTTTACGTGTGGAAGACGAATATGGATTGTCGGCGGATCAACAGATCGAAAGGCTGTGAGGACAGCTTATGTAGTTGACGACTCCGTGTCTACACAAACAATCGGACTGAAGCTGTCAAGGCTCGGGAGGGCTATTGGACGCTACCCCGTTCCCGAGGCGGCCGGCCCGAGCTTCACTTCTCCACCTTCTCGGAGCCGATGCACACCTTAAATTCCAGGCGCGTTCACATGCCGCATCTTGCCACGCGATGATGATCATAAGCTGTTCTGTTCGTCGTTGACTTTATGAGAGATGCCAACCAATCTCGCATCCTTTTCATGGCCCGGTATTGACAGCTGAGTCGTTGGACGTCTATTAATTTCTGATTGATTGACTCATCTCTATCGCGAACAACTTCTGAACTTGCCCTAATACATTAACAATCACTGTTTAAGCGTATCTAATAATTGAATGGTTGGGGATGTCATTCAACCTTGATCAGCTTCGCTTTTATTCAAGTTTCGAAAATCCAGCTGTCGGGACTAAGATTCAGGACTCATATTTGCGCTGCTTTGTTCCGCCTATGTGCTTCAAGCAGCTGCGGTCCCGCGTCTTGCACGCTCGAGCTCCAACTGTCCCAGCGCGATGCGAAGAATCCTGGCAAGTCACCGTCGTCTGCGATGATCTTAGCCAGGTCTATACTGTCCTCAATGGCCAGTTCGGCGCCATTGCTATCGATGATAGGCATTGAATGCAAAGCCTCTCCCACAAATAGCATGCCCTTGGCCGCAAGGTCTCGAACCGCGTCCTTTGGTACGATGTATGAACGCATCAGCCAATTGAGCACCCTGTCTCCACGTAAAGCCTTTGGATCAAGGATTAAATCGAACGGCGCTGGCAGGGATCTCAAATTGGACAGCTCTTCATAGAACGACTCGGGTGTATGTCTGGCCTCGGAGGGCTTCCTCGAGGGCCTGTACAAAGGGTCGTTCGAGCCGTTGGCTGGCCTGGAATATGTGTAGGAGACGCTCACGTTTTCTTCTGTATATTCGTTCACGTACGAACGTAACAATGCACCCTCAACCCAATTGGATACGAAATTTGTGTCATTGAAAGCATCAGAGATATGTTCGAAATCTGTCCTAGAAAACGTCCGGCGCCCGTTGAATGCCGCAAGTGGTACTATTGATGGTTTGCCCACATTCTGGTAACCGTTCGCCGCAGCATTGTCCCGGCATAAGCTGTTCTGTCCATCTGCTGCTACCACGATATTGGCATTTACGGTTTGCGTCGGGTTTCCGAATGCCTGTACCTCGAGGCTTGTAAAGTGACGACTTCCGGTCGAGCTTTGGTTCAGGGTGACCGCCTGCACATGGTGTTCCCATTTGATTTCAACGTTCTGTGCAAGAAATGTCTCAAATTCACCGCGATGCATTCGGATTGGGCGGCCCTCAACATATTCACACCCAAACTTTCGCAAAGGATCTTGCACTGCACATTGCCGTAAAAGGTCATCGAAGCTCAGGCCAAGGGCATCAATCAGTTTTGAATATGCATGCGGTTTGATTGTGATGCTATAATTGTTCTTTGGTCGATCGCCGGATTTCTCAAAAATGGTGAATGGAACTTTGTGCCTTTGTAAACACCGTGCGAGGACGAGACCAGATATTCCGGCACCGATGATGTGGACGTGACGATTAGCCATCATGCCTAAGTACCAATGCCCCTGGAGGAGACTAATTTAGTATTTGAAGGTCATGGGTTTTGCCTGATCGCAACACCAAAACGTCTAAAGATTGCCAGGCCAAGGCGGATCCTCGTCTGTATCACATGCGACATTGGAGGCTAACTATACCCGGGAGTACATGCGTGAAGGTTGCCGTGACTAAATTCAAGGTATGGCTCATGACATCAGGAGATGAAAGCCTCAGGCCACCTGCAGACATCATGCTTAGTCATCAGACAAAAGTGGCGTAGTCATGTGGCTCAGAGCCTCAAACGTCAGACGCCCGATATCGAAGATCTGGTCTATTGCCCAGATGATGCTCACATTTTCTGAAAAGCACTGGACTGCTTTCTACCAGGCTTAGTCGGGCTTCAACAAGGATCAGGCCCATAACATCGCAAGCTCATGTCGTCGTCGGAGTGACTGGCGTCTTGAGCATGTCTTCCGACGCGGGCTCTGTCGTTTTCTTCGTGGTCGCGCTCCTCCTGGTTTCTGCGCAAGTGCTTCTCTTGATCCGACACTATCTCCCCTTACGAAGCTCTCCTGCGTACCTCATAATCTCCGTCTTCCTCGCACTCGTGCTGCCCGCCAGCATCGTACTGCTCGTCCCCATTGATCTTGCTGCAAGCGCCGTAGTGACTGAAGATGGCACGCCGAGGGGTATCTGGCTGCCTCAAAATGCGATGCTCGCCATATGGAGGATTGTATACTGGTTGACATTTGCTTTGACATGGTACGGTATCTGCAATGCGTACATACGAAACATACTAACCATTTCGAAAGGCTCGTGCTGCCCTTACTGGGCCAGTATTCCGACGCCGGCGATCGCGAGCCTCGAGATCGCATGCTGTATTCCGTGCGCATCAATCTTAAGTACCAACTGATATACCTTGTCTGTTCCGCAGCAGCGCTCGTCTACTTCTTCATCACCGAAGGCGTCCATATAAGCAACGTGAAGGCTATGGTCATCTCGCTGGCGTACGCCTGGGGTCTCGTCCTTTCAATATATCTGATGGGCCACGGGCTCGTCGCGCTTCCACGGCGGATCTTTCGCGCAGCTATCATCGCAGGCTCGCTGAGGCGCTTGCAAGCGCAGGCGCCCAAGGTCCATGAGCGGATGAAGGATTCTATCGAGGAGCTCGAGGAGCTCGAAATGCAAGTGCTGCAGCTTGCCCGACGGAAGACTGGCACTGCGCGCGACTTCAGCGACTGGATCGAAGAGTTGGCCGAGACGTCAGATCTGCCTGAATCGCAGATCGAGTCTTCAGGCCCTGCCCGCTTGGCCACGTCCAAAGTCCCTGCCGTGGTCACGGAGAGGTACTTGGCAGACTTGACAAGAAAGCTCAAGAGAGCTCGTCACAAGCGCATTCGCTTCATCGAGGAGTGGGATCGTCTCGTGCGCGATGCTGCAGACTATGAAACCATCCAGAATTCTGCTGCCTCGAGGAAGCTTGTGTTTGACGCATCATGCACGAACGTCTCCAAAATCGGCCGATCGAGGCTGTTTACGCCTTTCACCCGCCATCTGGTATATTATCGAATTCTACCTTGGCTCCAAATCGCCCTCGCGGGTTTTCTGGCTTTGGCTTCGGCCGCACTCATCTGGTCCGAGGTCACTCATTCCCTTTTCTCTCCTCTCTCCCTCGTCGGCCTCTCTCTGATACACCACCCGAACTCTGAAGACAGGGGCAAGATAGGATTGGCTGGCCAGGCCCTGGCCGCTATCTGGCTGCTCTACATGAGCATCAGTGCGTTGGCATCCGTCAGGGAAGTGAAAGTGTGGGGGAACAGAGCGCTGGTGCGGCGTCACACCTATGCAGAGTCCGCGACATGGTACGCCATGCAAATCGCGAGGCTGACGGTGCCTCTGAGCTACAACTTCATAACCTTGCTCCCGCCGGAGATATACAAGGACACTGCCTTCTACAAATTTCTTGGCAGGCCCATTGACACCACGCCGCTGGGCGCTGCGTTTTCCGAGTATTTCCCTATGATCATCCTCTTGCCCGCAGTCGCTGCCGCCTTCAATTTGTATGGCCGCATCAAACGCGTTGTTGGATTCGGTGTTATCGAGGACGAGGAGGATGGGGACAGCCCGTTCGGGTCCGGCGGCTGGCGCGAGGGCAAGGCCCTGATCGACCGTGAGAGGCAGGCCTCTTCCGTGAGCAATGCGACGGCATCGGCAGGCGGCCATGGCACCCTGGGCCTGGCCACCAGAGACAGCTCGCCGGATCCCCCACAGAGACCGATGGACCCATACCGAGACATCGCCGGCGAGGGCATCGACGACACCATGGACCAGTGGGCGCACGAGCCCGTGGGGCCGCTCGCTTCGCAAACCCCTTACTCTGACGCAGCCGCAGCCACCGCCGCCCCAGACGCGTCCACAGAGGCGCGGCCCGCAGCAGCGGCAGCTCGGCAGCAGCCCGTCCGAGCGGCGAACAACGCGAGGTACCGAGACAGCCAGGGCGCCGACGCGGCCGCCGACGACGAACACGAAGAGGGCGGCTTCTTCGCGGACTTTGCGCACCGCGTCCGCAACACCATCGACACCATCGACAAGCCGGACTTCGCGCTGCCCTCGTTCAAGAAGCCCAAGTGGATGACGGGCAATGGCAGCAGTAGCAATAACGCGGCTGGAGGGGGCAGTTCCGGGGAGGGGCCGTTGAGCAGGCTGTTCGGCGGGCGCAATGCTGGCAGCGGCGGCGGCGGCGGGCCGCTGAGGATATAGATAGAGCAAGACAGCAATAAAATAAAAAACACACGATAGAGAGTCGTCGTCGTCGGCGTCGTCGGCGTCGTCGGCGACGGTGCTGCGCCGCTTTTGGTGAATCTCAACTGCACGCGAGCGAGCCTCGGACAATTACAGTGCTGAGCGGTCTCGCGCAAGGCAGGACGCCATGCACTAGTGGAAGAAAAAAAAAGACAAGCCAAAGAAAAAAAAAGAAACACGAAAAAATGTAGATTCCGATGGAAGTAACCAGGAGTTAACCACCCGGCATCGGGCCTTCTCCATGCTGAGACAACTCCAGCAGGAGTCGAACCCTCTATGATGCCCCGCCGTGGTCGTGGACCATTCGACGGTGAGCCCCTGGCGTGACCATTATGCCAGCAAGGGCGAATTAGGTGCGGATATCTGGGAAGGAGCGGCAGCAAAGGCAAATATAACAATTCGCAGATATATGCCTCAGGTAGGGTAGGGGGGGTCCCTCCTTGCCTGGACGAGACCGCCCACCCCTTTCGCCCACGAGGCCCCGGATTTCTTCTTCGTTGTTGCGTACTTGGGGTTCCACGCAAGCACAAGTAGCAAGCAACAGACATCGGTAGCAGAGCAAGCGACAGGCCCTTCATACCAGCACCTCCTGGAGTACCTCTACCAACACCTGCACACCCTTTTCGGCTGCGGGCAGCCAATGGCTGGCCCCCTTGACGCGCCGCACGCCAGCTCTGGGCTTGGTGGCAGCGGGGTTGGCTGTGCGAGCGTTCAGTGGCATCCAGTCCTCGACGCTGTGTTCGACGCCGATCAAGGCGCACGTTGCCGACTGCGAGACGTCATTTTCCGCCCAGACTATGGTCCCGGGGGCTTTGAGATGGCCGTTGGCGACAGCGCTAAGCGCGTCTTGCCGATCCCGACTGCTCGCTTTCGAGTTCCCAGCTGCAGAAGGCTCGTGCGAGGGCAAGGCTCTAAGGGCGGCGCGGACGCTTGGTTCCATGGAGCGCTTAGTCCAAGCCTTGGTCATCAGCCCGTGGCGATACACCTGGACACTTTCGAAGATTGCCTTGGCGGTTGTCGGATTGATAGCTCGCGCTTGGGCGCTGTCGCCGTACCGAGTTGGCTGTTTGTTCGTCGGCTGTGAGGCGGTGCTGGTCTGGAGAGCTTGTGCGCTGGGACCCCAGAAGGAAGCGAGATGTTCAGCGCTCGCACCTTCGGAGCCATACTCATTGGTGATTGCTCCAACGCCTTTCCCCGAGCCTTGGGTGGCCATCAGTCCCAACTTTCGGACGAACCAGTCGTTGCCCATGGTAAACCATTCGATCAGCGGTGATGGAAGATTGAAGATGAAGATGTAGTAGGATTTGTACAACTGCGCTAACGCTGGCGCGATGACCTGTGTTGCCCGATTGAAATGGAACAGGGTCTGACGGGCTCCGGCTACCGAAGGGGGCCACAAAGATGCCCTGGCTGCTTTGAAGTAAATCCCTGACAGAAGCGCGCGGTGTCGTACGTTGTAAAAGACAAAGTTGAGCTGCGGAGGAGGATGAGTTGAATCAAGAGCAGCTCCTGAGTAAGACAAGGCAAATGGGCAAACATACAAGTGAAACACCGACGATCACAAAGTGATCTGCGACTCGAGCACCTTCTGAGTCCGATCCAATCCGACCAGATATGAGCGCGCCCCAGTCATGGCTCATGACGACCACTTTGGCATGATTGGCAGCCTTGGGCTTGTGGATAGTTCGCATGGCAAGCATGAACTCGGTGACGGCCGTCAACATGCCCTCCGGACCGTAGTCGTCCAGACGATCGCTGGCGCCGAAGCCGGGGAGGTCAGGCACCACGATGTAGCTGTTTGACAGAATGGCGGCGGGGAGGTTGTTGATCAGTCGGACCCAGAGACGGTGGTTGTCGGGAAAGCCATGGACGAGGATCAAAAGGTTTTTGGGTGACGAAGAAGTGATGTCTCGAGGTTCGGAGAAGACGTAATGTATCGAACAGCCCGAAGTGGTTCTGAAGAAGGCATGTTTGAAACTTGGAAGGCTTGGTGGCGCAACGCTCAGATCGTAGAGACTCGTTCTGCCTAAGTACGTGATCCAGACACAATGAATGTGTCAGTAAGAATGGCGACGTCTCAACTAGTATACCAAGCGCGCTGGACCTCAGCGTCTGTTCTCGACCACGAACTACACGTTCTACCAGACTTTCCTCCGCAAAATCAAAGCGCCTGTGAGAAAGACGGAAAAAAAAATAAATGTGTCTACCTTTCTTTACTTGATCCCAGAATCGCTGGGTTGGTCTCTTCACGACAAGCCCTTCAATACTGGCAATTATGGTGATGATGACGAAGCCGATCAGGCCATAGAAAAGCCGAAAGCAGCTGACAAGCACACCGTCTTCCAGATCCGAGTGACTGTCCGGCTTGTGCTTGTTGGAGTCACGCTGAGGCAGTGCTTGCAATCAGTCATGTGCCTGGCTGGCGGTTGAGTTACACAGACAGCGGCAGGCCACCTTACGTTTAATATCGGAGAGCGATCATTGTCGCCAGTGGCGCCATGCTGGCTGCCGGCAGTAGCCATGAACTGCTGGCGGGCTGGGGGGTTTGAGTGGCAAGGAGATGTCTTGTCTGTCTCTCTCTTGAAGGACAAGGTCGCCCCGAATCCAGCGTCTTATACCACGCTTGGAGCCCCATCGAGCAGCTCTCACGTGCACGGACGCGACGAGATTCGCGCGGGAATAATGCCCTCGGCCGAGATGCGGAGGCTCGCGATTTTCTCACTTTTTCCATTGTGTCAGGTCGTAGTCTTACAACCTTTGAAAGTGAGATATCAGTCAATTGTATCGCTACCTGATTGATTCTGGAGATCTAAGAGTACAAAGGGAGTACAAAGGAAATAAGAAACCGCATCTGCCGTTCTGCCGTGCATCACGTGACTAGCCGTTGTGCTCCTTCCTAACACATTGGGCTCACTCACCTACACGTGACGCCTGCGGATCTCTTTCGCAAAGGACAAGCGCGGAGTGACAAGCGGACGGCGATCTGCAGTGACACCCCTTGGTGCAGAACAGGGCTCTTGAAGACGGCTCCCAGCTGCTATGGAATCAGAAGCGGAAGCACAAGAAGTGCCGGTTTCTGATGTAACTGAATTTGAAACACGGCAGTCACGTTGCATCGGGCGGACCACCAGAGTGGTTTATCTCAGGGTCGTTCAAGATGGTTTAAATCATCTCGAATCCATCACAAAGAAGTGTATCGCAGATTTGCTAATCATCACCAGACGAGTTCGAATTGCTCCAGGGGACGCTTCTGGATCCGTCTGTCCAAGCGAGGGATACTCCTCAGCGATGACTAATTCCATATGGTCGCCTTGGTCGGCCTTATCTGCTGTTCACTCATGAACGCTCTTGTATATGTCGACATAACCCGTTCTCTGGACGGGTTGCAGCCGATCTCGGGAAATACTTTGAACATCAAGTTCGTCTAGGCCAGGTCACTGAGCTTTATCAACACCTTGTACGCCGTCCGCACTGGCTTCCTAGCCCTCTACTGGCAAACATTCAGCCATATCCACAAATTTCGCGTCTTTTGGGCAGCCAGCGTCGTCTTTGTAGCATGCAGTTACATCATTGAGCTCGCAACGACTATCTGGGGCTGCTCACCGGATGTTGAAAACATCGATGTTGACGGTGAGGGAAAACTCGGACTGATTTCTATGATGGCGTTGGCTAATGCATCTAGAGAGACTGTTCCTGTAGCGATAGCCAGAGAGTGGGATCGACGTTGAATCTTCTTCAGTCGCATGCTAACGTGTCAAGGCGATGCTGCCACCCCTGGTAACCATCCGCAATGCAGCCATGCCAAGGCCGCAAAAGATCGTCACTTCTATCATCTTTGGACTGCTGTGATAGACATCTGCGTTGACGTGGCACGCTGCATCTGACCGTCGTTGCGGTAGTCCTGTGCGCCCTGGCGCCATACACCTCTCTTCTCTTCACCCGGGATTCGGCACAGGGATTCGGTCCCTCCAACAACATACAGCGTATGTGGTCACCGCTCAGGGGTGACAAAAGTCGAAGCAGACCGTCTGATGCAATGTCCCGCTCATTGAGCGGACGGCATTCGGGCTCAGCCTCCGAAGTGAGCGCCGCAAGACCGGCCACGTTAGAGGCAGCGATCGCTCGGGACACATGGCGGTTCGAACTGTCGCCCCGGCTATTCCGTTTTGACTGCACGACCAAGCCGAGATCACCGAGGCGCTTGAGTTGATGGAGGTCATGGCCGACAGCATTTCCATCGTTCATTGTCTCATTAACACTTTTTCGTCATGATATTCTTTCTGTATTCCTAATAAATAAGTAAATATATGTATATATGTATATATGTATATTTCGGACACAGAACAACGGCCTTGAGGGCAGTGGCATCAGTCTAAACAGAATTCCAATGTGGACTGATTCTGTGACCGATTGGTCCAGTAGATCCAGAGACCAATCCAAGATTCATAGAAATTATAATTCTCGCAGGGTATACGTTCCCTTTAGGGCACCTTTGTACCCAAAACCCATTCGAAATCATCAAAGGCTATCTAACGTCACAAAACAAAATATCCTTGAAGCCTCGTGACTGCGGGCTTCCACCTGGGACGCAGACGCACGTGAGCGTCGAATGCGTCTACGGTTGGATCGCCGGAACGGGGAACACCAAGACCGTGTGGACAGATGCAAATAAGATCCCGCCAAAACTGCCTCCTCGCGCTGAGGGGCCAGCCGGTCTCAACGCGTCCAAATGCGTAAAAAGAATTGCTTTTTCGGCGACATCCAGCGTGTAGATCGCAGCCCGGCCCAATACCATTTCCGCGGCTATTGACTAATATCGGTGACTTGCATGTCCTAACCGTCGCGGATGCATGATGATGAATCAAGGCTGATAGAGCTTTGCCGGTCGAACCGTGAGATGTGCTCGCTCGCTTGTGAAGCCTCGTGGCATGCCTCTCATCCGTACATATCTAGCTTTTCGCCCGGTTGAAACTCAAGACTATCCTCAAAAGATCGCTGACGAGTTTGCCTGGGTTCTGGTGCGAGGCAAGCGCTCCGGCAATCTACGAGGAAATCGACAATCGAGCCAAGAGTGACTTGTTATCTGCATTCGGCAAGAATCCGGGGCTGCTGAACAGCAGCGACTGCATCTTACTTGAAGCCTCTGCTGGATCAGACTTGCCTTGCCATCCATCGTTGTGACATACGTTGCAAAAGGCTATCGATCATCTACGGAGGTGGGACAGTCAAAGCAAAGATAGATGGCGCCGGTCAAGTCACTCCAACGATCAGATACAAGCCGAAACTGGACCGCCGCCATGGCTATAACCAACACCCAACTGGCACTTGAAACCCCAGAGTTGCTCATCGAAATCCTGTTCTATCTTTCGGCACGCGACCTGTTTCGACTCCAACGTGTCAATGTCACTTGGCAACGATGCGCCGGCGCGCTTCTGAGACTCTCGGAAATCACGAGCCAATCGTCCACAAAATGCACAGCCGAGCAGGCGCTGAGGACCACGCTCCCAACCATCTTCGACTGCGGTGCCCTACACCATCTGTCACGTGGCTGCGAGCCGGACTGGCTCACCGTCAAGACCAAGGCTTCTCTGCGGGGCTCCTGCAACTCCAGAGGCACGCCTGCGCCCGCAGCCTCCACCCCCCTTTACCTGCGCAACGAGCAGCTGTGGCGGAGCCTGCCCGTCGTCGACGGCCCTGCTGTCCGCCACATCCAGATCATCCACTACGTCTCCCTCTTCCGGGGCGGCGGCTGGGTCTCCACCGTGGGCGCGCTCTTCCCCCCCGCTGGCCGCGACCCCTCGGCCCGCCCGGCCGCCTCGCCCGCCATGGTCACCGCCGGCTTCCTCGCCGACCTGATCGGCGCCCACATGAACGGCCACCTGGTCAAGAGCTTCGCCGTCTGCGCCGGCGACGTGCGCGTCGACGCCCGCTCCACGCGCGAGCTGGTCTTTGGCAGCTGGGTCTGGCAGAAGATGCTCGGCTCCACCCACTACCCGCTCATCACCGTCATCCTGAAGAACGTGCAGCAGTCGGGCGCGCGCACGCCCGCCTCGCTGGGCATCAAGCCGCCGCTGCTGCAGAGCGTCAACCCGGTCGCCTGGCTGGCCGCGCGCGCCAAGCAGCACCGCCTGAAGCTCAAGGCCGGCACCGTCACGCACTGGGACCCCGCGTACGGGCCGATGACGACGCGGCGGCGCCTGCACCTGTCGCGCGAGGAGCGGCGGCTGTACGGGTGAGGCGCTGCAGGCCCAGCCCGATCCGCGCTCGGCGTGGCGTTGGGATCACACGCTTGGGCGCACTCGCCATCTGCTCCGCCCAACGGCTGATCGCGCTCGAGCGGCGGCGGGCCGACGAGCGCGCGACAGAGCAAGCGGCGGCGCGGCATGCCGGCGGCACGCGGGCCGGCGGCTCACGGCTCGGACGCTCGCCGCAGCGCGGTCACGGTGCGGACACCAGGTCACAGACGTGGGCGATGGGGGTTGTGGCACAGGCAAGGCAGTATCAACATATCTTTAATTTTCGCTACGGACATGCCTCCGAGCTACCTCAGGGACGGCCGACATGCTCGGATGATCACGTCGGCTCCGTCCAGTCGACCTGCTCCGTCACGCTGTTGCCGCCGTGCGAGTATCCGATCCTCAGCCGGAGCCGCAGCCCAGGAGGCGGTGCCTAGAGATGAGGAGACAAATGTCAGTCGAACGATCATGGAGCAAAATCAATCTTCATCGCGGAGACGCGTTCAATCAAACACTTACCGAGCTCCCTTCCACGATCCGCATGCCCTGAGTCACCTCTCCTCCTGGATTCAGCGTTTCTCCACCAAGAGCCTGAAGTTGAAGCTTTTGACGTTTAGGGACTGCCACCTGTAGCGACAGATTGGCGATGGCTGTCGAGGATGATGTGTTGGTGAATCGCGCGACCGCCTGGGCCGCAGCGTTGTCCCTCCGTACAGAGATTGTGATGATCAGAGAATTCTTCGAGTATGCCTGAGTCCCTGCAGGACGTGCTGCAGCCGGAGTTGAGGCCACCGCGCTGCTGCTGTTGTTCAGTAGATCGAAATTCGAGGAGGCGGACGCCTGCGGGCCCGCAATTGCAGGACTCGAGACATTATTACCAGGAGTGGGATTATCAAAAAGACTCATAATATCGTCGGCATTAGATCGTGATGACTGTTGTCGTTGTTGTTGTTGTTGTGATGGGAAAGGTGATCGGGGAGCTTGTGAGGAAGTTGGCGATGTGAGGGAAGGGCCAGTACTGCTGCCGCCAAGAATGTCGGCCAGCAAATCGGCATTGTTACTCGATCCATTGACAGGGCTTGTGGGATTGCTACCATTGATGGCTCCATCGTCCCCGCCCATGAGATCCAGCAACGAATCCTGGTCGGTGATCCTGCTGACAGGCCGTTTCGACCGCGTGGATTTCTTTTTCGCAGGTGCAGCATTCTTCTCACCCAGCACACGCTGTTCCTCGCGGATTTCAGGCGCCGGCATTTTCTCCAAGACCCCCTGCCTGATCTGGTCGAAGCTGAACATGTTGCTGTACTCGATAGCGCGCTGTTGAATCTCGATATCGAGGTTGGCCTGATAGTTTAGGAGTAATCGCCTCAGTCGCTCGATTTGCGCTGGCTGCTTGAACCGCGTTGTGAGTTTCATTCCAGATGTCACGATGTACTGCGTCACGTTCAGGCCAGAAAATGCACTGTTCAAAATCTTGCCGAACAGATCCACAATGTCGCTTTCCTGCACCTCTTGCACAAGCTCTTCCTCTTCGTAACTGCCAGCTTGAAGTAGCAGATCTCCGTATTCTCCGATGACCCAGGCTCCAGCTAAATTCAGGCCTTCTTGTGAGATGTCCTCCCTAAGGTTGACGTAGAGTTTCTGCGCTGTGTACGTCTGCAGCTCTGGCGCCGTGGCCACCAGTCTCAAGAATGATGCCAGAATTTGTTCTTTGACGTAATTTCCCGCAAGCTTGAGCACTCGAAGCATTGTGTCCACATGCCACCGTTTGTTTGGTGCGTATTTGTCAGCGGCGATCCCAATCTGAGTGGTCATCGTGGGCTTGAACTCGGTGTCGGCAACTTCCAGAAAAGCCAGCAGTTCGCGAATCAGAACCCTGACATTTCCCTCATTGACCAGCGTGAAGCTGAGTTCGAGCGCTCTTCTCCTGATTGAGATATCCGGATCTCTCAAACAGTCCAAGATCGTGTTCCGATGACGCTGGACGGCATTCGGTTCGATAGCGACCACTTTGTTGAGTGTATTGAGGGCGACGTAGCGGATGTTGTTGTCCTTGTTTGTCAAGAATTTACCCAGGATGTTAACGCCCAGGACCCTGAGACCTGAGTCTGCTTCGATTTCCAGAATAGTAAGCACGGTTTCGTACAAGATCGCGTTGCCGACGTTCTTTGACGCGTCCGTGTTGGTGGCGACCTGGGCCAGGATGTCGTTGATTTGTTCACTGATCTCAGAGTCGCCGCGGCCCAGCACTCGAAGTAGTCTTAGGATCTTGACTTGCAAGAATGGGTCGGCAATGCCATTGACATCATGTTCCGGCGCATAGCCAGAGCTGGCAAGACCTTTCAGAACTTTGACGAGCGAGCCCGTCAAAGGCTTGAACATTTCAATCACATCCTCGCCTTCCTCTTGCTCTTCAGCTTCGCACATATCCACAACGAAGGTCAAGCCGCAAAGGAGGACCCCGTGGTTGCGGTCATTCAAGAGCAATTTAGCCTTCTCCACAAAGTGCTCTTGTAAATCTGGGACTTTCCGACATATTCGCATCGCGCAGAGAGCTGCCTTTCGGCGGATGTACGGGTTCGACGTTGATATCATGTTTTCGATCTCAGGGAACAAGTCCCTCGACATTTCCACGGAGGCGATATTGCCGAGGGTGCAGAGGGCGAGGCCGACGACGTACTGGTTCGAATGCTTCAGATCACTGTCATTCGTCTGTTAGCGATGCAGGCCGAAAAAAGACTGCTTATGCGATCTCGAACGTACTTGGAGAGCGAGTTAGTCACGAGCGTAAGCACTTCTTGATTCTCGTCAAGGAGTAACATGGTTCCCAGGTAGCCTAAGCGTTTATCGGCGAATCTCGGCGAGGCCAACAATTTCAGGCATTCAATCTGTCCAAAGTGTGTACGCTCTCCAAGCGTGAAGAGATAGAGGAGCTTAGCGACATTGTTCCGTCTACCAACATCCCATCAGCTGAGCGCCTTCAAATATCTCGAGCGAGAGAAATGATTACCTGATGTTCGAGTCGTGACTTTCTTCTCGAAAGCTCGCTCGGATAGCTGCACTTTCTTTTTGCACGACTGCCCTTTCGTCGGCGATTGTCTTTGCCGCCCGAACATTCCGGATGAATTGTTTGACTGCGGACCATAGATATGTTAGGCAGAGCAGAACGAGGAATTCTGCTGGGTGTAGTGTGTAGACGTACGGGAGCTCATTGTGTGGGGGTTGGCTCCTGGAGCACTTGGTCTGCTGAAGTTCAAGAACAGACCAGTTCAGTCCAGGAGCGGGAATAATTTGATTGATATCGCTTGCAATCCTCAACCAAATTTCACGAAGCTCATTGGTAATTATTAGAAGGCTCTAAGCCTCGATATTGTGAGGAACGAGGTAGCGATTCGGACTAATATCGCTTGAGCGCTCTGGCCGGATTCTCACGCGCTCTCGAACAGTAACCGGGAAGATGTCGGAGATACTTTTATCCTATCAAGCGCTGGTCTCGTGCTAAGCGCCCCCCGCAAGCGCTTAAGCATTTTGGTCATCTAGATCCATCCTAGGGAAACGCCAAATCTGGAAGGAATTGCAGCGTTGACGTCAGAGACGGAGCTGTCGAACTCAGGAACGTCGCATCTTTTTAGTCTGAAGCGCGCGAGTGGCAGGGCAATTATGACGGGACATAATATGACCAGCACCAAAGCAAAGTCCGTCCAAATGATGCTATAACAGCCAACAACTATTCCTTCTCTCTCTAGGCCTGCAATCTTTGCAGTTGACCATTGCAACGAGCCACCGCCACTGCTATTCAATATGACAACTGCGACCCAGGCTTCGGTCAACAGCTCGACTGAGATTGTACACCCAAGGGTGCGCCGTCTTAACAAGTCCAACGTCTTGCCCGACCAAGATGATCAGCAGCTAAAACGGCCCGGCTCAAACCCATCAGAATCACTGACTTCAAGGTACTGATCGCCTCCCCCCCCCCCCCCCGCAAAGTCGATACTCATCTGACTGACATCAAATTTAACCCAGCAACTCCGGTACCCCAGTCCCTCACGATGCCCCTCCTTCTGTAGTGGCGACATCCTCCGCTCGCAAAGCGCTGCGAGCTCAGAACAAGGCGTCTAGACGTCTCTTTCCTACTGTAGACTACAAGGCTCGTGTGTCTCATTTCGATCCTGAAAGTGAATACCGCGATTTCCGAGGCTTTTTCGTCCTGTTCTGGGTCGGTCTCGCTATTATGGCTCTCACAACGATGCTGCGTAATATCAAGGAGACTGGCTTTCCTTTCCAGCTCCGGCAAAGAGAGCTCTTCCTCGCAAATATCTGGGATCTGGCTGTGGCCGAATTCATGATGGTCGCAACCACTGCGGTTGACATACCCTTACATTTCCTCTACGCCGGAAATAGAGGCTTGCTTCAGTGGAACAAGGGAGGCAAATGGATTCAGGCCGCCTACCAGGCTGCGTGGTTACTCTACTGGGTTGAATGGCCCTTCATTCGTAACTGGACGTGGACTGCTCAGGTTTTCTTTACTCTTCATCTGCTCGCATTGTTCATGAAGATGCATTCGTGGGCGTTCTACAACGGACATCTTGCACGCACACGTCAACGACTGCAGGAGCTTGATCAGCCGAACGACCAGTCCAACAAGGAAACAGCAGCGAAGTATCCCACAGCCACCGGAAGGATGCATTCGATCACAGCGGGCAGTGTAGCCGAATTAACAGACAAAGACGCACGTTCGATCGATGAACTCAAACAACTCCGAGAAGATCTTGCTGTGGAGCTCACTTCGCCACTCGGTCACGTTACGTATCCTCAGAATTTGACGATCGGCAATTACATTGACTTTATTTGCGCTCCAACACTATGCTATGAGCTGGAATACCCGCGAACAGAGGGAATCCGATACTCGGAACTTTTCTACAAGACTCTGGCCACATTCGGCTGCATTTTCCTATTGACTATCGTCAGTGAGGAGTTCATCATCCCTGTATTGGATGAATCTGCCGTTCGCCTCCAGAACCGCCAAAGCATTCTGGACTTTGGTCTCATCCTCGCAGAAACGATCAGTTGGCTGCTTTTCCCGTTCATGGTAACTTTCTTGTTGGTGTTCTTGGTCATATTTGAGTACATTTGCGGCGCATTCGCGGAGATCACCTGCTTTGCCGATCGCCACTTCTACTCGGACTGGTGGAACAGCTGCGACTGGCTTGAGTTTAGCAGAGAGTGGAACGTGCCCGTTCACAACTGGTTTCACCGACATGTCTACTCCGCCTTGACGTTTAAAGATGAAAAGGGCCGACGTCCCGTCTCCAAAACCACGGCAACGCTCGTCACCTTTTTGGTCTCGGCGCTGATGCATGAGCTGGTCATGGGTTGTATCACGAAGAAACTTCGCGGATATGGAGCAATTGCCATGATGTTGCAAATGCCAATCGTTCTGGTGCAACGCAGCAAGTATGTCAAGGGACGCAAGCTCCTGAACAACGTCTTGTTCTGGTGCTCGATGATACTGGGACTCGCAATGGTTAGTATTTCCCCCCCCCCCCCCCCTACATCTCAACGAAAACATGTGCTGATACTCATCCTTCACGCAACAGATGTGCGCTCTCTACGTACTCGTCTAAACACTGGGCTAAAATTCAGGGTCTCGGATTTGAACTCACTAACCCCCCCCTCTCCTTCCTTGGGTCTACCTAAACTTGAAATGGGTTGAGTTTCTCTGTGGAATTGGGAGGAAATATACACGTATCGTCACGCCGGAGGCCCACTGGTCTGACCTCGGTCAATTGGATTGGTTTCTTTGCTTTGGGGGTAAATCGACTCGGAATGGCGTCGGTCCTTTTCTTTCTCGTTTTACCTTGTCCTGTTCGGTTGCTCCTGCCTTCTCCACATTCAAATACCAATAATCAGACTATAGATACATCTCTCCGCCTACCTACTCTTGGCCTTTCTGAATAATCAAACTTGTTTAATTTAATCCGGATTCTCACACTTGGTCGCGGGCTCGATGCGGACATCTTGTCGGATGTGAAAATACCATTCCAAGAATGCATCGCCAAGCCTGAAGGATAATGTCTAAGCAACCTTGCAATTAATGTGAAAGACCGCTCCCGGCCCAGATATGTGTTCCGACGCCCTCAATATACGAACGGGATCATCCGAAATCGACTCCCGACCTTGTCTGCTCCAAACTTCTCGACATACCATTTTCGAGTCCCGTCCGCCGTTACGCCCAAATTAATTATTGTGAATACAAGCACGCTGGTCATTGTCGCGTTCAACAGCTTTCCCTCGGGTGCACTTACGAGCGCCAAAGCCAAGTAAATAAGGCACTCTGCAAGGTAGTGCGGGCATACAATGAGTTGAAAAGCTGCGTGTTTATTTGGCAGCGTGTACTTCTCAAGTGAGGCCAAATACGCATGGCAGTCGTGCTGGAAGCCCGATGCCAGGAGGAACAACGGAATACCAATCAGGTTCTTAACATTGGGCAGAATTTTCTGCGGTTGAAAGTCATTCAGAGTCAGATGCTCCCAACTTAGGATGGGAGCGCCTTCGATCCAGATCGCAACATTGAGGGCAAGATAAAATAGCATGCCTATGGCGTAATGACCGATCCACATCATGGAAGCGGGTGACGGCTTGGTCAAATTTGAGCATTCCCACAGCCGCCGGTATCCTTGAAAAGCAACCAGACTGATCGAGACTAGAATCTGCTGCTTGGTCATAGACACCTGGAGCAAGTCTTCGTCTTCAATGATGGCATGCTGAATGAGGAAATCGGAAACGCTCCCCGATGTGTACAGCTCATACGCCCAGAATAGTGACGAGAGCAGGGAGAGTGCATAGAAGTGCAGAAAGTAGCTGTGGGGGACCTGAAGCGATGCAACCCAAGTGAGCAGGGATGCGACTGTTCCCTCTCTGGAGTCGGCGCTTTTTGGTGGCTGATTTTTCTGTACGCTTGCATCTACTGCTATCGAGGATGACGACGCCGGCGAACCTTGAGATCGAGGTCCGTACGAGAATAGTTTCCGGCGTGCTGCAGGTACGGAATGTAGCGCGAGTACCTGGAATTCGTAGGCAGTCGCTCCAACTGTCAGTGTGATTTACTAGATGAATGTACGATCAGCTAAGCCATTTACCACGCATGCAGCTCCTGAGAAGCAGCACTGCAGAATGATTGGTGGACTAAGCCAAGATCCGGGGACTGGATCCATGCCAGCAGCCTGTAGCAAAGACTTGACCAATTTGGAGAAACGGTTTCATGGAGTTACAGGCGATCACATCCGATAACCGATGCGTGAATTGTACAATGGAGATCAAGACGATGACAGCCTGGCTGATCTGAATGTGGAATTACTCGTAACATGATAATTATTTGGTGATATACATTATTACTGGTCGAGGGATTAGACGCAATGAGACCGTCACCAGGCGTGACAGTTCGTTTATGGAAGTTGGCGAGCCATTTTCGTACTAAGCCTTGAAAGGATTAGCGCCTGACTCGAGCGTTATATCATCAAAAGGAACCCATTCTTCAGCCCCTTCTGAATTCTTCAAATCTCCGACCGATCGCGCGTAAGTGTTGTCGCAAAGCGCATTCAAGGTAAGGGACGCGCTCAATTGACAAGCGATTGAGCTCGCGAATCGGATACACGTTTGTGGTGTGTGGCAACAGATCGCGACGTGCCATCAAAACCTCGACAAACTTGCTCAGAGCACGTGAGAAGCTGAGACACGTCCTCAAACGCTATGATTAATGCGTCTTGAGACGCATTGGACATCGCAAGCGAAAATCCGGATGCGCGAAAAAGCAAAGCGCAGACATGGCAAATGAAGTCGATGAAAACAAAGATGGAACGTCGACTCCGGTCGACTCTGAGGCTGAGACCGAAATCTTGGCCGGTTCCGCGAAGCCGACACCACTTAAACTAAAATCAATCAAAGACGAAGAAGACCCGCTCGACAGTTCATCGGTTTCTCTATCTGAGGATCAGGGTCGTTTTGCAGAACGAAAGATCACGTCGCCGCCTGGGACTTCGAATGGGCGAAAACGCAAGGCTGACAAGCACGATCGCTCAATCGCTAATGTCGGAGGTGCAGCGGTGACAGCTGCGGCGTCTTCTGGCGAGAGTGACAATGAGACTAGCAATGGCGAAGCTCCTAAAAAGAAGGCGCGCATGTCGCCCAGCTTTCTAAAATCCCGCGTCCTGAACCATGAGCGTGTTCGCGCTAAAAGTGAAGACGACCACATGAACGGTGCGTCTAAGGACAGGCCACGCCGTCGCAGGCCATCCGAGACCGACAGCGACAGCCGCACGACCGCCGCAAGACCAAATGCCAATCCAAAAGGCGACACTCTCCCAGAGCTGAATCTCATATCGTCTTCTTCGGCGAGGTTAATATCTCAGTCTCCTGTCGCCATCGCAGCTGCCTCGCAAGTCCCGAATTTACGCACCCGTCACACAAGAGCCGCGTCTTTCCAATCCGCTGCTTCCCAGGCGTCAGAGCGTGAAAGGCGTGCCAGACGCCGTCTTGAATCTTCAGAAGAAGAATCACCGATGACGTTGACGATCCCAACTGACGCTCAAAACTTCAACAACACTGCGAACAGAATGGCACCTCGCACACCCAGAGACCCTACAGTTGACAAATTCGCGAGAACGGCCCTTCACCGTGCAGCGGACGAAGGCGACCTCGAGCGAGTGCAGGCGATCCTGGCTGACTCAACCAAAGATATCAACAAACGCGAAAATGCTGGCTGCACTGCCCTCCAGCTTGCCGCATGCGCTGGCTTCGATGATGTTGTTCAGGCACTTATCGAAGCTGGAGCGGATGTGAATACCGTCAACGACGACGGCGACACGCCTCTCAGAGACGCGCTCGATAACAGTCACGATGAAGTGATTCAACTTCTGAAGAAAGCGGGAGCTACTGCAGAGAAACGTGGGACTCGCGCTGAACGGGCGCGCAAGAAAGACCGCTTCCTCTACGCCACGCCCACCGTCAAGCTGCTCAATGCGTCAATCAAAAGCAACGACCTCGAAGGCTTTGAATGGTGTTTAAACTCGGGAGTCGTGCCCAACAACGACTCGGTTGCAGAAGCGGCCGCGTATGGCAACAACGACATGCTGTGTTTGACTATAGCGATGGGTGGCAAAGCCGACCCGAATCCGAGCGAGGTGGCGGATGGTCGAACGCCTATGATGGCTGCGATTGGGAATGGGAATCTGGAGATCATTCGAACATTGCTGATCGATAACGGTTGCGATCCCACAAGGCGGGTGGGGTCTCGGAAGTTGACTTACCCAGAATACAGCAAAGAGCAGGCTGGCAAAAGTTGGGAACAAGAATATCGAATGCTCAACAAGGCAATCGACGAATGGAATACGAACAGAGCAATAGCCAAAGGTTCACTTGAGGACGTCAACGACAGTGGAAAACGACAGCATACTGAGATTGATGCAGACGGAGATGCGTCAAAGGCACAAACTGGCGACCTGGAGGAAGCGAACGAGTCGAATGAGGAATCCAGCCGACGTTCGAAGGATAGCAAAGACGTCTCCTCACCTCGATCTCAGCGTCGCCGGCGACTCATAACGGGACATCAAGCCGAAGAAGACAAGAAAGCCCAGAGAGCGCGCTATTTGGAGAGCATGCCCTGCGGCTTCCGACCCCCGCTATCACAAGGAACCGGAATGTTGATCTACCCTCGCGATCTTCCCGACGGGACGCCGACCGAAACGAAGTTGCTTCAAGAGTATTTGCCGATCCAGATCGTCCGCAAGTTCGAGATCGATCCTGATTGTTCCGTGGAGACAGCTCAGCAGATCTGGCTGCCAGGGTTTCAGCTCTCGTTCTTGCTGGGTCATGAGACGTTGGGTCAGCTCAAGGATCTGGTCAGTGAAGCGATCCCGATGACTGTCCAGCACCGGCAAGCTATGCGATCTTGGCACCCTTCCTTCTTGGATTATATATGGGAGGATTGCAAGTACAAGTCGATCATGTGGAAAGACCACGAAAGATTCAAGCAGCTGCTGGAGGAACGCAACATTAGGCACATCCCAGCGTTTCGCGAGAACGGGACTGTCTGTGGTGTGTCAGTACTCAACCAACCTTTTCAGAACGCAAACTTCCAGAAGTTCCTGGATTTGGACGTTGCAGAAGTGTACTGGGTTTCTTTCGAGGATCTCGAGCGCTTGACCCATCCTGACATTTGCCCACGCCTGAAGGGTCTGACCATCAAATTACGTGACAGTGATCGGATGCCTGCGCCAAAGGTAGACAAATCTAGCAAGGAGGATGATGAAGATACGGTCATGGCCGACGATACCAAAGTTCAGCATGAAGTTGAACAGCCTGACTTCATGGGGGTGAGAGATGGGGTTCGACTGATCCGGCCACCTCAACCGCCACCACCTCCACCGATCAAAGGTATCTTTCGCGTATACAGCGCGGCGGAACAAGAGGAAGAGGCCATCAGGCTGACAAAGAAGTACGGCTTCGGGCGTGGAGGGGTGCAATGAATCAACGATTGAGCGTGATTGCGGAAGCATCACTAGTCATTTGTATCTCTATCCCACGTGGGCTCATTTACCAGTAGAATGATCCACTACACGGATTTTCCCCTCGTTCAATTTTGTGACGCTAAGATGTTTGGAGATGCGCCCTTGGGGCCTGTAATTTGCCTCTTCTATTTCAGGTGTTACATAGCTCCTTGTCTCTTGGACGCCGCCTGCTTCAGCAGCTGCGGCAGCTCCGACTTCTTCGCCTGCAGCTCCGAGTTGCCCCCAATATGCTGCTGCCCGATGAAGATGTTCGGCACCGTGCGCTGGTTCGTCAGCTCCGCCAGCGCGTCCTGGATCGCGCTCCCGTCGTCTGCCGCTGCGTCAGCGCCTCCCGCAACTGCGCCCGCCCGGGGATACGTACCGATGGTGTCGAGCTCGACCACGTACGCGTTGGCGTCGTGCTCCTGGAGCAGCTTCTTGGCGCTGGCGGAGTAGGTGCAGGTGGTCTTGCTGAACACAGCTGCGCGGGGCATCAGCGCGCTGCGGCGAGGGCTGCGCGGGCTGTCGGGCATACTTACCGACTGGGTGCTGGTCGATGATTTCCTGGGCCTTGGTCTTGGCGGCCGACATGGTTGCGGGGCTTGCGGCGCGGGTGAAGAATCTCCTGAGGAAAGAAATGGTGGGCAAATGGAGCAAGAAGACTGTCTGAGGATGCAGCGGTTTCAGCGGGCAGAATGCACTTGACTATCTCATGCAAAGATGGCGGGGCTCTTTTGATCTATATATCTTCATTGCCGCATACGTCAGACACCCTAGGGCCAGGCCGAGACTTTTGCTTAGCAAGAGCCTCACAACCAGCAGACAAGCCGACTACTACCAATAGATGACAAATGAAACGATCGCCTTCCGAGGCAAGCCTCCGAGGCTGGAACACAACTCAAAAGCCTCCTGTCGACCGAATTGCGTGACACCCATTCGCGTTTTAGAAACGAGGATGTGAATAAGCAGCCTCAACGATGACGTATAGATGCTTAGTAATTGACGCTCGAGATGCTGATCAGGCTACCCGGTTCAGATCTTATCTCAAACGACCCGCTGGACAACATGGCCAGGTGACCTTTATGGGAACAGTCATAGCGAAGGCGTCGCGAGGCTCTCTGTGAACGAGTGCTTCTTGTGTGGACGAGCGTCCGCCTTTATTCGAAACTCGGTCCGAGATCAAGGATGTTCGCTTTTTCGTTCTCCTCGCGCTTGTTGCGGCGTTGCAGGCTCCAGTGGCAACGAAGTGTGTTGTCACGAACGGAGCCAGGATGGATGACATGATCATCTCCTAAGAACATGATGTGTTGTATCGATGATATGCGGGCTTTATCGAGCACGGCGTTTGTTGTATGTGCTTGCTGCGGAAAACAAACGACTGCCTAATCTGTGATATGCACGGATCCTGCACGAGTTGCTCGGATGTTTCTCTTTGTATAAGAATTCGGTCATACCAGTCTGCAGTACCAAAATCCGGCCGATTTGCAAGACACCCCCTTTCATTAGATCTATGGTGGCTTTGGTGGATGCTGCGACTATCTCACCTCGTTCACAGAGCTGTAGTAGAGATCTGGCTTTCGGTCATTGTCTACGGCCATACAGGCTGCACGATCTCGATGCGTCTACCACAGAAAGACAGCAACGTACCGTTCTGGATGATCACTAAGAATCCACACGGGATATGTCTACTTTTGGAAAACAGCCTTGCTCTATAACACGGTGCCACTTATGTTTGCGCTCGTCAAAGCAGAACGCACCTCACTTCTGACAAATCCCAGCTTCAGCGGCATCATTGGCTTCTGCAATAAAGCTCTCCTCAGTCGCCCGCTCAATTATAAGACTGAATGGGCCGCGACTTATTTGAAAGCTGAATACGTGGTTGATGAGATATGTAAGCGAGCTGAATGCATCATTCGCTCCATTGAGTAAGGCCATCGAGCGGCATGGAGGGCTACAGTGCAATTAGCATTGTTTGAAGGAGACCCATTGCAAGACGAGCCCAATCATCTAGAGCTTTGGCGCCTCCTATTCGGTAAAGGGTAACTAACAAGCAGCGCTGGGGGTCAGTGACAAATCAAGATATCTTCCCTACAGACGCTAAGGTCGGAGGCTAACTTGCTTTCGTACTGCGACCAATCCTATTCAGTCAAATGCTCTTGTGTCTCAATCATCGTAAATACGTCGTGCTCAGATCTCTGATGCTAATGTAATCACTTTCTCGAAGCCGTATGCTTGCAAATCAGCTACGGGAAGCGGATGAAGTGTCAGTATTTAATCATGTCGATTTCCATGAATGAGCAGGCACAGCTGCATGTCGATCAAGGCTGTATAGATCCATCGCGATGCGTTTCTTGCGCTCTCTTCCCGGGCTTATCGCTTTCATAGTTGCCCTCATACCTGCTGTGGTCGGCACCCACTCATACCAGAGTGTCGCGGCCGGTCAAGTCCCAATTCTCGATCCCTGGTATAGCGCACCGCCAGACTTCGCATCGGCCAAACCGGGCACGATCCTGCGCACCAGGCAGGCGCCCGGGAATCTTACCTCTCTGTACAATGCCAGCAGCTCCGTTTACAACCTACTATATCGGACGACAAACGGCGCCTTTCAGCCATCTTGGGCCGTCACTACCGTTTTCGTCCCTCTGAATAAGACTGCAAACTCTTCCTTGCTGTCATATCAGATCCCGTACAACACTGCAGACCCTAACGACGCTCCATCGTTTGTATTGTCGTCGCCTGAATTTGCGACTGGTCTGGTTCTCAGCGACATCGACTATGCGCTCTCCCAAGGATGGACGGTAGCAGTCCCGGATTTTGAAGGGCCGACCGCCTCTTTCGTAAACGGTATCCAAGAAGGCCATGCAGTGATTGACAACATTCGCGCAGTCCTTTCTACAGCTGCGGCCAACTACAGCACAATGCTGATGCCGAACAGTACAACAACGGCTCTGTGGGGCTACAGCGGCGGCAGTATCGCGTCGGAATGGGCTGCCGAACTTGCAGTTCAATATGCACCCGAACTGCGTATCGCTGGAATGGCAATTGGTGGTTTGGTCCCAACATTCGCTGGCTTCGAGTCGGCCATTGATGGCACACCCGCAGCTGGCCTCCTACCGTCAGTAATTATCGGTGCCCTCAACCAGTTTCCAGACGCTTATGATCTCATGGTGTCGAACCTCAAGACCACGGGACCGTTCAACGCCAGTGTATTCCTGTCCGCTATGAACGAGTCGTACTTTCAAAGCCAGGCAATTTTCGCCAACCAGTCCATATTTTCGTCCTATTTTGAATCTGGAGCTGCTATACTCTCTGAGCCGTTGATAAACACAACCTTACTTCGTACAACGTCAATGGGCTACCATGGCACACCTGCTATGCCAATGTACGTGTACAAAGCCGTTGAGGACGAGTACAGTCCGATCAATGAAACAGATGCACTGGTTGCGAGATACTGCGGAAACGCGGCTAGTATAGTGTACGATCGAAATTCGGTTGGTAATCATTTGGACGAAGAAACCAATGGGGATGCCAGTGCGTTGATTTGGTTGGGCAGTGTTTTTGATAGGACCTTGAACCAGCAAGGATGCATTATACGAAATGTCAACATCTCGATCCAGGACCACGGACCGTTTGGAAGTGCCATCGGCAGCACGGGATGAAAGAATTCTAATATGCGCAATCGAGGAATAGGTTGTAGTCCTGTAATGGTCCGTAGCAAGTCGGATTCAAATAATGATGTAAGGTTGAAGGGTCCGCGTGATGCAGTACAACTGTGTGAGGCTGAGATATTTTTGCCTCAGGATCAAGGCAAATAAATGGCATCCCCCTCCCACGCCCAGACCCTTCAAGGGTCATAACAGTACGTAAGTAAGTTCATACACCAGGGCTGGACGCCCTCCACCCTCTTCTTCTCGCATATTCATATCACTGCACTTCGGACGGAAAGCCTTCGTTTATACTTACGTGATGCGCTCAGACTAGGTAAACGGCATGTTGAGGACTCGCTCACCAACAGCATTTCTATCGCCCGTGAACAGCACACATGGATCTGGACAGGATACTTCGCCGCTCCTCAGCCGAAGGTAGCCGACTCTGTTTAGTGATTTATGAGTTTATGTCAAGCTAATCAAATCCCTCATGGTTGAACAGGACCTTCTTCCTCGCAAGAAACAGCCGCATTCCCCCAAAGTACCAACTACGGCTCCTCTTCCCCGTTATATGACCTCTTCCAAGACATCGATGATGTCGATGCACTGATGCCCTACCGAGACTCGAATCTATTGACGTCCTTCACTCTACCGCCTTTGGAGAGAGGCCAGGAAAGTGAATCGTCGCTTTTCGGAGAGGTCTCCGCCCCAGCGCGGGACAGAGTCGACCCCCAACGAAACGACCCATTTCTTGATTTCGAAACCTACGATTTTCCCACTTCGCGTGATTCTCACAACATCGACAACCCCGGACCCAGTAGGCAGCAAAACATGCCCAACATCCTCTCTCTCGATCCATATCCGACTAATGCCGCCGCAGCACCCACTCAATCGTCGTCAGACCCGCACAGATCTCCGCAGACGTCATCGAGTCGAAAACGACGGCGATCTGAAAGCAGCGCTGCAAATGACAATGGTGAAGGATCTTCGTCAGAAAGACCCGCAAAGAGGAGGAGACCCCTAGAAAATAGACCTACCGCCAACTTTGGACCGTCTTGGGGCTTCGACTTTGCAAGATTAACGCAGGCCCGTCGCGATAATCCCAGCATGTCCACATTAGGCGCTCGCGAGGCTTTCCAGAGATCTAATCAGCCAAGCTTGACACACGGCCGGCCCAGAGCTTCCGCACCTCTACAGACTCGAGCCGAGGATCACAGTCGAATCCCCTTGAATCGCCCAGAGAATTCTCTCAGGTCAGGCCCGACCTTGCGCACAACGAGTAGGCTATCGCAGACGCCTGGAGCTGGAGTTGAAGTGTTGGATCTCACCAATCAACGCACTGACGTCGTTACGATACCTGACTCGCCAGAGGAGAAGAACAAGCGCCCACCGACAAAACTCACCGGCCTTCAGTGTCTGATCTGCATGGAGCCCGTGACCGATCTGACCACGACACCGTGCGGCCACGCATTCTGCAGAGCGTGTCTGATCTCGTGGCTCAATTCCGCGCTCAAGGATGGGAAAAGAGCGACTTGTCCGACGTGCAGAGCTTCCGTGGACGGCTATCTCATGGGCGGCGGCAAGCGTGGCGGCAAGGGGAAGAGTATCTATACGCTGGAGTTTATGCGCAGGGGTAAACCAAATCGCTAGATGTTGATGGTTTCATACTAATAATCGGACGTCTCATATCACCTCAGAAACAACCAACTCGCAGTCGGAACAACATGCCACACCATCGAATGTTCAAGGGCCACTTGCAACATCGATTGACAAGGTCCCTCCTGCAACGTTCACCTTTCACACTCCACGCTCAGGCCCCATGGCATATACCCGCGAGATGGCTGTTTCTGCACTTCCCGTGTCCTACGCCGCCGTCTCCTACTAGTCTTAGGTGCGGCCCTGCTGCAAGGAGCGGCGCGGCCTGCGTCGCTGGCACCGCTTGGCCCTGAGCTGCCTGAGAACGGTGGCGTGCGGGCCATGGTGCTTTGATCGTAACTAGATAGCTTGCTGAGACTACTGAAGCAGTCTCGACCCTAATCCGGTCTGACTATATTTGACTCGGCTTCGTTTTCTTCTTCCGTGTGCTCCTTCTGCCTCACGTCAAGACCAGAGCTCGCTTAGATGCTGCTGGACGCTGCTGGACGCTCCACTGGCTTGCCTGCCTGGCTTTCCGTGATGCATGTCTGTGTCTCTGTCTCTGAGCTATGTGTTGCATGTGCTGAGTCTGTGCCTGATCGATCGGATCTAGGCCCAGGCTGCAGCCTCGACATGCAAGGTCGGCGAGGAGCCATCGGCCTTTCACAGCAGGCCCATCCAGACTTCGCTTAGATCTCCCCAAGGGCTGCCGTCTCCATGGCCGCCGCACCGACAGTCCGGCTGTGCCTGGGCATCCGGCCCGCGCGAGCACGACCGGCGACCTCGGAGCGCTGTGGCGCGCAGCGGACACAAGCCTACAAGGTGCCGAAGCATTGCTGCTGCCGACGACCAGGCGCCGCTCTCTGCTGGGCTGAGTCGCTGGGGCCTCGGTGCGCTCGGGGGGCGAGGGCGCACGCTACGCGGTCTGAGGACACACGACAGGATGGCTGCGACACCTGGAGGTCTGCTGCGCAGCAACGCACACCACAAAGCCGCGGGAATGGCGTAGGGCCAAGCACCGAAATGGCAGTGATGGGGGACGCGACTGTGGATCATGCGACAATTACGGACACCTCCAGTCGTCGTACGGGGGGACAGCTGCGGGTCATCCGAGGGCGCCTCTGGAAGGAAGCCAGCGTCCGAGACGAAACATCAGCAATCAGGGGGAAGCGAGGGGCGTCCGCTGCCTTTCCTGTATCAGGATACTACCCACGCACTCGGGCACTCTTGCCATAGTTTGATCATTCAGAAAGATAACACAGAAAAGTACAGGGGGGGCTAAAGGCTGATCGACAGTGCGATGGCAGCGGCAAATCTCTCAGGGATGGCCGGTGCGGATCAGGCAACTGACGTAGTGCCGATTGATAAACAATGTGATGCCAATACTCTTTCGCCCTTGGTGGCACTTCTGAGACGCACTTTGGCCAAAAGCCTCAAGTGAAGTCGGGTTGGTGAATATGCTGGGTTAGTAGATACGAGCCGCTCGCTCACTAATGGAACGTAAGAGCTAAAGCGCCTGATAAGTTTGTTGCTGGAAGGAATGGCATCGTAAACTATCACACGCTCGAAATATTATTAGCCGGTTTAAATATAGGATTTGTTGTTGATGATCATATCTTTTCCAATCCGTTGCAGTGGCCCCTAGCTCATTGACTTTATCAGTTGTTGTTTCGGGGGAGCGCGGCACGGGAATATGTGCTTTAAAACACGTGGTTAAGACACAGGCACAATGCTTCTTTTAGGCGCGTAGATCTTGATGACCCAGACACTCGGATCAACTGAGGGCAAGACACTGCTCGGTTCGTGTCCCATGTGGCACGCGGCAGATGCAAGGCCAGCCACCATCTAGCTGGTAAGACAGGTGAACCGCAACCAAACGTTGCTTGGAAAGGAGTGTGACGGCCGGATCGACATCAGAGGGCTGCTTGGCGAGTTCCAGAATAGCGTCGCTCGTCCGGACACTGCGCACAGTTAGATCTTTGCTGGGAGGATGGGGGGGGGCAAGACTGGATTTCGACAAATTGACTTGGAGGACAACAACGACGATGCTTTCGCGCAAATCAAGGCTATCATACGACAAAATGGAAGACACAATGGAAGGTGGAGCGGGAGGCGAGTGCGCCATCCGAAAAAGTAAGCGTCGGGGGAGCTTACGGTGATGCCGGCCCTCCGTGAATGAGCTGTGAGACAAGAAATCAGCGTTCGGGTGGGTCAGACTGTTAGATTCCCGAATTGCATTTGGCAAACTTTTCATGATACCCCCTGGTCGATCTGTTCCAACCCATTTCGTTGAACATTGGCAGATATTGGCACAGTTCGGTGGGATATGTTATTCCGCGAATGTTCAGCATATGTATCTCATGGTGCTTTAAAGAGATATGCTCTCTCGGAGACCTTACCCTTCTGGTCACAGCTTCGCGTTTCGACGCGGCGGCCGCCGGGTGGGGGGGGAAGGGAGGGGGGTAATTTTCAATATGTAGGTAGCATAGACGGTACGGTATCAGCCCGGGGCGGGTGGGGCTTAGCGCGGGCGACTTCACATTAGGGCCGGCACACAGGCCGATCGGAAGACGGAACCGCGCCGAAACGCTGAAAAGGTAGTGGCGGGCAGCGGCGGCGGCGGCGGAAATGATAGCAATCTTCTTTCTTCTCTTGCCGTCGTTCGGTCAAGCGAACGAGCAGAGGCCTGGTCGGAGATGAGGTCATTGAGGGACGCAAGGAGGGGTGTGATCGGCCCACACGTGGAAATTTGGCTGCGTCGAATGGCGGCTGTTCAGTGAGGCTCACGCGTCACATTGGACGGGGGGCATCAAAGGAATGTCTCTGGACAGTAGGACGGAAGTGTTGCTTATTTTGGCTCTTCGTTCAAGCTAAGAGAAAACAACAATTCTGATCGGTTAGGTTGTGCCTCTAAACGCAGCGCTGCATATGCACCATTAGCTAATTGTTAGAATTTTTTGGAGGTTGGTCGGCGCATCTTCATCGCGCCTGGATAGAGGGGGCGGTCTGCAGGCAAGCGGCGTTTATGCAAGCATTTGGAATTACAAGCAGCCTCTTTTTTCTTCTTCTTCTATTATTCTTCCATGTTTTTGAGTAGAAAGTAGGTGGTTCTGGATGGTTGGTTAGATGCAGACGTCGTCACGGTACAAGCATGGCTGGTGCGATTGGTGATGGAGTCGTCTTCCATCTTTCCAAATAATTATTCTTTTTTTAAGAGGAGGGGGGGCGGAATTGGATCACAGTGGTATCGTCATTCATCCAAGTCGGTTTTTCTCTATGGCATCGTCATGAAATATGGCGGCAGTGTTCAATAGTGTCATGGCCGGGCTGCTTGACCCGCGAGGAAGCTGGAAATGAGGCTTCACAATCGTTGGTAGAGACACCCCCCCAAGCACACGTTCGGAGCACCATGCCCGCCGTCCCCCACCCTCAAACGAAGCCCCGCGGTGGTGGGCGGGTGTTGCTGTCAGTGCTGCTGTCCCAATTCGTGGCTCTCTATCACCTCTGTCTCTTCCTAATTTTTTCCTCGCTCCCTCTCATTTCCTTTCCCCTCCACGCCCCTCTGCTGCTCATCACCCCTCAGACGCACGCTCATACCCACCATCCCACCCTCCTCCTGTTCCTGTCATTCGTCTACCACGCAAATCAAGCTGCATCTTGCTTTCCACAGCTATCCATATCTGTTTGTGGCTTGTCGCCTGTTGACCATTGGACATCGCACACTTGCTGCGCCAGCCGTCGACCATCCGTCGCCATCTCAGTGCACTCAACGCAACCCCCCCAAAACGGTCTTTTCTATGCTGCAGTATCAAGGCATGCGCTTCCATCAACAGCCCCGGATTCAGTCATCAACCCTTTAGTCGGACGCGCGACCAACTCCTCCTCACTCCTTGGACCGTCCGACTTTTGAGCTGCACATCATCCCGTCTCTACGGCACCCCGCTGCACCATCTTCACGACCTTGCACCCAGCAGCCATGCCAGCTTCAGCAGCGTCTGCAACCTCAGGCCCGCAGGCCGCCTCGCCCATCCGAAAAGCTTCCGGTTCTGCGGAGAAAAAATACAAGTGCCAATTCTGTCACACAGCGTTCAGCAGAAGCGAACATCGGAGCCGGCACGAGCGATCGCGTAAGTTTCACCTGTCATTTCTTCATTTGTTCGTCCGTTGGACCATTATACAAAACAAGTACTGATTCGAGCTGCACACAGATACCAAAGAGCGTCCCTTCAAGTGCAGCAAATGCCGGTCCTCGTTCGTTCGCCGCGACCTCCTCCTTCGCCACGATAGAACTGTGCACGCGAAAGACGGTGGAGTGCCCATTCAGAGCGAGGGAACGACGAAAAAACGGTCTGGCCCTAAGACTGCACCACCGGAAGAGCCTATCTCTCCAAGCTTCGGTGGCGATGATGACGACAAGAACGGCGCCGGCCAGCTGGACACCACAGACGATATGGTAGACCTGGAAGCTGCGGCGATGCTCATGACCGACTTTCACCACAAAGCCATGGCCAGCCACGAGTCTGATAACAGCCCTACCGATGGGGACTTGTCTGCCATCTCCCCCCACGGACCTCACTTCCTGGAGCCCAGTTCGGTGGAGGCGAACACGATGTCTCTGCCTCAGATGCCGTGGGACACCCTGGTGCCACATTCTATGAGCGAGCACAAGGCGCCCTTGGCCTCCATGACGCCGGCTATGATGCAGCCCGACTCGCTCGCGTTTGGGGCAAACGGCTTTTCCAGTAGCGGCACCGGCCATTCCGCGCCGATGATGGATCCAAGCGTGCATGGCCTCAACGGTGTCCCGTCGATCAATGGCACCCTCTCATTGTCCGGCATTGACTCGCCCGCGGCATTGTCGCCATTTCCGTGCATGATGGGCCCCGTGTCTCCAGTCGATTATCGTCGCTCCCCCGGCCCCAGCCACCCTCTGACTGTGGCGCGAGCGCCGCAGCTGACCGCGGACGACCAATGCGCGCGTATCTTGGAGAACATCAAACGTTGCGACAGTGAAGTTGCGCTGCTGGAAACTTTCCGTCTGCCCAACCGCACCGTACTCAACCGGTATCTATCGACGTACTTCAATCTGTTCCACCACCATCTCCCTTTCCTGCATCCCGCGTCTTTCAACCCGACAGAGATCGCGGCTCCCTTACTGCTGGCTGTGTTGTCGATTGGTGCACTGTACACGTTTGAGCAGGACGAGGCGTACATGCTGCATGTTGGTGCCAAAGTGCTGGTCAACCAGTTCCTTCAGAAGAAGGACAATTTCAGCTCTCGCAAGTGCCCTCTGTGGACCATGCAAGCCACTTTGCTGAATTCCGTGTTCGCAACTTGGAGTGGTGACCCGAAAGGCCTTGAATGGGCGTGCTCGATCAAGAGCTTGTTGGCCAACATGGTTGCCGGCAACAACTATGAGTTGAAGCTCAGGTCGGAAGCGCGTGGAGGGCAGCCGAGTCACGAGGAGTGGATCGAAGACGAGGGTTGTCGGCGCAGCTATTATGCCGTGTACATATTTTTCGGCATGCTGACGCTCACGTTCAATCACACACCCGCGATCGGGTTCAATGAGCTGGACAGTCTAGAGCTCCCCTCTTCTGAATCGCTGTGGGCTCTCGAGGCGTCGGAAGAAGAGTCGTGGCGCGAGAACCTGGCGGGCTCAACGACCATCACTTTCCGTGAGGCGCACGACAGGCTATTCCAAGGCGAGACGGCTACGTACAGCGCATTCGGGACCAGGGTGATGATCAATGCTCTGTTCCTGGAAGTGTGGTACCATAGACGCAGTCCGGAGGCGCTGCAAGACGTGGTGACAGAGTACAAGATCAGACTGGCGCTGGACAACTGGCACTCGTCACTGGCACTCTGCCAGCCGGAGACGGTGGTCGTGCAATTAAGTGCGCCGCACAAAGGCCATCCGCTAATCTTCAACGCTATGGCAGTGTACCGGAACACGCGTGCGAGGCTGGTGGTGGATCTGAAGGAAATTCAAGAGGCGCTCCGCTACCACAACTCGTTCGAGGTGGCAGCAGCGATGACCAATGCTCGCGACAAGGTCAAGCGGTCGCAAGAGATGATCAAAGTGATCCAGGCCTGCTTTGAGTGCGTCGAGCAAGCAGCCTCCCAGGGCATCCGCTGGGTGGCGCGCACGTCGGCGACCAACTGGAGCGTGGAGCACCCGCTGTGCGGCGTTGATCTGATCGTGGTACTCAGCTTGTGGCTCTGGCGAGTGGAGCACGACGAGGAGCCGAGCGAAGAAGAAGCAGCCATGTACACGCGACTTCGCAACCTATTTGATGAGGATTCGGTGGATATTTACGGCCAAAAACTGAGCGCCACAGTCGCTCGGCTGTGGGGCAGCATGATTGATGAAGTGGTTGTCTGGGGGTAAGTTTTCTACATTGCGCCTTCTTGCTGTTGTTTTTTTTTCTATTTGTATTTTCGGTCTAACGAATTCGCAGGATCACGAGGCTCATTGGAGAATCTTTCAAGATCCACGCGCAGGCACTGGTGGGCTACGAAGACTCGCTCATCCACACGGGAGGTGCGGATGGCTCGACTTCGCACAATGGCAACCCGCGGGCAGCTCGTCCACAGGCACTGGAGATGCAGACGGCGTATTAGGCGTCGGCTTGGGACAAAGCAACAACGGCCTCTTTTTCTCTTTTCCTCTTGGTACACCCAAACCTACATCTTTCCCTCAATCTCTCTCGGGCTCTGGTCCTCGCTCAAGTTGGTCGGTCCCTTGTCACTGCATACTGGATACCCTCCCTTCATCTCTACTTCTTCTCCTCTTTCTCTTTTTACTAACAATACTCGTCTTGTAATTGACATGGCCATCGCTCAGAGACGCTCTGAGCAATATAGCGGGAAGGCTTGCCGGGGCTGATTTTGTTTTTTTGTTTTCTCTGACGATATCCTGGGATTTTGTCTCGGTTGAGTAAGCGCGGAAAAAGGGTCCCAAAACAGAAAAAAAAAAAAGAGCAAAATTGTATCACTAGCTCCCACAAAAGTTGCAAAAGGCATTTATTCTTGGCTGCAGGTCGTTTATTTTTCCTTTTTAATTTGGGTATTCGATAACAGCAGTATTCGATTGGCGCGTCGCACGTGAAACGCAACCCAAGTACCGGGTTGCATGCTCGTCAGCTGCAAGCAGACATGGTGCTAAGCTATCGCAGACGCGCAGCACGACTATGGGGGCTGCATATGCAGGTCTGCCTCTACCAATAAAGTCAATGGTCATCTGCGCTCTGCCTCATTAGGGGACTTGGCCGCATGAACAGCACGCAGCAATCGGCGAAATTGTGGGTTCCCAAGACTTCCCGGCCTGTGAAGCCAGCTCTTCTTGTGTGTCTCTAGCGCTCGTCAACTCTGTGATTGCCAGAGTCCCGGCGCCCTGTATTTGGACCATATGGAGAGACCTGCCTTTACGACATGCAGTATAGCGGGCCATACTGCCCGAGCAGCCCGTCCATGTCGGCAGCGGCCGCATCGACCAGGATGTTGCTGTCGCGTCGGACAACAGCTAGCAGACTGACAAGCGGCGAATAGCGAGTCGGACGGCACATTTTCCTTGTTACTGCTGAATCATGGCCGGAGGAGGCGGAGGACCAAGAGGGGGAGGGACGAGAATGACGAGGGCGAGGGATGAGTGCACGGCCCACGAGGACGCAAATCCTTGCCCTGTTACGTGCTGCGGCTGGCAGGCTTGCAGGCAGGCTTGCAGGCAGGCCTGCAGGCAGTCAGACATGCGTAGCGTGCAAGCATGCTTCCCACGCTTGCTGCTTCGTGGTCGCCGATCGGACGACCCGCTCACGCGGCCTCTCTTCTAGTCTCTGTCGACACGGCTTGCTTTTCCGTCTGATGATTCCGTGCACGCCTGCCAAACCCCTGCTACCCGTTCGGAAGTACCCATTCGCGTTCCTTCCCTCGAGGGAAACGAGACTGCTCCTTCCGCGACAACGAGCTAGGGCTACGTGCAAGGGCGGAATCCTTGTGATTGGGTTTCTGTTGTTATTGTTGTTTTGAGTAAATCACGGTCACTTGCGTGCCCGCAGGCGTGTGGCGTACAAACAGGGCCCCGTTTCCCGCAAGGTAATTCGTTGTGTTTTTTCCAAATCGATAACTTGCCAGGAAAGAACCCGCCATCACAGCCTGCCGTTTCGTCTCAACCTTGGACACACGCAGTACACCTCGAACCTCACTCCCTCTCCCTCTCCCTCCCTCCCCCCCCTCTCTTTCGTCTTCAACTGCTGCTTGTTGCTTGTACGCCTTGTTTCTTGCATCTTAGTACTACGTTAGGAGGTCCTTATAATCGTATCGCCCTTCAGATCGGTCACGATCTGGTGTTCGCCTCCACAAGCCCTTTGCGGTCCCTCCTCTCCCCCGCATCCACCACGCCCGATCTACCGTTGTCGAGGCCCCACCGCCTATCTCCCCATATTTTCTCAAAACGTCCACCGATCTCCACCTCCGAACCCTTGTGTCTGCGCGCGCCGGCAGCGGCAGTCTATCCTTTATTTCAGATTTCCTTCTCTCACCTACTGTCACGGTCGCGGAGACGCCAACTGTGCCTCTGACATGCTGACGAGCCCGCCATCGCCAACACCATGGACGCCCTCTACGCTGGCACCATGGAGCCTGAGGGGATGTATGTTCGAGCGCTCTACGACTATGAAGCCGACGACAAGACCAGCCTGAGTTTTCGCCAAGGCGACCTCATCCAGGTCCTCACCCAGTTGGAAAGCGGCTGGTGGGACGGCGTCATCGGCAGTGTGCGCGGCTGGTTTCCGAGCAATTACTGTGAATTCGTCAATCCTCAAGAGGCTCAGCTCGAGCTGGATCAGGGAGACGTTGGCGGTCAAATAAGCCAGGACAGAGAGCCCGAGCTTTCCTCCGACGGCGACTACGACACCGACTACGAAGAACCTCGCGCCGTCGGCAGCCATCATCCTCACGATATCGTCCTCCGTCCTCACGCTGTCACCGACAGCAACAGCAACAGCAATAGTAACAGCAACAGCAACATCAACAACATCAACAACAGCAACAGCAACAGCAACAGCAACAACATTAACAACAACAACCTTAACAACAATCCCAACAACCACAAAGAACTGGACAGCGAAGGAGCTTTCTGGATCCCGCAGGCCACACCCGATGGCCGACTATTCTACTTCAACACCTTGACCGGCGTGAGCACAGCCGAGCTTCCTCTCGAGTCTCCTTCAGCCAGCGGTGACGTCTCCACCCGCACCTTTTCCGACTCCTCCAGACCTCCGCCCGAACTCATGGTCGGCGGCTATGAAAAAGACGACGACACCGACGTTGACGCATCCGCCTCCGAGACTGAGGATTCCCCCCCAAAATCCTCCCACAGCCTGGCTGTACGTCTACATCCTCTTCCCGATTCTCCCCTAGATATGCTCACTGACAAACTCTAAACAGCCTCCCAAGCCACAGAAAGCTGCCTACAACTCGTCCAATGGCACTTCCCCCGCTACCTCACTGGAATCGCTTGAAATGCCTGACCACTCTCAGCCACAACCCAGATCTACTGCCAGACCTTCCATAAGACCCGCCATAGAAGATGCCAGAACCGCCAGTGGCATGTTCAACGCCCTTCCGTTGATGGAGCAGAGACCTCCGCTCCCCGCCAATCCGACCGCCTCCCGCCAGTATACCGACGACCTTTTCGCAACCACACTCACCTGGAGCCGCTTGGTCGAAAACATGCGCCTGGCTATCGATCGATATCGCAATTCTGTCAACATGCGCCGCCGAGATGAGTTCGTCAAGCGCGCCGAGGACATTTCCGATCATCTGCGCATGCTTCTCGCCGCTGGCTCCGGCACTACCGACAACCACTCTGGCGTCCCCTCCATCATCTCCACAAACAAAGCCCTCTATCCACATTTCCGCGAGATGATGTCGAGATTCTCCAAATTGGTCCTCTCCTCACACATAGCCGCCGCTGACTTTGCCCCACAAGATTCCTTCTCCAAATGTTTGCTTGAAGCAGACGGCACATTGCATGGCGTCTATGGCTTTGTGCAGGTAGCAAGGCAGCAACGCGGCGAAGAGATACCCAGGTTGTTCCCAGGTTTCATAAAATTCACCTATACCGGTGGTTGCTGGCAGAACAACGGGCTCACCATGCCCGAATCCATGTCGACCTCCTTCATCGCCGAAGACGAGTACGAACCTTTCATAGAACCCAACATCCCGCTCAACAACGCCATACTTGAGCGGATGAACGAGCTCAAGCGCATGATCATAAATGGCATCAGAAGACTCGAAGAACGATTGGTGGTGCAGGACAAGATGATTTCGCAACAGAAACACACCAGGCTGGCCAACGAGATATGCAGCGGTTCAAGTAACGTCATTCATTTGTACAAGCCTTGGCTATCGACAATGGAATCCCTGGATCTCACCAAGACCGGCCTCACACTCGATTCCCCAAGCCTAAGCGACTACTCAAATTACAAGCAAGCCGTCTTCAGGAATCTGGGTGAGCTGGTCATGTCCTGCCAACTGGTCGCCGCTCCGCTTGGAGACGAATGGATGCTCGACCCCGGCCCTGGCTTGAACGATCGTGTTACGAGAGTCAAGCAGGTGGTGCACAATCTTGAAGCCACGACGACACAAGTCCATCAATCACTTGAATCCTTCATCGACATGATACCACCGGACCGACCCCAGTCGTCGTTCACGAGCATTGACACGCCCTCAAATCGGGACTCTGAGATTGACTTTGAAGATTTCGCGGATCTCGAGTTTGATCGCGAGTTTAGCAAATACGCAACTTCGCCACCGCCCAGGTCCAAAGGAAAATCGGTGATTGGGGAAGTTGGCTCCTCGGTCAATTATGGCGATTCTTCGAATGCCGTTGCTGGTCTTTACATCAATGCCGACAACAGCAAAGTGACCAAGTTCTTTGGCGAAGCGCCCTTGATCCGAGCGCCGACCAATGCAGCCGCCACCGAGATTCCACGCTTCCTGCAGCTCGACCACGAAGGCGAAGTGCAGTACGACACCAAGACCGATCCGCCCGTGATCCGTGGCGGAACGCTGGTTGGCCTCGTGGAGCAGCTCACACGGCATGACCGCTACGATGCTCCGTTCAAAACAACTTTCTTGCTGACCTACCAGTCCTTCACGTCGGCCTCGGAATTGTTCGAATGCCTGATCCGCCGCTGGAGCATCCAGCCTCCGCCAGGGCTGAGTGCCGACGAGGTCCGACTGTGGGTTGAGAAGAAGCAAGGTCCAATACGGTTCCGCATCGTCAATGTCCTTAAGAGTTGGTTCGATACATTTTGGATGGAAGGCTCGGATCCGGCGAGTCAAGATTTGATCACTCGCGTGTACAATTTCGCCCGAGACACGATCCGCACATCCAACACGCCTGGATGGAGCCCTCTGCTGAGTGTGATAGAGCAGCGACTTCGAGGTGAGGATACATCGGTCAAGAAGCTGGTCCCGAACCCCAACTTCCAGCAACCGCTGCCGATCCTGCCGAAGAATTTGAAGAAGATCAAGTTCACGGACATCGACCCCACCGAATTCGCTCGACAGCTGACCATCATCGAATCGAGACTGTACGGCAAAATCAAGCCTCAGGAATGTCTGAACAAAACGTGGCAGAAGAAGGTTGCGGCCAACGACGCCGAGCCGGCGGGCAACTTGAAGGCGATGATCCTGCATTCCAACCGGCTGACCAACTGGGTGGCCGAGATGATCTTGACTCAGAGCGAGGCAAAGAAACGAGCAAATGTGATCAAGCACTTCGTCCTCGTGGCTGACAAGTGTCAGCAAATCTCGAATTTCTCGACCCTGGTGTCAATCATATCGGCGATGGGCACAGCTCCGATCCACCGATTGAATCGCACGTGGGCGCAGCTGAACAAGACCACAGCCGCCGTGCTGGACCGCATGCGATCGTTGATGCACTCAACCAAAAACTTCGCTCAATATCGGTCCGCACTGCGCGAAGCGGATCCCCCATGTATTCCTTTTTTTGGGGTGTATTTGACCGACCTGACTTTCATCGAAGACGGCATGCCGAACGTGATCAAGAAGACGGACCTCATCAATTTCTCGAAACGGACGAAGACGGCAGAAGTGATCCGTGAGATTCAGACATATCAGAATGTTTCGTACCCGTACAAAGCGGTTCCGGAACTGCAGGATTACATTTTGACTATGATGCAAAATGCGGGCGACGTCGGGGATATGTACGAACGAAGCCTCGCCGTGGAGCCACGCGAGCGAGAAGATGAAAAGATCGCTCGGTGAGTTTTTCTCTTTCTTTTGGTTTCCCCTTCATGTTTTGTCGGCGTTCTTGCTTTTTTTTGACTTTTCATTTCAATCAAGCAATGATGGCTGATTGGGCATTGCAACGCAGCTTGCTATCCGAGTCCGGATTTCTGTGAAAACCGAGAGGGCCCACCTACAAAGATCGACTGGACCCGCTACCATATACGATTGGAACTCGCTAGTTTTGCTCTGGCTCCAATGAGCCGCTGCCGAATGGTACGGTTGGATTCGAGATGACGGCCTCTCTTAGGTAGTAGGCTCGATGTGATAGCTGAGAGAAGCTTCGCTGAGTGATACGGCACATAGCCCGTCAGTGCACATCGCCCACAGTAGACAGATGTATCGCGAGGGGCGCTGTTATGAGCATCTCACTGGGTTGACGTTTGCTTCCAAGTCACCGTGTGGGAGCATGAAGTCGCGGGCTCGGTAAAGAAGAGCGTAGCGGGGATCCGAATTCTGAGGTCCAAGGAGAAGCGACGACGAATGAATACGACGATAATGACGGAAAAAAAAAGACGCTGTTGGTAACGTCAACTGACGATACAAGAGTATAATCTGTGAACGCGCAATTACTACGATGCGACTCGGATCAAATTACCTACATGGACTGTACGCGCTATCCCTGTGATTACGCAATCGTTTCCGCTAGGTGCCTACCTTACCTGAATTAAGGTAGGTAACATGCACTATGGAAGCGTGCCGCTTGCGCAACGGCCCGGTAATTTTTCGTCGCTGCAAAACTGCGCGTTTGACGGCGTCTCCTGAAGGCCTGCGATCGATCCGTACACTCATTTCCAGCTCCATTCGCCTATCACGCCCACCCTCCGAGTCACTCGACGCTCACACTCATTTACGCGGTCATTCCATTCTCGCACTCATTCTCAAAGCCCTTTGCATCCATCTCAAAAGCTGCGTGGTGTTCGCCGCTGTCGCTCCTTGATACACGCCTCCTTCGCCGCGAACCGTCACCACCACCACCACCACCACTTTCCTTGAACACCGACTGCTTTCACTTTCGTTGACGCGCAACTCTCCAAATCAGCGACGCACGACCTCACGCAAGAGGTACAACAGGACTCATCCCTGCGGCCTCGGCTTCTGCCATCGCGGCCGTCAACGGAGCCAGCAGCAGCCGACAGTCGCTCCATCCTGAACGATCCTTGAGCGCTTCTCGCATTTCTTTGTATCCACGCCTTTCCCTACTGAATTACGTCCACTGTGCGCGTGTATCCTGGCGATATGCGTTCCACACTAATACCTGGTCGAGCGGCGCTTCTGCTTTCACATCTTGCGGGAGCGGTCATCATTCCATCCATGCAGCTCGAAGCGCAAGACACGTATGGGGGAACAAGAGCTTCCGAACAGCAGGGCCCTGTGCAAATTTTGTAGGTTCTCTTCAGACGATACCAAACGGGTTCGCGGGATGATTGACCATGCCACTATAGACCAAGACAAGATCCCGGTGACCCAACCGTGCCAGCGACCACGACAGGTGATGTAGTGCCGCCTCCAGGTACAACAACAGTCGCATCCGGCTCCCCAAACACTGCTGCGGTCCCTACCACCCCTGCTACCACTACTACCGCAGTGGTCACGACTGATCCAGCTGCAGCCGGGGTGACTACTGCCGCCGCTGCTCCTGGTGCTCCAGGTGCTCCTGCTGTCCCTGCGGGCCAACAAGTTGCTGCCGGAGGAGGGGCACCGCCAGCGGCGGCGCCAGCTGCTGGCGGAGGGGAGCTCATCACTACCGGAAGTCTCTCTGGAATGACACAGGCGTCTCCTGTTACGCTGGTTTATCTCCCCTCGCTCGACGCGGCTGGCGCTTATGTCACTGTCCCAGTGACATACACACAGACATTCGCTTCGGTTGTGAGCCAAGGCCCGACGCCGCTGCCGGGAGTCATCGGCTTGGGCACCAGCACCTCCTCCACTACAGAAAATCTCGAGAACGACGAGCATTTGGAGAAAGTTGAGGCCACCCCGTCTGCGAACGCAGGTGTGCGGCTTGCCAACGCTTTCGGAGAGCACGACTTTTGGCGTTTTGTTTTTATGGGAACATTCACTGCATTTGGTGGGCTGATTGGTGCCGGCTGGGTGGCTTTTGTTTGATTTCTGGAGGAGCAGTACGAACCGATCGATTCGAGAATGCGAACACGAGCATTTTTTACGAAAACTTAGACGGAGAATGTGGGCAATCATTTCATATCCTCCAACAGCTCATGGCGGCAGACCTCAAAATTGCATGCATACAACTGTGGGAATGTAATACACGCATCAAAAAATTAGAGTCGACATGGATTGTCCTTGTCGCTTAGAATAGATTCGTGGCAACCAAGACATAGAGCTCTTTTTAGAAACTACCTCAGACCTGTTCTCCCCCTGCCAATTGACAAAGGCTGCCTTCTTCGCGTCGCTCTAATGCATCGCCCGCCCCTCGACCGTCTCCCGACCGTGTCCGCGCCCGAGTAGTGCCGCCTATTTTTAGCCCGCGCCACCGCACCGCCACGACCTGTCAAACGCGGCCCACCTCGCCAGGGCTGGTTCTCTGCTGGTTGACCTCGGAGCTGTCGAGCCCGTTGGTTACTGCGTTTGCATTGCATTTTCTATTGAGAAAGGCGGCTAGGTCTGCGCAATTTTCTGGAGAGACCGACAACATCAGAAAGAGTCTCAAGAACGGACCAAGAAACAGGCTGGATCGTTGGCGGACGCGGCGCCCTGTGACCCAATACCATTAAAAAAGAAATTTGGCTATCGAATCTGTCAACATAGCTGCTTTCTCCACTGAGACCGTCGTCAACACTTCCACGATAGCGCTTGTACCCGTCCTCGTTCCTGGAACTTGCTAGTTTCGGGCAGGAGGAGAGGCCTGGGCACGGCTATTCACTTTCTTGCTCATTTGACGCCTTGACACGTTTGGTATCCGCCGGTATCCCGTCACGAGAGCGGCTATCCCGGCTTCGCCGCCTGAGACCCTCGCAACGACACCCAGGTCCGTCGAGGCTACGCCTTCCAGCGCCAGCAATCAGTCACACCATGGCCCCAAAGGCCCCGCGCCGCCGGCCCGACCAGCTGACGCACGCCAGCCAGATCCCCATGGCCCGCCCGCCGCCGAGCAGCAGCGCTGCGTCCGCGGACCCGCGGCCAAAGACGCTGTACGAGCTGGCGGCGGAGCGCCAGGGGCAGCTGTTCCGCCAGGCAGACGCGCGCGCGGCCGCCGCCAGCCCGGCCGAGAGCGCGCCCAAGAGCGCGCCGCCGCCGGCCGCGCAGCCAGGCAGGAAAAGCGCGCATGCCGCGCCAGGCGCCAGGCTGACCCTGCTCGACCCGGCGACCGGCCGCGAGGCCGACCCCGCGGGCCAGCCGCCCCAGGGCGCGCCGCACGACGCGCCGCAGGCCTGGGCGCTCGCCCTCGTCAACGCCCTGACGCTGACCGTCGTCCACTTCACCCTCACGCTGCTCGTCCACCACCAGTACTCGCAGCTCGACACCCTGCCGCCGGCCTCGGCGCTCGCGCGCCAGGCGCTCGCCCGCACGTTCCCGCTGCTGCTCGCGCTGGCCTACGTCGTGCACGCGCCGCGGCTGGGCGGGCTGCTGCCGCGGCTGGCGGGCGCGGGGCTGGACGCGGTGCTGCCGGCGCGGTGGCCGGCGCGGCCGCGGCGCGCGGGGCTGGGCGAGGGGGCGCGGCAGGCGGCGTGGTTCGCGGTCGGGGCGGCGAGCGGGTGCGCGCTGGTGCGGGTGGGCAACACGGGCGGGGTGCTGCGGGTGATGGGGGCGACGCCGGGGCTGGCGGCGGCCTGGCTGTGGGCCGCGCTGGAGACGCCGGCCGGGGTCGGGGCGGGGACGGTGGCGGTGGCGGGGGCGTACGGGTGGGTGCACGGGTGGGGGTTCTGGTAGGGGCGGTGGGGCAGCAGAGAGTAAAGATCAAGGTCACGAAAAAGGAGCTACGGTAGATAGGGGGTTCATGGAAGGTTTGAGCAGGATGAAGCGAGCATTAGCAACGGCAGCCCCGTTGTTGGTATTACATTGGTTTTGGTTTTAGATTAAGCGGCAGCACCGAGTTCGACGCCGTATAGCAAGCCACCGTGGCAGCGCAGATATGGGAAAATGCAAAAGACCTCCGATCAGCCGGCTTTGCGGGGCTGGCGGATCCCCCTTTATCGAATCACCAAAACTCCTCCCCGCCGGCGGTTCCGGGATGTGTGACGTGCCATGTCATGTCTGTCGGATGGAACGAGCGGCGGCGGTCGTCGTCGCGGGCGGCGGCGCGCCGGCTCGCGGCTCTGCCAGCACGTCCGCGATCTGCTGCACCGCAGGCGGAGGCACGGCGCTGGAAGGCCGCGGCTCGCGCGCGTCGCCGTGGGCCGGCGTCGAGGGCGGGCGCGAGGGAACGGTGGCAGCGTGGGTAGCCCTCTCCGGGCTGGCGGCTCTGGAGTCGATGGTCAGATTGGCGACGCTTATGCTGCTGCCATTGCTGGGGGTCTGGCTGCGGGAGGCATCATGAGAGTTGTTCGCTGCAGCAGCGGCAGATGCAGTCGCCCAAGCCGGCGGCGGGCCAGGCGGCGGTCTGTCGTAGCTAAGGCTGTTGACGCGAACGGGCCGGCCGGCGGGGCTGGGCCTCCGCATGGAGTTGTCCAGATTGATCCGATCGATGTCGTCGAGTGGACTTCCGCTGCAGTCGAACACCTGGGAAACTTGATGCTCCAGCGGCTGCCTGCTGTCCGTGGAATACAAGGGTGGGCTCGCCGGCACGTCTTCATACATGGGCGGCTGCTCCTCGTCCCAGCTGATGCCCAGACCGGCCCTTTCGGTCATCACGACGGCTATCTGGAAGCGCAAGACGCGAGCAGCGCCGGTCGGGGTGGCGGACTGCGGGCGCTTGCGGTGCAGCCACTCCTCGGCTACGACCAGCTCCACTATGAGGTGGTGGGAGATGTGCAAGCCAGTAGGCGAGTCGACATCCACGTTCGGCCGTTTCGGGTGATTGCAAGTCACAGGGAACTCGTAATCGATGTCGCCAGCATCCAGATCGGTCTTCCAGCCGTCGCGGTTTTCGGCGTGGCCGACCACCCTGACGTCCTCGTGCTCGACGCCCCTGCCGGGCCCACCGACTTTGTCGGAGTGCTTGGCACAGGCGGGGCTGATGTGCCGCTCGACCTCTTCGATCTTCCAGAAGATCTTGCGCAGGCGCCAGCGATACTCGATCTCTCTGTGCTTGTCGCGCTCCTTGTCCAGGATGCCGGACAGGCGCATCAGCACAGTGAATTGGCCTATCGGGTGGATGACAGGGGCCATGGTGACGTGAGCAGTGAGATTCGTGGGCGGAAAGATGCGCAGGCTGTTCTTCTCCGGAAGCGGAGGCAAAGCGCGAGACAGCACCAGCGGATGGTTGAGTGTCAGGTTATCGCCTCCCCGGACTTGAGCAAGGGCGGAGAGGGTGTAGTCCAGAAGCGCGAGCGAGCCGTGAGTCGTGGCGGGGAGATGGCCTGGAATGAGATGGGAGAAGGGAAAGGTATAGTCTCCCTTTTTGAAAGTGCGGTGGTCCTGCAGGAAAGTCCAAAGCTTCAGCTCGACGACGGAGCGCTGGCAATCGGCGCAAGAGTGCGAGACAGGGCGCTTGTGCTCGGTGGTGGCGAGAAAGCGCATGGTCAGGGATTCGATCACGACATCGGGCTCGGAGACCAGGTGCAGCCTCAGCTGGCCGGACAGCAAGATCCCGCTAGACGTGGCCGGGTCGCCGATGAACAGATTCGGCGGCGATTCGATGCTGATGTTGATCGAGTTCTGCGGCCTTGGAGCAGGCCCGCCAGTGATAGGGCGAAGCAGAGGCGACTGGTTTGGAGAGCTCTTGGTCTTGTCCTTGTTCTTGTTCGCGTGCAGCGCGATGCCTTCAGACAGCTGCAGGCTGCGCCGCTTGAGGGCATCCATGGGGGAGGAGCGCGGGATGTTTGGCCTGTCGTCTTTCATGTTAAGAGCCTGGCCGCCGCCTCGATCGCAGCTCGACGGTCGGCCGGGGTTTTGACAGTGGCGTGGGAGATGTCGCGACTAGCGAGCAAATTTTGGGCTAGACGATGCAATAGCCTCTGTATGTTTTGACGCGGGCAAATACCGACTTTTGGTAGATCGCGGTGGACAGTATACTGGGCGGGCGAAAATAAACAAGTAGAAAGCTGAAAGCGGTGGTAATGGACAATGGTGAGGTCAAACGTAAGGGCTCATGCAAGCTATGCGGAGCGGGTCACTCTGAGCTTTCTTTTTTTAATTTCATGCAACTACTCGAGCGGAGGCGAACGACAAGACAACGGTGCAGCTCAGTATGTGTGGGGGGTGCGCAAAGGGTCAAGCGAATGGCGGTGCACGGGCAACTTTAACCCGAAGGCAAAAGGGTCCTTTGGGCAGGTCCAGGCGCCTCTGAGAGAATCGAGGCTGCCGGTGGAGCAGCGAGAGAGGCGGTTGAGCGGCTGTGCGAGCGAATGATGGCACCTCAGCTGCGCCGTCTCATCAATCGTGGACCTGGATGTCGCAGAGCTTCTCCGAGGCCACGCCTTCGGAATCACAGGCGATGCCGATGAGACCAGTGCTGCCGAGTCGCCGTCGTCATCCGGGCTCCCGGGGTGACGGTAGGGACTGCAGTCACGAGGCAATGGCCACGGCCCGGTATTGGGCCAAGGAATGAGCGAATTTGTTTTCCAAAAGTCTGGGAGGACATGTGCGGCAGAAGAGAAAAAGAATAGGTTGCCAGCAGCTGCGAACCCGCAAGATCGGCCAACATGTGCGTTAAGCTTTTCCGATCCCTGCGAGAGAGCGGCGGGCGCGGCCGAGCCAGTAATGCTGCGAAGACCTCGACTCGACGCGTACTGAAAGATAATCCAGGACAGCGTGTGTAGACTTGTGCTGTGCTGGTTGTTCAATCGTCGGTAGCCAGGAGGAGAGTGAATCTGCGACCAAGACTCAGTGGAAAAAAGTGTTCCGTATGTTTCGTCAGGGCACGGAAGTAATCTCGCGGCAGGCGCGACTTCCCCACCCCGCCTCAACCCCTCGTGGCTTCCGTTGTCGCACGTTGAGCATCGGTTGGGGCTTGAACGTATTTTTGAGTTAATCGGGCAGACTTGGCCTGATCGCCGTCAAACCAGCCCAAGACCCAGGCCTCCAAGGCAGCACCTGAACCTCAAATTGAAGTCAATGCGACGTGCACGCCAGTCACCGAAATCAGCTGTACGCCTTCCTCTACAACCTTGTCCATCACTCCTGATGTATGCTCTGATGTATGCTTGATTTTTAAAATCATGTTTCAATTGGTAAAACGCCGGACTTCACCTCGACACGGACTTTTTCAGAGTTGGTGATAAAAGAGGGGCTGGGGGCACTGAACTGCGCGATCGGGCTTCCCCGTGTAGGATTTCATCCTTCTTCGCCTGTCACACCGTGAGTCCGAACCAACCGTTTCTCATCACAGATCGATGAAGCGTTCGTTGCTGTTGTTGGAGATAGAAAAGCGGTAACCAGCTGCACTATACCTAATCTGAGACACTCCTGCATGGGTGGTTTCAAAAATCATACCCTTTCATGAAATCAATATTCCATGGCATCTTTTGAGAAATGCATCAGTAAATTTTGTCTTCTTGACTGGAAAAATCACTCCATTCGATCAGTGGTGGAAGCTCGTTCTCAACAAGTCTGTAACAAATCTGCAGTCACAAAATAGTTTCTTTCTTGCGGACGAGCCTCCATATGACAATGCGTGTCGGCCTGTCTCAGGAGAGCTGCTTTCTGACAAGGTCGGCTCGAGCCTCTGAGCAGCAATCGATCCGGGAAGCAAACTTCTCTGGTTTCATCTCCAGCCCAGGCCTTGATCCAGAGAAGTCATAGTCAGCTATGTTGGATATCAATGACGCTATCACGCATGGACGCGGAAATCCATACCGTGGAGTATTCCGATATCTCCATTTGGGTCTCTGACCTTCATCTACCCACTGCGTACTTGCGTTGTATGCTCCACTTTCCTCATACAAGGTGCTAGTGCTCGGGGTACGTACCCTATCCACGGCAGTATTTCCACTGGTGGGAATACGGCAGGATCATTGCTCTCGTTGAATAATTGGATGCCGTGAAAGTAATCCTCAGCTGCTGAGCCTGTGATCGTGTTACATTGGTTGCCATAGACCAACGTAGTCATCGTGGAGGCAGTCGCTCGTCGAATGTGGTCGATCTTGTTCTGCGTCATGTTAGGCTCTCAACGGGCTGGCTCATTGGGCACTTGGCACCTCACTTACCTCAGGGTCTTCAAGCATATCAATCAACATCGTTTGGAACTCAGAAGTCGTGCTATCGGTTTACGAGTCGATTCTCTCTGCTGCGAGCGGCTGTGAGATTGCTTTCCGTGCTCTTCTCCGCGTCGGCTGGTCCATGTCTTCCAGAGCCATGTCGAGGCTGGGGATCGCGCGCTGCATGTGAGTTTTTGGCCTGCCGCCAGTAGGTTTGCCCTGGTTGTCAAATGCGTGACACACATGGTCGACTAAATCGACCGTTCGCTTCACTTTCTGTTTGCTTTTCCAGCTTTCGAACAACCACGCAGAACGCTTGACATTCAACCCGTCCCATGATGCGAGCCGGCAGCACGTCTTGGGGCACGCACTCGAGTAACGACGGCTCAGAGCGTGCCTTGTGCAAGTCAAGAGTCGGCGATGATTACAACGTATTGGTGAGCGCGAATGATATCGACCGAAAAAGAGCTCTTGGCTCACGTCGATCAGGACAGCAAAGGGTCACGAGTCGAGAGAGCTGAGCGAAAGCACTTGGCCTAACTTGGAGCCTACCATGTAATCAGAAAAATAAAAACTACATTCCGAACATTCAGCTGAGCCCATTGGTCGATTCAGAACCACGCTGATCAGGCTCATCTGCAGGCCGCGCCTCTTCTCTTTTCCAGACGGCCTCGATGATGGAGAACAGGCTGCCCTTGCTGGCACACGGATTATGCGCGCCTATGAACTCGAAACCCGGCCCTGCCGGATCGAACATTTCCTTCCACTCCTCGATTGTCCGCTCGTTGGCCGTGTGCATCGCCATCATGCAGAGATCCATGTCTCTATGCAGACAGTCAGTATAGTGGAACATACACGTTTTTCATAATTCGGGAACTTACTACGAGATTCGACTGTCCCACGTAGCCAAGGTGTTTGGAGGTGGCGGGCACGCTTCGTTGAGAAGAATCCGAGCCCCTGGTTTCAAAGCGCTCGTTTGCTTCTTCAAGACTTTGACACAGAACTTCTTCGGAGATTGTGGAACACGGCGCGTAGGAAGCAGACGTCAGCATCCGCGACGGGCTGCGGTTCGTTGGGATCGTAAACTTGGACAGTGACCCGTTCCTTGATATCAGTAGTCAGATCGGAGTTGTCCAATAGCTCTTGTCCTTTTCCTATCGCAGGCGGGAGATCTTGAACAATCACGGACAGCTCAGGGGCTGCCTTTGCGAGCGCGATGCCGATAAGGCCATGGGAGCCCCCAATCTAGAAATTTAAGACGGAACCATCAGACCAAAATGCAATTCCAAACTTGCATCTACTAGTTTGGCTTTCCCCAGAGATTTCCAATCATAACTATCACTAAAGTACTCCAATTTCAGAACGTTCGACTTCGCCACTACGTCTATGGCACCTCCAAATACAAGTTGACGATCCGGTCTCTCTGAAGGATATTGGTATAAAGTTTTGCCGCCAAACGCAAGGCCAAACCCATTGGTGTTTTCGTCTTCGTCGTGAGGCGGCTGGAGTTTTTCGATCGCATCGACTGCAAATACAAAGATCCCTGTTCCCGAAAGAAGTGTTTCTGCAATTCGAGCGAAACTTGCCACCAGGAGTCCTGGCTACGAGCGGGCGACAGAGTCGCTACGACCCGCAAGAATCCAAGTTCGACGGCGGTATTGGATGTTCCAGCATCCGATCTCGTTGAGGTTCCAGATAGCATGAGCCTTGCAACGGCTGCCAATTTGACCAACTGCGTCGTTGATATGAAGTATGGAAAGCGTAGAAGCAACTCCAATTCAGAACTCGCGTCAATCGTAGGAAATAAAATCGATAACTCGGACGATACGTCCAGTCGTGAGAGCTCCTCTGAAAGTGGAAGCCAATCGGAAGACTGCCGAGCTTACATTGCAGAACTCGAAAGCATGGAATGCACTGTGGATGTCGTGCCTGTCCCTGTCGAAGACAAAAATGCTTTGGCTCAGGCGATAGCGAAGCTATCAAAACCTATAAAAGGCGTGGTGCATTTAGCTATAGTCCTCAAGGTAAGACCAGTTCGGCGCGTTGGTCCATGTAGTTGTCGTATCGAGAGTGACTCAATTGAAATTGCAGGATTCGCTGTATTCAGACATGAGCTATAGTCAATGGATCGAGTCGGTGTCACCAAAAGTACGCGGAGCGCTCGCTCTACACGGAGCTCTCAGCAATGAGCCGCTGGACTTCTTCATCGTCTCATGCTCGGTCGTTTCGATCATGAACGTCCCAGGTCAGGCCAACCACAATGCCGCTAATACGTTGTTGGAGGCATTTTGTCGGTACCGGTCTGCGCAAGGTCTACCTGCTTGCTTAATCGCAATCAGCCCAATTGAAGACGTGGGCACCGTCACAGGGAATGATGCAGCCCATCGCACGTTGAAGAGCCGCGGCCTCCCGTTCATGTACGAGGAAGATATCCTCAATTTCCAAGAGCTGGTGACCCAGTACCCTTTTGCGAATTCGCCCTTCTTCATGGGGCTCACGCCGGAATTGTACGTTGATAATCGCGGTAGGTACTTAGCCTAGCTCCGCAATCGCCGCGCGGGTGCTTTTCACAACGTCGTGGCGGTAACAGGAAAAGACGAAGATACTCAGAATTCAGAATTAGATGAATTTTTGGCCAAGGCATCGCAAGATCCCAGCATGCTCGATGAGTCCAGCAGCATCGAGTTGCCGGCCATAGAGGTTGGGAAACGAGTCTACGAGCTGATGATGCAGCTCTACGTGGAGACATATCCTGCGCAGAGAGTCGCTGACCTCGGTCTGGATTCGCTCATGTCCATAGAGCTGAGGCGAATATGGAAACGCATGTTCGGTACGGAGATCACAGCTGTGGAGATCAGCGCGTTGGAAACTATTCAGGACTTTGGGCGGTGCGCAGCTAAGAGCTTGAAGAACTAGGCCACAAGCAGCGAGGAGTAGAGTAGCTCATTGGATCAAGGAGGCAGAACGTTCCTAGGTTTCGGTGAAGCTGTGGCATCACGATAGGCGTATACGCCTGACGCTATGGCAGAGATCATCGAGCACGAGAGCCGCAGAAGCAGTGTTACAGGAACAGGAAGGAGCGCGGCGTCAGTAGCGCTTGCCTGTCGAGTCCTGACAGCTTTTCCTAGACCGTTTTTACCCCGGAAAGGCGGCCGAGCGGATCGGACCGCGCCTAGCCGCATCGAGACTCGGGCATTTCTGTGCATGATTCGGGTATATATATCACAGCATACCAATAGCTTCTGAGAGGAGCCAGTGCTAGCAACCGCGTGCGCTGCGTTGACGTTCTTCAGAGCTTGCGGATTGAAGCGGGTTCTGAGTGTTCCACTAAAGTGGGAGACTGCTGCAGCTCTCGGGGCGTATTTACGCGGTGATCATGGCGAGGTTTTGGCTGTGGGAATCGTCTGGTTCTCCAGTGCTTGGCAAGCTTTTGGATTTCCTCATCTATCAATCCTTAGCACCTGACTAGAGTCGCTACCCCGGCCCCACCCGCCGCAGCTCGTTCACCCCCAGATACCGGCCCACCCCGACCCACCCCCACCGGAACCACACCATCTGGCTCTTGTGGCAGCTGACCATGCACCGCATCGCCGCCCACCAGTCGCCCGCCCCGCTCACGAACAGCAGCCACGAGGGCCGCTCCTGGTCCAGCGCCCCCGCGTTCTTCGCCTTGCGCGTGAAGATCAGCCGCAGCAGCGCCGCCAGCGTCGTCACCAGCGCGTCCGCGGCGCCCATGTACTTGCGCGGCGTCGCCACCGTCGTCAGCGCGTACACGGTGCACGGCTCGGCCCAGCCGGAGCGGCCCCTGACCAGCGCGGCCAAGAAGGCGCGCGCGGCGTCGTAGCAGCTGACGTGGTTCGGGTGCGCGGACACGCCGCGGCGGTCGAAGGTGATGAGCGCGTCGATGGTGGTCTGGGCCGCGACGCTGGTGTCGGGGGAGAGGGCTGGCGCGAAGGTCTGGAGGAGCAGCTTGGTGACGTCCTTGACGGGCAGAGCCTTGCGGATGTCGTCGCGGAAGCGCGGGTCGTCCAGCACCATGACGTCGTCGGCGCTGCGCAGGCCGAGGGCCAGCGCGGAGGCCTTGATCTCCTGCTTGCGGATGTGGCCGAGGCCGTCGGCGTCACCGGATGTCAGGCACAGGATCTTGATGTGGTTGCCGAGCTGCGGCTTGGACAAAGCCAGAAGTGTGGGGGCAAAGAACATGGCCTCATCGTCCGGGTGCGCGATCAGGAGGACAATGCGCTTGCCAGAGAGGGTGGGGAACGAGTGCGCGGACATGTGGGCGGTATAGAGGTAGAGGAGGGGAATCAGGGCGACGATCGAGAGAAGCAGCTGCGGCTCCATGGTTTTGGGCGTGTTTCGAGTGCGCAATGAAAGAGGTCCTAGCCCATCGCCGATTCCAGCATAGGTGTGTGGATGCAATGACTGCACAATCCGATCAGTAGCCTGAGCGATCAAATTTTGGCGAAGCAGTCTTTTGCAGGTCTCCAGCAGCGCTTCAGCTGTAGATGTATCAAGAAAGAAAAACAATTTTTGAATGTCCGAAGCTCCTCAGCGCGTACCGAACTTGCGCACGGAAAACGCGGGGGGCGGAAAACGCGGAGAATAGGGCTGACAGCTGTGGAAACTCCCCCTGGATCTTCAGGCACAAACCCGTAAGCCTTACGAGTAGTCTGCATCAAGCACACAGTAGGCATGTCTTTTTACTATATCTGCTTTGGAGATGGAACGCTCAAGCACAATCCACAAGATGGTTCTACGTCTAGAGTGTACACCTCTCAAGCATAGGTAGGTTAGATTTTCTTTTCTGAAGAAGCGAAATAAATCAGCAAATAGATCATTCAAAGCGCCTTGTCTTCGCAATTAGTCCTTCTTGCCCTTGCTGCCGTCTCGTGAGCTCGCCGTACTCTCGCCCGACGACGAGTGCACTTCCGCCGACCTATCGCCAATCGTCGGATGGATGTAGTCAGCGGTGCTCACGACATGGAAGGAGAAGTCCAGTTCTCCGACCAGTTTTCTGACCGCACTGGTTTTCAAAAAACAGTCAGTCGTCTGAACAAGCTGAAAAGTCTCTCGAGGATCTGACTCACCTGATCAGCTTCCCCACTTCTGCGTCAACATGCCTGCCGGCCAGCTGCCCGATCGCATACGCTCCGTATCCGGGTTCGTGCATGTGCTTAACGCTCAGCATGTCTCGTTGCAGCTCCTGTATATTCTTCTCTCTCGCCGAGCTGCTTGGCGCCTTCATGTAGGGTGGGAGCGGTCGACCGCTGTCCAGCGCCGAAGCCAACAGCGACAGGGTGCTGGTGAGTTCGTGCGACGTGTGCGTGCCCTTGGAGGCCAGCCTCTTGAAGTCATGCAGCCATTGTGTTGATGTTTTGCCGGGTGTGCTGGGCGACGTTGGCGACCCAGGCTGGGCCCCATGCGCGCCACTAGCGATCTTGCTGTGTTCTTGCGTGACCGTTAGTAATGCAAAATGGATCAACGACATGTAATTCAGGATCTTCTCCGTTATGGCGTTGATCTCGTCGTACGATTCCCTTGGGAAGCGGCCTCCCGGCACAAGCTGCCAATGGGCCATCGCACTGTTGATCCTGATTTGTTCAATCATTACACGCGCCTTGGAAAATACATCCAGCCGCACTTTCTCTAGCCGCCATGCCGGCGTTCCCTTGGTCTTGCTGTCAGTCATTTGGCCGCGCACATGAGCCCTGAAGGTCTCATGGGTGATCGAGTAGTAGTTGGCAACCAGGTAGATCGCTCCGGCCGTGTTGTGTCGCAGTTCCGAGCTCTCGGTGACGGGGTACGGGAAAATCGTCCACACGTATGCCACAAACAAGCCGGACATGACCGCGAGGAGACGGTAAGGCGCAAGCTGGTAGATAGGATAGTACGGCTGCCCGCTCGACTCGGAAGTCGCGATACCGATCTTTTTCACCTGAAGCTCGTATCCGATGATGAGCACCGATGTTACCGACGAAATGATCCCGGCGATCGCGAATTGAGGTCTTTTGATGACAATGTAGAATGCGCAGAAGATCCAAACGAACAAGAAGACGATCACACCCGGCGTCTGGCCGTCGACGATGTACCAGATCACGAAGCTGGCGACCATCGCAAGCACTGTGCCAGCGATGCGCATCACGAAAGTGAACAAACTCTGGCCGCTCGTTCGCGACATGCTGAACGCTACCATGATCATGGCCCAGACGACGCGCTGCTTGACGAAGAAGACATGGGTCTGCTTCAGGTAGGCGAGGATGGCGATACTCATGGTCGCGACGGCCGCTCGGAAGCCGAAGGCGGCATGCGGAGAGCGTAGCAACTTGGGGATCACGCGGATCTTGTCAGTCCAGCGCTGCCAGCCGTTCGCTGGTGCAACATGCTCCGGGTCGTGTCGACGATTGAAGGCATCTCCCAGGTTCACGCTGTGCGGTGAAGCCTCGGCCATGATGTTCTGGTCCTCATTTGACCCTTCTTGCGACTCGGCAACTGACTGAAAAAGCCACTTTTTGATGCGTTTGAAGTTCGGGTAGACAAAGCGCCGTTTCGCCATAGTGCCGTCTTCCACCTTGGAATCAGCGAATCGGGCAAGCTCCAGCGCGCCACGTGAAGCGCTCCACATCAAATACTCAATGTACAGAATGAGGAAGATCTGTCGCTTGTCTTGGTTCCACGGCTTCTCGGGGTTCAGCAGGTCGTCAACCGTCTCGAAAGCGTCCTCGATGTTTCCTTCGGGAAGAATGATGCCCTTCTGTGCGCACCATTCCCGGATCGAGACCTCGCGTTGGCTGTAGAAGGCGGTGCTCTTGTGTTCGAACCAATCACTAAACCCAGCCTCGCCTGGCTTCACCGCGTCGCCCTTGGCTTCTTCATCACCGGCCTTGGTCTTGGGACGCTCCTGGAACTCCAATTGGAAGAGAACGTGTTGCAGGCAGGCATCCGTCGCCGCTCTGAGGTCGGCGAATTGTCCGTCCAGCGTCTTCATAAGGGCCTTGAGATTCAGAAAGCTGGCCACGGCGTCGCGCCACTCCGGATGACGTGCCTTATACTCGGGAGATGGCTCGGTCTTGCAGAGCTCCGTCCAATGAGCCCGAACGGCCGCGTTTTCAAGTAGATCGATCGCGGTGCTGAGCCCAACCATGGCCCCGCCGAAATGCCTGAATTTCTTGAAGAGTTCTTCGATGTCATCGCCATTGAGTTTGCCAAAAGCAATCTCACGTTTGGCGAAAGTGATCTCCGCCCGCATCCGGCCCTACAGAAGACGTTTCTCGCATGTCAGCTCGGCATCTCTGAGGCGACCAACAGCGGCCAGTTGAAATCACTGTCAACTCACCCAAAGCCCAGTCAATGTACCGAGGGCTTGCCTGACCGCGGCAGACTGCGGGTTCGGAGTCTTGGCAGTGCTCTCGGTAGCAGTCTCGTTCTCCGAGCCCTTGCCCCAGTAGTTTTCGTCCTGCAGTCCCGCAAAGTATCGCTGCTGAGCTTTGAGCAAGCCCCTGCCGGCCATCAGATAGCCAGTCATCATCTTGAAGACGGGCATGCGGCAATTCACAGGAACGATGACCAGATTGACGCCTAGGGCTATGGCAAAACCTGTGCAGAAAGTAATGAGGAGTCTCCTGATGAACGATTCAACGATGGACATGGTGGTGAACTCGGGCCCGTAGGTGAGAGAGATGTTGGAGAAGATGAGGTAGATCAAGCAAGGGAATTGGAATTGCGGCCTGGCGGACCTGACGGCGTTTGCTAGGAAGAGTTGGAAAAACAGCCAGACAGCGCAGACGGCAGAGGAGGAGGAGTTGTAGCCCGCAGGCCGATGGCCAGCAGGTGTAGTGTGCAAGCGAGCTTGAGTGGATGAATAGAGTGCGAGCAGGCACATCGCCCCGCCCAAGGACATGCCGATCAAGTTGAACAGGAGAGTCTGCAGGAACTTGGCTCGGGGCATGACAGAACCAGCCAGGATGGAAGAGATGGCAACCAGATAGCCCGTGGTGCCGTAGATTTCGGGGACGCCATTGGCTTGGTAGATGGCGATGGCAATCACAGGCGCACACGCGGCTTTCGCCATCATCATGAGTGTGAAGGGATCCAGTCCTGACTTCGCCCATAGCTGCTTGATCTTGGACGGCTTCTTCTTGGCTTGGGCTGAGTTGCTGGCGCCCTGAGTGGCCTTTGGCTCCACGCGAACGGCTTCGGGCTTCTCGGCTTTCTCGGGCTTAGAGCCCGCAGCCGACTCAGCATTCTCGCCCTGGTCCATGGAGAACACAGTGGACGCGGTTGAAGGCCTGGAAACGCATACACTACTGCTGGCAGGAAGCAAGCACGAGAAGAAAAGCAAAATCACCGCAGGTCGCACATCAAGGGGAATATGCGGCGCCCTAGCCTTATGAGACCGTCCGAATTATGATGTCGGCTGTCGCGGCGTCGGGAGCTTCGGACGAGTAGACGAGGCAAGACAAAGAGCAGGGTAGAGGCAAGGCGCAGGCAGGTCAAGGTAGCTACGCCGTATCTGGCGCGATTTGGGTACTGCTGATGCCAATGGCACTCTCCGGGACTACGTTGCGGCATATCTGACAAGACCCGAGAGCAGCAGTTGGGCGCGCCGCTTTGGGGGATTGGCGCTTACATGCCTTTACAGCTCGGGCCCGGAAGTTTTATGCTGAGCCTCAACGACTACCGTTATGCGAACATGCGAATGGGTGCAATGATTTCGAGTGCGGCTGACGTCCCGTCAGTGCGTCGTCTCGGCCGAATCCGTAGCCGTTTGCACGGTAAGCAAACCTTGACAAGTTTCGTAGATATGGCACCGCGAAGACAAGGTTGAATGCAAGTTCCCGTTCCGGTAAGGCGTGAATGCTGGCTCGCTTGCAGACCGAGAAGCATTGTCTCAGCGATCTCACTGGTCAAGTCATGATTGGAGTCAGCGTGATGCAGTCAGACGGCCATTTGGGGGACGATTTGTCCATTTAAGGTGTTAAACTGCGTGAGCGTAATTCTAGGCGTTTCGCTTTACGGAACAAGCATTACTGGCGATAATGTACTGTACGAGTATGGATATAGGAGATATTCACAATCTGGGGAACTATAGACTGTCTTATTTTGACGAGATGTTTCACTACACACGCTGCTCCCAAAAAAATGTATTCTTGTCATGCAATGGCCCCAATCGCCTACCCATGGCCTGCCCAGCCCGTCCCGAGAATGGCTTCATGATCGACCGGTTCCACGAACCATCGATCCGCCTGCCGTTCTCGTCTACTGTGAAAATAGTAGTCTACGCGTGGACCCTCGTCCAGCGCAGACCGGCTCACCCGCGTCAACCTTCGACTTGGTCGCCCGTCCGACTCGTCCGACAATCGTCGCTTCTGTTCCCGCGCCCACTCATCCGCCACGATCGTCCGGACGTAAGGCGCCAAGTCGAGTATCATGTTGCGTCGAGGCCCGTCAAAGTTCGAAATACTAGGTTCAAGTTCGAGACAGCCGCGCCAACTGAGGCCTGCCAGAGCATCCGCCAATTCCATCGTTCGTTGCTCCAACTCTACCTCGTCCCCGTACTCTTCCCAGACCAGCTTCGACCCAGCTTTGCTGAGCGATAGAGGTGGTAAAGCTTCAGCTTGCGTTTGCGAACAGGTCAAACTAGCCGTCGCTAGACGTGACAGCTGAATACCCAGGCGATGTCCAGTGAGTAAGGTGTCGTATCTTGCACCCGACTTGATCGCTGCGTTTCCCTCCAGATCATCCTTGCGCGATAGCTCCGATACCAGGAGCTCTGCCTCTGTGTCTTTCACCCGTGATGGTAACTCTTTGGCCATGAACACATCACTACAGCTGAGCAACTCGTAACGACTGGCTATCGTGGATAGCTTCAATTCATCCAGCCCCTGTAACAGCTGCATTTCGCTCTTCTCCATCGGATCCACCAGCCCCTCCTGGAAGTCTTGGAGACCATCCAGCTCATTCGACGCATTCTCGCATTGATGCTCCAACGTGAACCATTCGCATTTGAACGATCCTCGGCTGATAGCTCGGATCGCGTGACCGTCGTCTGCGACATTCGATCCCGGTGGCCAGCGAGGGATATACCATCCAAGGCCGTGCTTCTCGTCTCCGATTCCCATCTGGCACCAATAGTTCAGAGTTGTCATCGTGCTCCGCAGATCGCATCGTAAACTTTGATAGAGCCTGCAAATATCTTCACGCTCGAGCATATGCCCTTCCGCCATCGTTATGAGCGATAGGTAATCCGTCGCCAGCCATGTCGGGCATTGCCGGTACCGCAGTATTGCATGCAAGTCGAGCTTGTCGAAAGGCACCAACCTCTCGTCGTTACAAGTCATGATAATCGGCCGCCGAGAATGCTTCGCCAACTCGATGATAGTCTCCCAAAATTGTTTGTCGTCCTCGTATAACACGTCAACTTCTTCCAGTAGAACCAACGCTTGTCGCTGCTGTTTCTTTGATGCTACCACACCTGTGGACATCGTCGCCTCTTCAGACCCGTTCGCTTGTGTCGTCGTCGTTGTCGTGATCGTTGTCTTCTCCTTCTTCTTCTCAGCCACCGAGCTCGCCTCCGATGTCTTCTTGGATGCGAAGAAAGCCGTCAGTTTGTTTGTCTGCGATGGCAGCTGTGTGTCCACGTGCTTCCCATCCGATCCTGTGCTGTCTCCTTCATTGCTTACAGACATCCTGACCGCTTTCTGGACTTGATGGTTCAGTGTCATATCGCCTACACGGTCCAAAATGTCCTTGCCGCTTCTTCGCGAGTTGGGACCGATTTCGAACACGTCGAAGCCCAGCTCTTTAGCTACTGCGTAGACAGCAGCGCTCTTGCCGCATCCGTGAGGGCCACTCATAAGCACAGCATTGCTCTTGCGCTCGTTGTATTTCTCGCTCGGTGCTTTGACGACCGATCCTCCGTCCGAATCTCTGATATCACCCTTGACAACGGGCTCCAACTCAACAATATCGTCATCGTCTGACACGATAAAGTCATCTAACTCGGCTTTTCGGCGCCTCCGTCTGCTTCTCTCCTTAGCTCTGGCGATATTGTCATTTCCCCCAAGCCTCATCAACGTAGGTGCTCGGCTCGCGGCCGTCTGCACCTCCGATATAATCAACGTACGCAGCCAGTCGCGCAAAATCATTGTCTCCTTGCCTGTGTGTAAGACGTCATCTGACGTGCGAGGCGCATACTTGTGCGTCCAGGCAAACGATTCGCATTCATTCCGGTCGAAAGCGCTCATGTCGCCCCTCACTTTATTTGCCGCGTTGACGAGCGCTGGGTGGGGAGGAATTCCTCCATCGAGAGTGGAGTGCAAATGAGGTTGTACTGTCTTCAGCAAGGACGGACCTGTCTCAAGAAGGCGGCTTGGCATGTGTATGCTGGACTTAGCAGGCTGATATTGAGGATTATGCGTGACGAATAGGTTCCGCACGACGCTTTCGCTTTGCTCGATTGTTACAGGCCGATGCTTTCTTCGTCGAGCGGGGAGATTCGGTGCAATGTCTCTCGTCACAGATTTGGAGCGTTGTCGATCGTCTACCAACCGCGTCAGTTCTATCCAAGGTAACGGTGGGCCGGGTTTGTTGCGCGGTAAATCAGGCCCAAAATCATTGCCCGATTTTCCTACTGCCCCTGACTCTCTGACCTCTTCTCGAAGTCGCCGAAGCTTCCCTGGAGTGCTAAACGCTGTTCGTGGCGGGCTTCTCGGGGGTTTCAAACGATGTGATGGCTTTGCCTGGTCTGCTTGATTGTTGTCAATTGTTGATGATGCTGGTTGAGATGGTATCTTGGAATTGAAAAACGGGTGTGTAGACTTGTTGGAATTAGCAACAGATCCTCCCAGAGGTTTGGTTGTATCGGCAGTTGCTTTCGAATCTTGGTCTCTCAAAATTGTGTTAATCTTCTTGCCTAAGTCCAACCTCAGACTTATGTTGCTAACACCATATTTAATCACTGCAACTTTGCCACGCCTTCTCCGTCTCTTTCTGTGCTGTGTCTGCTCGGCTTCAGACTGCCCGGCCCATGGTTCATCTTCTGTTCTGATGATTTTGCGTGGTAAATTGCCGAAACCCCCTCTTCCGTCCAACTTCAAGACATTGCTGGTTTCTGTCGGAGGGATTGAGTCATTCTTCTTCGAAGGGGTTACAACTCGTTCCGCGCCCTTGCCCTGTTGAACAGCGTCGAGCTCGCTTGATGCTGTCTCTGCTGATGCCTCAAGCCCATTGTCTAGTTCTCCTGGCACCTCTGGGGTAACTTTACGACGTTTACTTGGTTGCAGATTTGGGTGTCTAACGCAGTCGTGCTTCGCAAAGGGCCTCATTTGGCCACACTCGGGGTCTTCTGTACTGGCAACATATTTTGCGAGGATGGTAGGTTCGACGCGTAAGACAACTACGGCCCGTGGTTTTGGTGGTGGGGTGGAGACTTGGTCGGCTATGAGAATTGTCGAATAGTCAGCTGGACGAGATGCACTGGTCCTGGCCGATGAATCCGTAGAGCGAGCAGGAGTGTGGTTTATCCGATCTTGAGCGCCCCATTAGTGATCGAGAGGCCAAAGGATGTCATGGAGAGGCTGTACACATACAGCTTTCTGGGTTGAAGAACGGATGGAAAGATTCCGGTTCAGTGGTTCCCATTTCAACGACAGCGACAGCCGCCATCTCAGCTCAATAATATCTCCATCAGAGCCGCAAGCATTCGGTATAGCAAATAGCCGTTCAATGTGATTTCGGATTGAGTGGTTTGGACATTCTCCTCAGCGATCGCTTGCTGCCAAAAACGACCGCCACCACATTCGGCCAGTCGCGTGCAGCGCGTCATAACAATAGCGCGTTTAGCTGATTCGGCCGCATTAGGTGTCGATCATATCTTGCCTCAGAAGTCAGGCTTCAATAGAAGATATGGCAACAACGATAATCCGACATTACGGTAATCATTCCGATAAGGGCCGCTCTTAGTACTGTTTTCGGTACGAAGTCGGGGGGCCACTAATGCAGGCCCGTGGCGTCATTCACGCGAGATGACGTCACGGGGCCACTGCCAGCTGCTTTGGCTGTTTGCTTGTTCACAGCTGTCTATGTGTGACACGTCCACGTCAACGTTTCAGGCATACCATCCGAGCAAAGTGTACGAATGCGTATACCTCCTAAGCGCCGTTCGAGGCACAGCTTTGATTTGATGATCTCATGCGGCCTCGACAGCCGTCAAAGAGGCGTTGCGATCGCCCCTAATTGGGGAATGATTCGCCCTTGCAAGGCCATGTACACCGCCAAGGACACTTTGTCATGACTGGTCTAGGATCGGACAATAAGATCTTGGGCAGGTTTCAGGTCTTTGTGCGCCGTGGGATAAGCTCTATCCCAGACCAAAATGGGCTTTTGATGCGGCACTGCCATACAGGTATGATGTGGTCAAGGGCTGCCTGAGCATATAATAAGAGCATCGTGATTGCCTCGCAATCCTTTCGAATCCTTATTCCGCATTAAAATCAATTATCTGTTCTGGTGGTCTGCCTTTATCTCTTCTCCTCCTCCCACTCTCTCTCCCTCACATAATTCCATTCTCAAGCCCTGCAGAGCAGCCACGAGTGATCCAAGCCCAGTAGACCTCGAGAAAGCGCTTAAACATACAATGTCTCCTCTCCGTGTCTTCCTCGCCACTGCACTGGCTGCCGTGGCCGCTGCTCAAAGCACGACTGTCTCGCTTTGGCTGTACGATGGCCAGAACGGCGCTGAGGCATCAGTGATTACCGCCAACCCAACCTCGGTCGTGTACGAAATCGGTACGTGGAGAAGTGTTTGAGTTGGCTGAGTACGTGACTAACACCGCCAATAGCCTGCCCAACCTCCGCTGCTGGTGGTTTCTGCTCTTACGCTTCGGCCAACAGCCTCAGCTTGCCCAGCTACACGGTCACTGTCCCTCCTGGTCCCACTCCAACCGCTCAGCAAGTCGTTGGCAATTACTCTACCGTCAGCAGCTCTACTACCTACACTGGCAACCTCACCGCCACCTGCAATTTCTCTGGAACCAGCTCCGCCTCATGCTCGTACTCTGTTTCCCGCTCTGTCAGTGAATCATCGACTTCGACCGCTTACACAGCTTCCACTAGCGGCTCCTCGTCCGGCGGTGGCGTCGCTTCCGGCTGGGACGCTGTGTCGGTCACTGCCGGTGCCAGCTTGCTCGCCAGCACCAGCGGCGCTGGCCAGAGCGGTTCCACTTCTACCTCCAGCGCCGGTGCGGCTATCATCACTCCCGTCCAATACCTTGCTAAGGCTGGCTGGGGAATGGCCGGTGCCGCCATGGCTGCGCATTTTGTGCTCTAGACGCGGGGATTACAGTCTCCCAGTGCGATACGGATGCGGATAAGCGTTCATGCTCTGGGCTGGCGAGAGGTCAAGACTAGAACTGAGGGGTCGAGTCGACAAGCACCACACTTGTTGACGATCTTATACCTTTGATATTTTGTTTATTAGCAAGCATTGGGAGTTTAACGAGCTTTGCGTGATAGCGATCTCAGTAGCCTCTAATCAAGTAATGATTCAGTCAAAAGCTTCGCGTTCTGAGACATCCAAAGCAAAGACATTGTTGGTTCATGTCCGAGCATCGCATGAGCGTCGCCGTCAGGTCATGTCGTTCGCAGCGAGGTCAAGGTCATGCAGGCAAGGCTGATGCTCCGGGCAAATGCTGTCGGCGGAACACTGCAAAGAAAGCAAAAGCAAAGAAAAAAAAGAAAAAAAGAAAAAAGGTTTCGTTTTCGCCGTGGCGGAGGATTCTTTGTTTTATTTCAAAAAATAAAACAAGGAAAAAAAAAAGAAAAAAAAAACGGGGAAAATCAGCATCAATGCAGCCAGACGCTGGCGCCCTCTGCTCCGTGCTGCTGCACCATCTTTCGATTGCTACACGGATTTCTGCAAAATGTATGACACGTACTTGAGACTTGAGACACCACCATCAAAACGGATCCGCCCTCACATCAGCCCGGACAGGTCGATCGTCGGCAGCTCCGCCATGTGCAGCTTCGCGCTGCCGTACGGAACCAGCCGCACGGTGGTGACGAGCGAGGCGTTGGCCGGGCCCGTGGAGTTGGACCGGGTCGAGTTGGAGCCGGCGCCGCCGATGCACTGCCGCGCGGCGCCCGTGGGCGGGGCGCCGGGGGTGGAGTTGAGCCAGAGCGGCCAGTCGATCAGGCAGGCTTGGGCCTCGATGTAGTTGCCGGGCGAGCCAGGGGCGAAGGCGGGCGTGCCGAGACCCGCGCCTTCGTGATAGACGAGCGTGGACGGGTCGATGGCATAGTTCCAGGGAGAGGTGTTGTTGATGGACCAGTCGCGGGCCTGGGCGGGCGCGGGGCCGTACAGCTGGGACGGGTCGTCGGTGTGAGGCGCGGTAGAGCTGTTGGTGTAGTTGAGCTGCAGGGCGTACAGGAGCTGGCCCTGATACACGGCGATCGTGTCGTTGGCGCGGGGGGTCGTAACGATCTGGGAGCCCAGATTGTAAGTGAAAGAAGACTGGCCAGCAGGAAGGGACAGCTTGTGGAGGCCCGAGGTTGGGTCGGGGCTCAACGGCTGGCCATTGATGGTGCTGGACGAGTTGGCCCACGAGGGCACGCGAACGTAGAAGTCGAAAGGCGCGACTGACGAGACTGTGTAGCTCAGCTGGTTTGAGAAGGGGTAGTCGGTTTGGCACTCGACCGTCACGTAGTTGATCCCGTCGAGGCTCGTCTGGACGGTCGCCGGGCTGAGCAATGCATGAGCTAGACCGTTGGTGCCATAGGTGACAAAAGAGTACTCGAGAAACTTGGGAAGGCCTTGTGGGTGGTTGACGGCGCAGCAAGGGTAATTGGGCTCAAGGCCGAATGTCTGGGCCACGGTGTTGGAGTCGAAGAATGGGGTCTGCTGCAGGTTAATTGACCACGGCTGATTCGGTTGCTCCATGTACTGATGTGCCCACCAGTCGCCCGTCAGCATCGCCGGCATGGCATTGTAGGCGACCAGCTCCGCGTGTTCAGCATAGTCAGCACGACCTATGGCTTGGTACAAGTACTCTAGCGAGAACATCGTCTCGACCGCAGTACAGAGCTCGCTCCCCGTCCAGGGGTTCAGCCCGTCGATGCGTTCGTCGGCAAGAATGGTCCCGGAAGCAGCTCCGTGGTATGTAAAAGTCCAATTGTACGCGTTATACGCGGTCTGAAGATCAGTGGCATTGTGTGTAAGCCTTCGGTATACTGCTGGAGCTTTCAAGCCTGCGACAAACGCTAATTGTGAGCCATGTATCCCTCTCGTCAAGCGTTGTGTTGCGCAACAGTCCATACCTTGTCCGATGTTCACACCATGCTCATATGGATAATTTGGTGCATTGGTACCTTCATCCGGCAAATTCCAAAGGTTTCCGAAGATGTATGCGGATGTGTCATACCCTAAGAAGAAAGAAGTCAGCGGAGGGCTGGATAAACGAACGCGAGAACTCACAATCGTCCCAGTTTATGCTCTCGTTGTAGAAGAAATTCAGGTTGTCCACGAGCTGCTGCTGATTTTCGGATCCGTTCGGGTGGTTTTCGTAGAGCCACATCAGGGTCAGCATCATATCTTGAGCGCGCGCACGGCCCCATGTGGTGTCGCCTTCGCCTATCTGGTCGCCGTCATGATAGAGGTAGCCGGTATAGTTGTTCACCATCATCTGGTGTGTCAAATTGTTGAATCTGTACAAGGACGTCACTATAGGCTCAGTCCATGAGGAATTGGCGTCAGCCAGCTGGGTCAAGCCCAAGAAAAGGGGAAATCTGCCCCAGAAGTTGCGGGCAGTGCCATTTTCCGGACCGATCCAACCATCAGCGGCTTGCCTAGAGAGGACGCTGCTGGCCACATCATGCACCGCGGCTTTCAAGGTGGAATCATCAAGCGCGTACGCCAGTGGCACCGCGCCGTTGAACCAGTAGGGAAGGCCTTCGTTCAGATCACTGTACTCAGAGCTGCCTCCAGTCCAAGAGGAATCTGCAACCCAATTGAAGAAATCACGCTCGTGGCCTGCGAGGCCATTCGCTTCCGTCTGCATTTCGGACAGCAGCCAACCATTCGGGGTAATACTTCCCAAGGGTATGGGTTCGAATACCAGGGGTAAGACTTGGGCAGAGTTGGAATATCAGCCGCTGTTTCCAAGAGTTTGGCGATCATGGCGACCTACGGATAGAGCTAGTGTTGGAAGAGTTGGACTGTCCGTTTAACGACATTTGCCGGACCGAGCGCTGCAAGGGCAGCAGTAGCCACGACCTGCTGGGCTCTCATGTTGGGATCTTGTAACAAAGACTGATCGTCGCTACTGTAATCATCCGCAGCTCTTTCCAAGGCCGGGGGCTTGCGTAAACGGCGACAGTTGGGTATTGCATAAGCTGGCGGGCAGCGATAGCAGGACAGACAGCTTTATTAATTCCAGAAAACAGCAGCGAGACCCTTTTGGTCGGACGTCGGGAAAATCTGGGGACGCTGCGAGGTCGATCCATCATCAGGTCGCGTTTAGACTTTTTGTTTTTTTCTCGCGTGCAGAGAAGCGTTGCGTCTCCCAAATCACGCTACCGTTGACCGACAGCAGCTAAGCCAATGTATTTGCAGGGCCGCCGCAGCGGCGGCTCCACAACCTCTCCTTTCTAACAGCGATAATGTCAAACAGCCAGCCCCCTTTGGTTTGCCGAATTCGAACGACGGTGAAATGAGGAGGGGGTGTTTGTGTTAGGCAGTATGCAGACGCCGCTCGATCACACGGTGCGCGATGCGTCACCTGTCGTCCGATGTCGTCCGAGGGCGGTACGGCGTGCGTGCGTCCGTGGCCTGCTTTGGCTCCTACTCCGCAAAGCTTAAGTGCACGAGATCTGCAGACTTTCAAGGTGCCACACACGTCCGCGGAAGCTCAATTGAAAAGCCGTTTGTGACCCGATATTGACTGAAGGCGGAAGGTCGGTTGGCTTCGATTTCGATCTATCCTCATCTGGTCAGCCAGCGGATGCGACCATTGGCGAGCTGAGGATGCAATGCTACTTACAGTGCACATCGGCCGCTTCATTGGCCGAGCAGTAGACTTGTAGCTCGCAGAAGCGCAGCGAATGTCATGCATTAATTACGTAACATGCAGCAACTCCTGACCCGTTTCGGCAGTCTAATGTCGGTGACATCAAGCGCACTTTCTTTGGACGACCCAATCGTTTGCTCTCGCTGGCACGCGCACATTGTTCATGTGAGTAAGACGGAGTTGTTTTCGTCGCTCGCTAAGAATGGCTACGGAAAAGTGTAGACGACCTGAAGGGTATGGTCGATTCGCCAACGACCTCGGTCCAGGTACTTCGGGAGACGAATATCATGATGCAGCATCAATCATCAGTTTACGTTGCGATCGAGTCTGTTGCACTGTGCAATTTCTGCCAATGACATATTTTCTTTCAATTGGTGGCCTTGCGTCCCTACACGGGCCAAGCCTAGACCTTTCTACTAGAATATCAAGAGTTTATACAATTAAGAGAATTCAATAAATGCTGCCAGCTCGTCGACCGTCGATAGTTTACTGATTTACAGGGACTTGAGGCGCTTCTCGCGGCTCTGGCGCTGGAGAGAAGTCATGATAGCAGGACCACCCACAGAATGGCCGAGTGAGATGGGCGGTTTGACCACTCTTGCGCAGTGCTAGCGGACGCCCATATGCAAACGCCATCCATACATATGCTTTTCTTTGCTTTTCTTAACTTTCTTGCCAGAGTGGGGTGCGTGGCTTGACGCTCGTTAGGAGGGTGGAGACTGTAGCGACAAAGCCCGAGGTTGGCGCTGGGCCGACGTGAAAGAAATTTGTGAAGTCGGTCGAAGATTCAAAGGCATCGGTGGGGCGGCGTCTAGATAGGAGGAGGCGGCAGGTTCTCGCTTTGCATCTGCATCCGCTCTTGCGTCTCTTCATCCTGCCCAGCGCTCTCGATTGACACGGCCAGCCCGATTTTGGTGGTGTTCTGTAGTGTTAATGCGTCAGACAGTGTTCCCTCAGGCGACTGATCAGACTGTGCTCACCTTTCCATGATCCATCTCACCGGCAAATGTCAACATCACCGGGGGGGCGATCCGTTTCTCCAGGCACGCCGACACCTTTCCTGCACTGTCGACTTGACCGCGGAATACTGAAGTGCGGAAGTCGTATTTGACGCCAAACGTCGCAGTCCCCTGGTTACCTGGAGATCCCATCATCATGCCGCCTGCTCCTGATAAACCGACAAACTGCAGGTTCAGCTCCGCTCCCGCTTCGATCCGCTCAGCTATCCTTCGCCAGTACGAAGCCTGAATCGCCAGAGGCGGTGCCACCTGCACTGCTGCTATCCAGTCTTGGCCCGTATATCTCGCGTTGTACGCCAGTGTAGCTGCCGCCGGGTCTTCTCCCGACTGCCTTTGCCACATGCTTTCCAGACCCAACGCCAGCCGCGGCGTGACCGACTGAAGGTATTGGCCGACGAAGATACCAGTGAGTGTGTTGTCAAGGACGGAGGGATTGATCATCTTGATGTTGGCCGAAAAGTCTTTGCCCGTGTAATCGTTTTCTATCTGGACCATCGACTGCGCACTCGGACCGGGAGGCGCCAGCTGAATATTGGATTTGGTAACCAAAGACGGAAACCATCGATAGTTGGCTCGACCGGACACTTGGAAGTCGTTGTCAACCGTCGCTTGAAGGAAGACCTACAAGCCAGGAGAACCGTTAGCTCTGATGATTGGCCATCCTCGAGTCATCCTTTCGCTTACGTTCGATGATCCATACAGGGCCGCAAACGAGTATGGCGGAACGACATTGCTTCCCATTCCAAAATTGTGCGCGGTCTGGAACATGGGCGAGACGCTCAGGACCTTGGTGAAGTCGGCGCGGAAGCCACTGAACATGTTGTTGGTGACGAAAACATCGCGTGTGACTTCTTTGTGCAGGTTGTCTATCGTTCCAGGATTGGAAAGGCCGAGCGCTGCCCTTCTGGTCGAGTACGCGTTGTATGCATCTCGGAAGGGCGAGATCAGAGGCGAACTGACTAGGGACGAAAGAATTCCATCGACGGACTCGGTGGTCGTGCCAATGGCCGGTACCTCAATCTTTTCGCTCATCCTCCTGCTTGATGCACCGCCAATCGTTCGAAAGGAGTGGTTCGAACTTGGCTCGGCTAAAGCCCCTGGCTCCCAGCGGGATGCGGATATGAGCTCTCAGATAGTCCGAAACACTCAATCAGAGGCTGTTGATCGAAGCGTCGATGCGTTCGAGGCCGTGACAGTGTCAAATTGATTGATTGATGGTCTCGCGATAGGCTTGCGACATTATTTTCCATCGCTGCCATTTCGAGAGACGGGAATTGGCGCGACTGTCGAGAGTTCATTACGTAATACAGCCCGATTGGACATGCTCTTTGCCGTCCGGAGTTTCCATTTTCGGTAGCATGCACGGTAAAGCCGGTGACGTTGAGCCAAGGTAAGGTGGTAGGTTAGCAGATACCGGCAATGCGCGCGAAACTCCTGTTAGCAGAATCTTCAAATAAAACGAAGCAGCAGCAGCAGTAGCAGGTGTAGATGCACAAACTTGAGCTTGGTCAAGACCATCCTCGACATTTGACCGATCTGGGAGGTCAAGGCCAGACGCGAGACCATAAGAGTGCAGCCGGAAATATATGCGATAGGGTCTGCGTGATATTCAGAAGGCCGAGAAACGTTCAAAACGAAGATGCAGTCCATACTGTAAGTGTTCGACTATTACGGTAGTCCGACTCGTCGAACAAGAGCGGAGCAAC
>JASUAB010000034.1:455327-651306 GCA_037013595.1 Dicorynia guianensis
GATCCCACCTTTTTGGTAGACGAACAGCTCGTGCATGAATTTGGCGCCTTCTACCTGATACGGACGCAGTCTTTGGGCAATAGATGCCGGAATGAGGCCTGCAGAATGGTTGAGCTCGATATCTTGGTAACGGGACACGGGCTTGAGGTCGGGAATCTGAGGGCGCTCCTCAAGGTGCTCGAGATTGTCATCGTCAGAAAATTCCAGCTCATCGTAATCCGGGGGCAATTTAAGTCCAGCAATCTTAAGCTGAGTCTTGTTCTCTTGCCGGCGAGCTTTCTCTTGTTGATCCCGCTGGTGTTTACGCTTCTTCAAATACTCTGGCAGTTCCTCTTCAATACGTCCCTCGTCCAAATCATCTGAGTCGTCGTCAGATGCAGTCTTCCATCGCTTTTCTTTGGCTTGACGTTTCCGAGCTGGTTGGAGCCCCACAATACCAGCTGTGCTACTCCGTTGAGCCTTCAATTTGGAGCTTGCGGGGCCACGGACAGGTGTGTGTTTGGCAGGCTTGGGCGTAGCACGTTTCCTTTTATTGGATATCGACTGCTTGAAAGCTCTGTAAGCTGCGCTCAGATCATTGTTGTCGAAATCAGACTCGGCGCTGCTGACATCTCGGTCTGCGGTTTTTGCTGAATGGTTTGGTCGCTTTCGTCCTCTGTCTCCGTGGTGGAAGCAAGATCTTGCACTTGTCGTGAGCTGCGCCTGTAAACGACATCACCAGAAACACAATGTCATACCTCTCTGTAGTCTCGCATCGCCTTGTTGTCTTGCTTTTGTCGAAATATCATCATTATCACTTGCCATGGACTCATCCCCCTCGTACTGGTCGAAGTATGCGCGAAAGTTTCTTGAAGATGGCATGATCTTGCGGAACTTTTTGATGGTTCATTGTCTCTGGATAAATACACGAACGGATGCTGCTCAAGAGACTCAACGGTCGCTCGGGGTTCTATCAATAGGTTTCGTCGCGCGTCGTTCAGGCGATGATCGGAGTTTACTTTTATATCCGACGATAGCTCGGGAAGCATTGGGATTTTACCTGCATGAAATAAATTTTATGGACCAAACGCTCCAAACCCTCTACCTTCTCTGCTTCCGAAATATGGGAGAGCAAACAGCCATGCAGCTGTAGTCCGTGATTTCGCTCTTGTCTATCAAAATGCCTCTGGATACGTCGAGCTACTCGCTCGCACTGTTACGCTTGGACGGCCGACGGTGGAACGAGCTACGACGCATCAATGCCCAGATTTCGACCCAGGCTGCGTCGGATGGATCAAGCTACATGGAGATCGGAAACACCAAAGTCATGTGTACGGTTATGGGACCGCATGAAGGCCGGAGAAGCGGTGGTTCGGAATCGCACGTCCAAGTCGAGCTGAACCTGGCTGGATTCAGCGGGGTAGAAAGGCAGAGACGAACACGCAACGATAGGTGAGACGGTGTATTAATTCAGTGAGATGCCATAGCAGTACTGACACCGGACTGGCTAAACCAAGACGCATCACTGAGATGCAAGACGTGATCGTCTCGGCATTCGAGTCAAGCCTCCTCACACACCTATATCCTCACTCAGAGATCGTGATTACTCTGAACGTACTGAGTCAAGATGGGTCGCTCTTGGCAGCGTGCATCAATGCAACCTCGCTTGCGCTCATCGATGCTGGAATCCCCATAACCGACTATGTGGTTGCCTGCTCTGCCGGGAGCGCGTCCACCTATGCTGCCAACGATCAGGCAGCCGATCCTTTTCTGGATCTAAATTCGCTGGAAGAGCTCGATCTTCCTTTCCTAACGGTGGCCACGCATGGCGCTTCGGAAGAAGTCAATGTTTTAATAATGGAGACTCGAGTACAAATGGAGCGGGTAGAAAGTATGCTAGCCGTAGGCCTAGCCGGGTGCAGGCAGATGCGGAAGCTGCTGGATCAGGTGGTACGTGAAACGGGGGCGGATATGTTGCAAAAGGTCAAGTGAGAAGAGTGTCAGGCCTTTTCAAGCATCGTCGATGCCCAAACTTGCTCCTGTTCGACTTTCAGCTCTCGGACCGTGGCGGCAATTGTGGCGTTTTTCCACGCGAGAGGAAGGAGACGGAAGACTGCGAGCAAAAGAGCGTGACGCCAATGAGCCGCCACCAAGGGTATGCCACAACCGACGCGATCAAGCGCGCCTTTCGCGACGTCGCAAGCATGAGGGCAGCCGAGGGTCGGCTTGTGGTTGAAGGCCGCAGTACCAGTGGTCTGTCCAACATCCAAGGTCAACACTTCAACGCCCGTCTGCTCTGCCTGTTGCTCCATGGTCAAAGCTTGGGCGAACGTCTGCACAAAACCTTTACTGGCCATGTAGGGCGCCAAGTAGCTTGGCGGCAGATGCACTCCCATCGAAGCAATCACCAATACTAGAGACGGGCTGTTCTTGGCCAGCACTGGCAGCAACGCTCGGGTAAGTTGAGCCATGAAGCGTGCGTTGAGGTCCACTAAAGCGTCAAGTTCGTCTGCCGCCAAGTCTTGAAGAAGCACGTACGTTCGCCCAGGTGTAATAGAGCCAGTACCCAAGTTGTTCACGAGCACAGTGAGGGGCCCATCCAGGCTTTTGACAGTATCAGCGATGGTTTCGACGGACTTGTTGAGAGTCTGTGATGCTGATGCGTCCGCGATGACGCCTCGGAAGCTAGCCTTGGGGAAGGCTTCGGAGTACTCTTTGATCAAGTGGTCGATCTTCTGCGGGCTGCGGCCGTGAATCACGACATTGAAGCCGCGCTGTGCAAGCTGGTTGACGAATTGCTTGCCGATGCCGTCCGTGGCGCCCGTGACCAATGCCCATACTTTGTACGGCTTTTCTCCATGCACATAACGCGGCAGCGAGGAGCGGCGAATGAAATAGAGGTTTGCGTAACCAGCAGCCTGCCAGAGTAGCTGTGCTGCAGTGATAGCACCTACAATGGCTAAAGCTCGTTGGTACATTTCTGTTTCGGAAGATAGATCTCGACCTCGGTTTTCAAATCAAATGCTCTTCTGTCGTTGAGCAGCTCGACTGAGATTCATGTCCGCACGAAAGGAGCTATATCCGCCTTCAGGTGGTTGCCTCGTTCGAGGATGCAATGAGTAACAAGCACTAGCAAGACCAGGAAGCTGTACCCGGTCATCTGCTTGACCGGCAACTTCTCTATTGTAAATGCGGAAGAAACTGCGATTCGAATAACAGGTACCTTCAAAGAGGTAACGGCAGACTGCATGCGCAAATTCTTTTCCTTCAACGGCAAAATCACTCAATAAACCCTTTCTTCCGGTCCCCAGTGGATGCTTGAGCCTAAGAGCAACTGCCTCTATAGCCAGACGATGAAAAAGCAGAAGCATCGTCCTATAATTACCATTGCCGATAGCCACTAACCCGCTTAAGCGCAAATGATCCTGAGCTTTGCGTCTTCCTTGTCATTTGTTTGCTCTTAATCGCGATCAAGAGGATCACGATACCTATGGCAGCAACGAGCTCGCAGATCGCCCACAGGCCATCATCAAGTCAGCAGAAACAGTGGCCAACGCACTTGGGGGTAATGCGATATGAACTCCGGTAGGTTGTAATCATTCACAGGAGTCAAATATCACTAGGTTGCCATTCACATGTACTATCAGTACACCCCATATCTTTGAGTTGCGACTTTGAAGTTTCGCGATCTTGACGCTGACGCTGGGAAAAAAGTGGCAACCACACTCGGTATATTACAGTACTAGGACAAAAGTCTGTACACACTTTCCCGCGAAATTTGTTAGGGTAGCGTCTATGGACATTTGTCACGTCACTGCATGTTACTTATTTCATGTTCAATAGTAACGCGGAGGCGACTCCGCGTAACGCGGCCGTGACAGAAGTCCGTGGACGCTACCCTAACAAATTTCGCAGGAAAGTGTGTACAGACTTTTGTCCTAGTACTGTAACTCTTGACTGATGCACATCCATGATCACGTAATCACGTATATGGTCATTGACGCTTCGAGAAGTCCAGATGACGTCTTCTTCGATCTACGCGGCGCCAGGCAGCAAATCAGGGTTCATTAGATGGAGTGTCTGAGGACTGAGGGAGAGTTCATGGAGGAACCTTCGAGACTAGATGTTAGACGACTTCGGCCGGTTATGATAAACCTAACAACGATCCCCAGCAGCTGAATAGTCATAGTCCTTGATTCCAAATCTTGACATTCATTTGTCGTTTCCTACGATCCTCTGTCTATTTGGACCTGTATACATACCCCAAGCACAGCTCCCCAGGATTGCGCTCACCTCGCAAAGCTGCCTTCCAAAGCCCTTCCTCTGATTGCGCTGCTTGTTGCTCTATCTGCCCTCCTTCTCGCCTCGCTCGACCCCCGCTCCGCCGCCGCCGCCATGGCCACCCCGAACTTCCTCGCCCGCATCATGCGGCCTTTCTCTTCAGGCACAACCGCCCGCTTCAATCCGGACGGCTCTGGGTCTGCGGCGCCCAACGTGCCTGAAGGCACTCAGAAATGCACGATCGCCGCCGGCTGCTTTTGGGGTCCTGAGCATATGTATCGCGACGAGTTCGGCAACAAAGGACTGGTTGATGCCAGAGTAGGCTACATCGGAGGCGACTCATCAAACCCAAGCTACCGGCAGGTTTGCTCCGGCCGCACGGGACGTATGTTGTTATTCAGAGGGGGACAATCAGCTGGCGAATGCTCGGTGCTGACGCGCTTCTCAAACAGACGCCGAGGCCTGCCAGCTATATTACGATCCCACCAAGCTTACGTACCGACAGCTGCTCGACTACTTTTACCGCATGCACGACGCCACCCAGCTCAACCGCCAGGGCCCCGACACCGGCTCGCAGTACCGCTCGGCCATCTTCTTCCACGACGAGGAGCAGGAGAAAGTCGCCAAGGACGTGACAGCCAAGGTGCAGAAGGAGTGGTACCCGAACGCGAAGGTGGTGACGGAAGTGTTGCCCGCGGGCACGTGGTGGGAGGCGGAGGACTACCACCAGAAGTACTTGCACGTGAGTCCCTCGTGGGTCTCTTGCTCTGGAGAGGGCCCAAGATGCTGACGCAGTCGCGCATTTTCCTACAGAACAACCCCAGCGGATACGAGTGCCCTGCGCAGTGAGTCATTTTGCCCCCGGATGAACGGATGTTAACGGACTCAGGCGCGATGCTAACGCAAGAAACAGCTTTATCCGAAAGTTCCCTCCACTGTCCGAGTAGAAGCCATTTAGCATCTATAGAAAATGGGTGCAAAGACCGGGGGACATGAATGCATTCTTGGCACTGCGAACTGAAGTTTCGAACGAATGACATGCTGCATACATTTTTCGATTGATAGTGCGTTGGCCTTTTTTCTTCGAGATATTTGCTCTTCCTGTAATATGCGCTCCCGAAGCTCAGAACGGTACGATTGGAGTTCCCTTCATGCGTCGTCGTCCGCTTCGTTCACGAACAGCCCCCAATCATGGACCTTGAAAGCCTCCAAGAACTTATCCCTGATCGTTATAGCGTCCCTGCAGGAACGGCCCATATTTTCCCTCGTCCAAGATCACGTCCTGGGGAGAGAACTGGCCCTGCTTATAAGGCGCATTGATGCTGACCAGCAGATCAGCCCTTTGCGCCTTCAGTCTGATCAATGTCAGCACAATTCCAGTAAAGACTAGACCTGAGCTTTGAGCTGAAGAAGTCGTGGCGCCGTTTCGAGATGCCGTGACGGGATGTTGTGTGGCGACCATAGTGTATGCGGAAACATCTGGCCCAAGGCTTGGAATCTCGATTCTTTGGGTAGACCAAACTTTTGGTGTTTCTTCAATATCGTTTTCTGCACGGACGTGGCCATTTGCTGTTATGTCATCATAATGATATCTGAGCGCTTCTTCATCTGTGGTGCAGGGATGTGCTGGTGGCTCGGCTCGGTCTGAGATTTCCACGATAATCGAATTAAGTCCTAATTCATCGACGAAAACCTCTTGATGGTCAGGGATGTCTCGAAGATTGCTATGCACTCTTGTGTTGGTCATTGCGCTGGGAATTGAGAGCCGGCCAATGGATTATGGCCGGCTGGTTGATTCGTACGGGATGTCGTACCTTGCGTCAATATATCTCTGAGGAAGCTCAGATGAAAGTGCTCCACCAAACAGGTCTTTCAGGGCAAAGTCAGTTGTTGGAGCTACCATTATGGTCTTCTGAAGCGATGGTTGTAAGCTGTCAGTCAGATGAGCCATAAATTCTTCATTGCCCACGCATCTCAAACATTTTATTTATAATGGAATCAGGTCTTTCAAAGGCAGTTGCGCATCTGACTGCCGGTTCACCTTGCCGAATTTGTAATCCATCGAAGGCAGCCAGAAGATGTTAATTGAATATCAAAGCGAGTGACTCAAGGCAACTGAACGTCACGTGATTTATGGCTTCGCTTGAAATCGCAGCATTCCTTGTGCAGAGTCGCTGGTCCAGGTGAGTCAATCATTCTGAAACTGAGAGGGAGGTGCTGCTGGTTTTCACATAGCCAGTGCTTCATGCAGATAGAACAACTTTGTGCGGAGACTTGATTCAGTGATCAATTAGGGCCAGGCAGTGTTGATCACAGAATTTCGTCCTCCGTTCCTTCAGCATTCTGGTCCTCGTGCTCATCATCGTCTTGCGGAGGTTGGGCCCAAGCTGATCGAGGGTCCTGCACTGCTTCGACGACCGGCTGATTATCCACGGCCATTTGATCCGGACGTCCTTTATCGGTTCCCAGACCTGCTGCTGCTTCTGCTTCTCGTTGCGAGTAGGGAATCTCCTTCAACTGTCGTAACCTGAGTCTAGTCAGCATAGTGAATGAGACGAAGTTTCGAGTACCAAGTCGTCTCACCGTTTCTTGTGAGGCTTCCCTTTCTGGTGCTGGTTAAGATTATTCTCGCTTTCGAACCATTGAGCACAAGGGACGCAATACAACTGGCCCAGCGCTGGAAGATCCTCTGCAGCTTTCAGTTCCTTGTACTGAGCCAGATGTCTAGGATCTTTAATGTCGGCATAGATTTGATCCAAGTCGCGAGTCCTACGACGAGTCTTGGATTTTGAGTCCGGTCCGCGAATAGCAGGCATGACGAAGGCGGCAGAGCAAATTCGTCGTGTGAGAAAGAAAGGAATTCCAACTCACTTCATTCGAAAGTATTGGCTAGGTGAAATTCCAGAATTATTGATCGTCGTTCCTGGTGTTGCACCTCCCGTGACCTTTGTGCCGAGTCCAACAAATTCTACAAATATTTTGAGAGATCACTGAGGCATTGAGCTAAAACTATTTTGGCACTAGTGAATTGTTCCGCTTTAGGACTAGCTTTCAATGACGAAGCCTAGCCCAACTAGGCGGTCCTTGCCGTGATACGCATTGAACAGTCAGGCAGCTCCCCATCCAATGCAAAATGATCTGCGTGTGAGAAACATTAAAAACTTTCAAGCATGGATCAACTCCTCAATAATCTACAGATGAGTGTCATTGAGGTTGTATGCAAATATATGTTAACAATGTTTTTCCGATCTTGTATCACGGAAGCTCTAAAGTGAGAAAGGCCTATGGTCGAAGAGATAACGACATCCTATGTTCTTCACGGATCTTTGGCCTATTTTAGGCCACGATACCCAGAGAAAATAGAGGGTACGAGTTGAATTGATCTTCTAAGCGCCGAAGAAGATGTTGCAAGCCGCGAAAAGGTGCACAATCCGAGGGATTGGTCCATTAGGTACTTTTCCCGCGACGACCTTACGAACGCATAGTTGCATTTCGCATATCGCGTAAAGCCGGAAAGCGAATGGACGACACTAGCACGTGATCCGCATCCTTCGCGATCCCAGCATTGAATGACGCTTCGCTCAAGCGCAATCATTGAGAGGAATCTATGTAGCCTCTTGATTGCTTTTAATGCACATTCTGTGAGATGCATTTCTGAATCGTCGCCCATAAAGTGAAGTGAACATCTCAAAACATTGAGGCACATTTGCCGTTTGCAGCGCCGATAGCAGGCCGCGGTGCCACATTTGAGGTCAATCGTACGCCTCGGTCGCCTCGGCCAATCACGGGTGGCGGAATCTTATGTTTCCGCGCGTTGATTGGGCGAGTCTGTCGTCACGGTTCGGAAGGCAAGAGCTACAGCAACCTTTTCTCCTCTTCTCTCTCCTCTGCTATCGTTGTTTCCAAAGCACCACGAGCCATCGACTATCTTCAGCGTTTGCTGGCAACGCAACCCTCCTTCTTTCGCTCTCTAAAATCGGCCAATTGTTCCACTGAAGCTCCTGTGAGCTGCTTTGAGCTGCTTTGTCTCAACCTCGGGCCTTCAGCCCCGCGACCAGCTCGGTCTCGCAACCATGTTGTCGAGATCTGCCACATCGGCCGCCCGCCGGCTGGTATGCATGATTTCTCATACCAATGCGTCTAGACGCCACTAATGCTCCTCTTTGATTACAGCTCAGCCGGCGCAGCATGGCCACAGTCGGCGACAACCCGCTCGCGAAGAAGGTCGAAATGACAAACTGGGAGAAAGGTCACTACATCAACTACCAGAAAATGTCCGAGAACCTCGCGATCGTTCGCCAGCGTCTCAACAGGCCCCTCACATTTGCCGAGAAGATTCTCTACTCCCATCTCGACGATCCTCACAACCAGGAGATCGAGCGAGGAAAGTCTTATCTCAAGCTCCGACCGGACCGAGTGGCTTGCCAAGATGCAACTGCTCAAATGGCCATCATGCAGTTTATGTCCGCTGACATGGATGCGGTTGCTACCCCAACAACCGTGCATTGTGACCACTTGATCGAAGCCCAGATTGGCGGTGCGCAAGATCTCGAGAGGGCTGAGAACATCAACAAGGAAGTCTATGATTTCCTGTCTACCGCTTGCGCTAAGTACAACATCGGTTTCTGGAAGCCAGGCTCGGGGATCATCCACCAGATTGTGCTTGAGAACTACGCATTCCCAGGAGGTCTCATGATCGGTACCGACTCTCACACTCCAAATGCAGGAGGTCTCGGAATGTGCGCTGTCGGTGTCGGTGGTGCTGACGCTGTCGATGTCATGGCCAACCTTCCTTGGGAGGTCAAGGCCCCCAAGATCCTTGGTGTCCGTCTCACCGGTCAGCTCTCCGGCTGGACCGCGCCCAAGGATATCATTCTCAAGGTCGCCGGTATCTTGACCGTCAAAGGAGGTAAGCGTCGAAACTGCCTACCAGTTACGCATACAAATTCCGAGCACATAACTGATCCACTTTCGATCTAAAAGGCACTGGTGCCATCGTCGAATATCACGGACCCGGCACCCAGACCTTCTCTTGCACCGGCCAGGCCACGATCTGCAACATGGGGTAAGGCCGCAAAAGCATTCGAACAATTAGACAGGAGAAAACTAACGAGCCTATGTCAATAGTGCTGAAATCGGAGCTACTACTTCGCTGTTCCCATTCGGTGACCGCATGTACGACTACCTGGCTGCCACCAAGCGCAAGGAGATCGGTGACTTTGCTCGTCAGTACGCCAATGAACTCCGCGAGGACGAAGGAGCTGAGTACGACCAATTGATCGAAATCAACCTCTCCGAGCTTGAACCTCACATCAACGGCCCCTTCACTCCCGATCTGGCAACGCCGATCAGTAAATTCAAGGAAGCTGTCGAGGTCAACAAGTGGCCTGAAGAGCTCAAGGTTGGATTGATTGGTTCTTGCACCAATTCTTCGTATGAAGACATGAGCAGAGCTGCTTCGATCGCGCAGGATGCCATTGACCACGGAATCAAGAGCAAGGCTCTATTCACCGTCACCCCAGGATCGGAGCAGATCCGTGCCACCATCGCTCGAGACGGTCAACTCAAGACCTTGGAGGACATCAATGGTGTAATTCTTGCCAACGCCTGCGGTCCTTGCATCGGTCAATGGGACCGCAAGGATGTGAAGAAGGGCGAGGCTAACTCGATCCTGTCCTCGTACAACCGCAACTTTACCGGTCGCAATGACGCCAATCCCGCTACACACTCGTTCGTTACCTCGCCAGATCTCGTGGTCGCTCTTTCTCTTGCTGGAACGTTGAAATTCAACCCGCTCACCGACAAGCTCAAGGACAAGGACGGAAATGAGTTCATGCTCAAGCCACCGAGTGGAGATGGCCTGCCCCGAAATGGATACGACCCAGGCAATGATACGTACCAAGCCCCTCCCCAAGACCGGTCCAAGGTCGAGGTTCTGGTTGATCCCAAGTCGGATCGTCTCCAGAAGCTGGCTGGTTTCTCCGCCTGGGACGGTAAAGATTTCATGGATTTGCCGATTTTGATCAAGACCGTTGGGAAGACGACCACGGATCACATTTCGATGGCTGGCCCCTGGCTCAAATACCGCGGACATCTCGACAACATCTCGAATAATATGCTGATTGGAGCCGTCAACGCCGCGAATGGCGAAGCCAATAAAGTCAAGAACTTCACCACCGGTCAGACCGACGCTGTGCCCTCTACTGCTCGTGACTACAAAGCCAAAGGAATCAAGTGGGTGGTCGTCGGTGACTGGAACTACGGCGAGGGAAGCTCGCGTGAGCATGCTGCCTTGGAGCCTCGTCACTTGGGCGGAATTGCGGTCATTGTGCGAAGCTTTGCGCGTATCCACGAAACCAATCTCAAGAAGCAAGGTCTCTTGCCCCTGACCTTCAACAATCCCGAGGACTACGACAAGATTAAGCCAGACGACAAGCTGGACATCCTCGCCACCGAGCTAGCCCCGGGAAGTCAAGTTACCCTTAAAGTCCACCCGATCGACGGCAGCGCCTCTTGGGAGACCAAGCTGGATCACACTTTCAATGCCGATCAAGTTAAATGGTTCAAGGATGGTAGCGCGTTGAACACAATGGCCAAGGCAAATTAGAGTGTGAAATCATTTCCGGCGATTTGTCTGTTATTTTGTTTGATTCCCCTTTTGTTTTGGGCAGAATGCGTGGTGTCGGCCAAAGCTTTCATTTCTCAGCTCGAAAAGAAAATCCCAAAAACAAAGGATGCACTCCATAGCAGCAGACAGAGCAGAGTTGACGGACGACGAGGCAAAGCATATGTATTTACGTAAAAATCGAGAGCGTTGCTTTTTCCTTTGACTGGAACCGATGTAGGCATATACGCTTAGAATCTGGTGCGAGCCAGCGTCCTATTGAATAAACAGCATCAGATCAAGAAACTTGCATCCTGAACGCAAAGGTGCAATACCGATCCAGCCATTAGCATAATCAGTCCTTTTTGTTGGCCTGACTTATTACAAGGCTGCATCTTCAGCCCTATCCGCAGGCTTACGATACTCCATTTTTGGAAAAGTCGTTCATTTCCCGAAACGACGAAGTGTCATCTCCCTTTAACGGCTAGCGTGAGGCGTTACCGTCATAGCAACCATCTCGCGTTGTCTAAGAATTACGCCGCAATCGTACTTCGTATCATTTTCTGAGCCCAACAGTCCATTTGCCAAAATTTCAGAAAAAGCCAAACTAGAAAATTTGCTTTCAAGCAATGGCAAGACCTAGGCAAACCCGAAGGCAATCGCCGGACGACAGCATGTCTGCAAGCAGCGCTCTGCAAGCTCGTCAGCCACTAGCGCCCACCTCAAACAACAAGGGCAAAAGCCCGTTGAAGCCAAAAGCAATACTCAAAAGCGAGGAAAATGACAGCGATGAGTTTTCGATGTACACGAGTATGGGCGATCTCAGCATATCAACCAGAAAGCCTGGCGTCCAACGGTCGCTGAAGCCCCAGCGTGACAGCTCCTTGCTGTTGTCAGTCTTGAACCCAGCGGCTCCGGAGACTGCGAGTCGTGTTCCACGCAAACAACCCCACCGAACGATCTTCGACAGCTCCGACGATGGAAGTGTGCACAGGCGTACCTCTACCCGGCCGGCTGCTCGTGACGTTCTGCAACAGTGCCTGGCATCCAAGGCGACGTCGTCCAAGCGATTGTCTGGTGGCAGCGACAGCAGTTTCTCGTCAACAGGCTCAAGCGAGCTGAACTTTGAGCCCACGCCGAGACCATCCAGGCGATCTCCAGCGAAGTTTCCTGTGACCATGCCCAAGCGCATGCCTCGTGAAAAGCCATTGGCGTCTGAGGATGTCGATGCACTCACCAGGTCTATCCAGAGGATCTCGCTCAGCCAATCGCCCGCCAAGATTAATCTACCGATGTCTGAAATCAACCTGAAAAATATTGGTCGGACGCCCGCCAAACCAAGCTTTGATCAACTCAGTCAGATCGACTCTTCGCCCAGTTTTATAGGTACTCCAGGGGCCATCTTGAACTTCTCATCCAACGACTCGGAATCAGCCAGAGACATGTCTTCTTCGCCGCCATCGACCATGATGCAGAATAAAGAGCCAGTAGAGAAAAGTACAACGCCACCACTCAGCCCGTCTAAATCGACACTGCTATCACCGAAGAAGACAAATCGGATCCCGACCAGCCCACACCGCGCAAGCATCGACGCTTTCTGGGACGCGGAGCATGTGAACGATTGGAATGACACGCATTCACCGCGCAAAACTCTGAAATCTCCCAAGAAGCTTTGGCTATCAACCACCAGCCGTCAAGCTGACGCAGTAGCCGAATTGCTTTCTTCTTCCGAAGTTGAAGGCCCTTCAACACCGACCAGGAAGACGTTCGGTCGGATTTCTCCATCATCTGAAGCGCTATCTCCGGTACGGAGCCCAATCAAAGGCCTCTCAGCTGTCGAGCCTGCTGATCCCGAGACAACTCTCCGTTCACGCAAAGAATTCAAGGCAACTAAGGAGCAAAGAGCCATGGACTTCCTGTCGGAGCTCGATTCGCGCATCACTAATGGCAAGATTGCCGAGTTGACCTCTGAGACAGGAGGAGTGCAGCTGATCTGGAGCAACAAGTTGAACACTACTGCTGGCAGAGCTAACTGGCGTCGCGAGGCCGTGCGCTCTGTTGCAATGGATAATACCGCCAGTACTGGCGACAGCGGCAACCCTGAAGCCTCCAGCGCCACCACAACCACCACCAGATACAGGCATGTGGCGTCAATAGAATTGGCCACCAAAGTCATTTCCACCCAAACCAGACTGCTGAACGTGTTGGCTCACGAGTACTGCCACTTGCTCAACTTCATCATCAGCGGTGTCAAGACCCAGCCGCACGGCGCCTCGTTCAAGGAGTGGGCCACCAAGGTGACGCATGAGTTCGCCGACCGAGGCGTCAACGTCACCACCACCCACGCCTACGAGATCCAGTACAGGTACGCATGGGTGTGCTCGAACGAAGAGGCGTGCGGGATCCTGTACCAGCGGCACTCCAAGAGCATCGATCCGCTCAAGAACGCGTGCGGCGCATGCCGGGCGCGCCTGGTTCAGGTCCGGCCTGCACCGCGCGCTGCAAAGGCCGCCGCAAATGACGAGAAGGCGCAGTCGAGCGGGAGCACGGCGACCAAGTCGGGGCTCGGCACGTATCAGGCGTTTGTCAAGAGAGAGCTGCCGCGCGTCCGCGCCGAGCTCGGCCCCAAGTCGCCCATGAAGCAGGCCATGGCCGAGGTCGCGCGCCGGTACCGGCAAGCCAAGCAGCAGCTGGCCGACAGGCCGTCCGACGCCGATGCGCCAGCGACGGACCGCGACGGCCAACAGCCAGACGCCCAGGCCACCGTGGCGGCCGCGGGAGACGAGGCTACGGCGTTGGAAGAGGGCGCGGGCGCGGGCGCGGGCGCCGATGATAGCATCGACGCGGACGTAGATGCGCTGGCTGCGGGGATCGCGCGCAGGCTCGACTTTGGCCCAGCGCCCTAGTCGGCCGCGCACGGCAGTCCACGATGTGTGTGTGTGTGGGGTACGGGGGCGGTGGGCGCTCGAGAGCGCCGCTCCAGCCGCCCGTGACCCGTCTCCTTTTCTCCTTGCTTTCTCTTTGCCGTAGACCGCCTGCCACGGCGTCACTGTAGTTTTGGGCGCGGGCAGCGCCCGCCTAGTGGCCAGCGAATCGATCAAGTCAACCCCATCCCAGCCGGCCCGGCGCTTCTTCTTGTGACGCGGACAGAGGCACGCGGGCCCAGGCCGTCAAAGGCAAAGGCAAAGGCCCAGAGCCGGTGGGGATGCGTGCGCCGTCTAGCCAGCAGGCCGGCCCGGCAGCGGCAGAGGCCGCGAGTAGAACGAGCATTACTAATACTATTATTATTATTATTATTATTATTACTGGTGTTGCTATGGGCGCGATTACAAGGGTGGCCACGGGGCGCGCTGCTGATGATACAATGCGATGCAGCCGGCGGGCAGAAGCACCAGGAAGAAAAGCCGCAGCTCCGATATTTGATGGCGACAAGGACAGCCAAGCTAGCGGCGCCGCGAGACCACCTTGGTGACGGCGTGGCGCACCACCGTCGCCGAGCGCTCCAGCTCCTTCTTGGTCAGGCCCGTGGTCACGCACACCTTGAGCGCGGGCTGCGGCAGCCAGTTGGCGCCGGACGGCTTGGTAGCAGCGGCAGAGGCGGAGGCGGCGCTGACACCGAAGGCCGGGGGGCGGCGTCTTGAGGCGGGTGATGAGGACGCCGTTGGCGAGGGCCTGAGTAAGGAAGAAAAAAGGGAGCAGAGGTCAGCATAGCTTACGATACCTTCCTCAAGTCTGATATCCACTCAATCATAGGAAAGAAACATACCTCGTCAACAATCTCCTGGAGCAGCGCGTCCTGGTCCATCCTGCTCAGCTTTCTGGACTCGACCACCTCGGGCTTCAGCACCAACAGCTGGATGGGATTCTCAACAGCGCTTGTCGTATAAACGTAGTCGCTTCGGGGGTCGAGCTGCGCCCTGACGATCTTGATGCTCTCGTGGAGCTGCTGGATCATGTCTGGGTTTTCTTGGAGCATCGTCAAAGTCTCGCTGACCGTGGTAGCCATCATGGCCGGCAAGGCCGCGGAGTAGGTGTAGGAGCTTGAGGAGATGCGCTGATGGGAGCAGATATCCTCCGAGCCAGCGCAGAAGCCTCCGGCAGTGCAAAGGGACCCAGCCAGCGATCCGATAATCATGTCGACGAGGAAAGGATCGACGTTTTGATGTTCGGTCAGGCCACGACCAGTCCGGCCGAGCACGCCGTAGGAGGAGGTTTCGTCGAGGATCAAGCGAAACTTGTATTTGTACTTGAGATCGATCTGTCCATAATCGTTAGCGCTTGAGCCAAGTATGTCATGTCTCGTGAGTCGGGTCACGTACCAGGCGAGGTAGGTCGACAATGTCTCCAACGTTTTCCGAAAGAGCCTCGGACACGATGAAGCGACGTGTGAGGGGTCTACGGGCCTGCTCTTTGACAGCGGCTCGCAGCACCCTCTCCAAATCATCCATGTCGTTGTGTTTGTACCATTTGACAGTGCTACGGGAGATCTGGATGCCCTTGCGCGCAGGGTAGTTCAGCGCATCATCTGCAATGATTAAATCGCCCCGCTTAGAGAAGGATGGAATGACGCTCGAGATGGTGGAAAAGGCCTGGGCATACACGATACAGGCCGCGGTCCCAATGTGAGTTGCAATGTCCCTCTCGGCATGCATGTGGACGTCGTGCGTTCCGTAGAACCCCGGGGGACCACAGGGGCCAACACCGTACGTTCTTAGTGTCTGGATTGCCTTCTCTTTGAGCGTCTCATTGGCGACGAGGTTGTAGAAGTTGAGTGAGGCCATGTTGGTGACTGTCCGTCCATTAGCAAGTTTGGGACGCGGACCGCTCGGTCTTTTGATGGCGCGTTAGCACTGGCCAGGTCAGATCCGCGGAGGGTCATAGCAGCCATACCCGACAATAATCGGCTGTTTTTCCAGTTCGGCTTCTTCGAGCTCTGTCTGAGGGGTCACGAGCGGTTCGGGGACCCATTCGTCCACCAGGTCATCGATCTCCTGGATATCTCGTCAGTGGTCGGGGGTGTTGGAGGATGCGAGGGACAAAGCGGCATACATCTTCTGTCAATTCAACAAAGTTCTTGCGCTGGTTCGTCGAGTAAGAAGGCCTAAGCAGATATCGCACAGCAAAGAGGAAGAGGAACAATTCGATCGCGGAGCGAACGGGGTCGTTCTGGTAGCTGGATCGGACGTATCTGAGAACGATAGGGGCGCCGGGAATAGACTCGACGTAGGACACCAGATCTTGCAAACGCGATTGCGCTGTGTCTTGAACAAGCTGCCAATCCATGGTTTCGATGTTTGAGGGCGATCGACGCGTGACGGTTCGATTAACAACACCGGTATGCCGCCTGACAAGTCAAAGGGGTGGGGGGGGGTCTCAAATATAATTATTCTTTCGGACGGCATCCGGTCGGAGTCGGGTCCGCCAGGCGCCGGTGCCGGCAATCCGCAACCACCTTCAGTTTTGTAGTCCGTTGACATGAAGGCCAGAGAATTCGTGTCCAATTTTTTCTTCGCAGGTAGACGAATGAGTCGATCTGGGGATCACGGCCGTATAAAATTCTCAAGGACCTTTGATCATGAGATTGCCGTTGAAGGTGTGAACGCCGCAGCCGCCGCATTACTTCAATGTTGATACCGTTAACGACTGTCGTTTCACTTCGAGGCTCGAGAGTCAGAGCAACGATCAACGAATCCGCACTTCCGATCAACGACTTAGACGTGACTGATGGCTAATATTTAGATACAGGCAAAGAAGGAGTGACGACAGCCTGCATTCACAAAAATGATAGTTGTGCTTATACGGTACACATACGCCCGATGATGAGCGTCGTCCATTCCCGGTCTTCGCGTAAAATCAAAAAGGCGCGCAGACTTGAAGGGCAAAAACACAGCCTAGAATCTTAATGGAAGAAGAACGCAACAGGCTCAAGCAGCGTGATTATTTCCGTCGGATCCTGGTCTCTGAAGAGGAAAGTCAAATCAGACAACGCCAGCAGCCGTGTTCTCTAACTGTACACGAATCAAAAAAGAAACTATTACTCTTGATTCTTCACACGGCCCTTCCAGTATTTGCTTCGATAGTCCTCGCCAAAGCCTGCGGCACTCGAACCACTGCCGCCACGGCCGAAGAAAAGGATCGATAGCATCAAGCTGCAAACGCCACCCAATGATACTTGTGCAACGTCTAGCATCGTCTCTATGAAATGTCTTTTCCTTCAATGTCGATTTGTTGTTCTTTTTGTTGCCGTATCAACGCGCCCCACACACGTATGCATGCATACGTAATGCCGAGCGGCGTTCAATTGCTGACTTCAGGCCGTTTGGTTGCAAAAGGAGATCCCATGTTCTAAAAGTTGTGGTAGAGAGACGGGACAGCACGCTTGGTGAACGCGCCGAGACCCCCGGGCGAAGAAGCTGCGCCGTTACCGCTGCCACTGTCGCCACCGGCCCCACCAGCCGCAGCTGTCTGGCCACCGCCGAGAATCGACCCCGTGACGGTCAATGAGGTGGCACCATTGAAACCTGTTCCAGTTTGCGAGCCGCTGGTGTCGTTGTTGCTCAGGTACTTAGGCTGCACGAGGACGATATTCGAAATCTTTAGACTCGCCAAAGGATTCGACGACAGTTTCGACCCGCCAACAATAGGAGCAGCGATGAGGACGACGAATAGTAGCAACAACGAGAAGTAGAGCACCGAGTAGCGGAATATCCTCCTCTTTCTTAGCTTGGTCTGCTTGAGCGAGTAGATAGGTGGTCTGATCTGACGGCTAAAGAAAGTAACAACACTGCGTCAGTACAGGATCTTTCAATCCGGGAAAACACGTCAAATTTGTCACTAACCTCGGACGAAGCCACAGAAGCTGAATCGAGTGGATCGTATCCATGTACGGAATCATCAACGGAATCACCATGAAGAACATCAGGAAATGTCCCAGGATGAAGTCGGCCGAGAACATGCCCATCTCTGTGATCTTGCACAGGAATTCACGGCCGGGTTGCGACATTGAATGCCAACCCATGTTGTACCATTTTCCAGTCCACCAGGCGATGTTGGCGCTGTCCGATCGGAATTCACGCGTCAAAGCCAGCGCCACGATGAGCTTGTAGATGAATCGCTGGATAGCCATGGACGCAATCATTCCCAACAGCACCTTCGGGAAGCTGAAAGACTCCATCAGCATCATCGCTTCGAACAGCACGATGATGATGATAACAGAAAGCGCATGCGCGATCGCCGCGAGCACGGACCCGAACTTCTTGCAGCACATCGTGAACAACGGTCCCATACAGCAAGCCATGCCAAAGAAACCCGCCGCCACACCGGCATTGATTCCGATTGGAGCGAATGCAACAATCACCAGACGGATCAGTGGGCTAGACGCCGAGAACTTGATGTTCCCGTTGAGCTGCGTTATCTCCCAATCGCTCGCTTCCGTAGCCGACGGCGAATTGACCGTTGGGTTGGCAACGCCAGTCTGCGAGTTGATGTACAGATACGGGATGATGGTGACAGCAACCAAGAAAAGAGGCCCGACCACCTCACTCCAGAAGAGATTAGAGAATTTGGCTCGCAGCGCGTCGCCCGATCCCTTGGCCGACGGCTCCCCGATCTGCTTGCGCTTGTAGCCCGTTATCCTGGTACGTGCCAGCCTGCAGAAACCGATCCACGACGACGCGTGCGAGCGCGAATTGCCTCGAGACAGCCAGCGCAGGAAGTCACGGTAATCGATGAAAAAGTCGTTCCACGAAAACTGGTGAGGATTGAACAGGAACGGGCTGATGACCAGCGCCAGAAGGGAAGCCCAGAAGTAAACCAACCACACTCCCCACACGGTCACGGTGGCGAAGAGCAGCATCATGAGCAATCTTGCACCCAGATAGATCGAAGGTCCAGCGAAACGAGTGTACAGAACCCCAAACGGCATTCGGGCAGTTGCGAAACCACGGCCAGTGCTGATGTATCGAGCACCACCATATGAGAGATCTTGCGTAAGCGAGTTGGCGTAGATCTGGCAAGTGAACACTTCGAACAGAGGCGAGAAAGAACCGAATTGCTTCCCCAGACGCATGCCGGCACGGAGGCCTCCACGTTCCGTCAATTCTTGAACCACCAGTGGAATGAAGGCGATGAAGAACACGATGAAGATGGAGACGACGCAGCGCTCGACCCAGCCATAGATCGGCAGGAGATCGGCACATCCAGTCGGCATCAGCGGGTCGGTGAGCGGGACGTTGGGGTTGTAGTGGCACACAATGTTCTCATGCTTCAGCGCCCCGAGGTTGAGCAGACAGAACATGAAGAGCTGCACAGACAACATGATGAAGACGTTGTTGATGTGGAAACCCGGGTGAGCGTAGTAGAAGGACAGGAATCGGTCGATCGGCAGTTGCGTTCCAAGGTAGTAGTACTCGCGAGACAGAAACTGCTCGCCCATACCAGTACCGATCTTGGTTGTGAAGTTCAACACCGATCCGAAACCCAAGTCACGACCTTTTCCGCATTGATAATACTCGCAATGCTTGATCCTTCCACCGCGCATCATCGCCGTCATTCCCGCAAAGATATCTTCGTTCAGGTGTAGACCCTTCTGCGCTTTCGACACACCACCACGCGTGGTCATAAAGACTCCGTTGAGGAAATCAGGGTGACCATAATGGAGCTTGCCACCGATTTGAGCCAGCGTACGAGCGAAGAGCGTTCCGAACGTCTGTTCCTTTCCGGCCGCCAAGTCACCAAGGATACCGATGTTCTCCGAGAAGATGTATTCACGCGCGCCGAGAATGGCGACTGGGTGGGTCTTGGGCGTCGGCAGGCCTGGCGTGTAAGGGGAGACATTTTCGGTCGTCATTTCCTCGAATTCTGCCAGCACGCTGCGGATCTTGAGACATTCCTCCAGGTAATTGTCCTGATTGGCATCGATGAGTTGGAGATACTCGCCACGGTAGAAAATGATCGAGTGGTTCTGATTGTCCGATTTTCCGTCTCCGAGGATAGGGTTACCGGACAGTTGAATCCTGAACTTAGGTCGGCGAGCGCCGTTCTCCATGATCTCCGAGTGGCCGTCGATCAAAGCGGAGTAGATCCGAGGATCTTCCCCTTCATTGAGAGGAGGTTCTTCGTCCAGGTAAGCGATCTGAAGATCCGGGTAGGCTCGAAGCAAGAACTCAGTATTCTCACGCTCCTCCGTAGTGAACTTGGCGTAGCGTTGCATGGAGACGACGATCTTGAACTTGCGTCTAGCCATACGCTCCAGTTCACGCTCGAGCTTGTCAGAGTTACCACCGAACATCTGGACGACTTCAGGATTTTCGACGCGGTACAGTAGCTTGATGGCTCGGCTGTAGTTCATGAAACCCGAGATCGTACGGTACAGCGTCTGGGCGCGGAGAGAAGCCCAGATACGGGTGCGGAGGGTGTACTCAGGCGCGGCCGACTTGAAACCGATGCAGTAGAATGGCAGGTCGTCAATCTTGGTCTTGGCAGCATCTTTTTCGCCCTTTTCGTTTTCCCCGTTGAACTGCGACGTCTCATCGGCGAGGATTTTGGTGTCCTTGACAAAGCAGTCCCACTCATGTGGGTGCAACTGCTTGAGGTACTCGAGGAGAGTGACGCGAGAGTAAGGATCATCCTCACGGATGATTTCACGCAGAGAGTGTAAGATCTTTTCACCGTAGTGAGGGATCAACACAGTGAACGTGGGCATATTGTCGACGGGGACGGGCGCAGGAATGGGCGTTGACAGAGACTGTGCGAAGAAGGAGATTCGACGCTCCGCCTCACTATTTGCGGGGAAGAATTCTGTCTTGAAGGAGTGATCTTCCTGAGAGACGAAGAACGTCGGAGCCCGCAGAGTCCTCTTGCCCTCCTGTTCAGATGGGACTTGATGGTAGAGTAATTTCTGAACGTGGTCGATGGCCAGTAAATGTTCACGGTACATGGAAATGACGATGGCATTCCAGATTTGGGAGATCAGAACCTTTGGCTTGTACTTGATCTCCATGTCTGTGGTGGCGAGTATCTTGGAGTAGATACGCTTGGGAAGTCGAGCGAAGATGTTTCGCCAGGGAGTCCAGATGGAGATACCGAGGTAGAAGGATCTTCCGACCGAGTAGACCGTGTTCAGAACGATGTACCAGAGGAAAGTGTCCAGGAAGAAGAGAATCTGGTCGGTCAACACCATGACGACAAGCAGAACATACGGCTGGTAGTAGCATAAAGTGTTTCCGATGATAGAGTCTCCGATACAACGCGGGATCATCGAGGGCATAGCTGTCAGGACGCGGAGTGATGAGGTCAGGGAACGCGCCAAAAACATGTACGATTCAGCGAATTTGGCAGTGAACACCAAAATCCAGATGCCGTACGAGGCCAAGATGTCGTTGCCCTGCAGGTGTGCGTAGCTGGCGGTGAAGGTCTGGCTGGCTACGTATCGACGAGAATCTTTGGCCAAGTAGCTGCCAAACAGTCCACCAATCGGCATGATGCTAAAGAAGATGAAAGTGCACAGCGCGATGACAAATTGAATGACGCCGAGAGTGGTCTTGATTCCACTTGGAATTGTTTTGATGCCAAAGATGACGATGCTCGGAGCAAGATTGATGAAGAATATGCCGATGAGGAACATGAGACGTCTGGAGAGATGCTGAGCGCCGGCCCATTTGCGCGGAACGTAAGCCCACTCGATGAAAGTGGCGACGATCATGATCAAAGAAGCAATGACACCTCCAAGACCAATAGCAGACCACTTGTTGTAGCTGTGAGGTGACTGGCCCTGCTGTTGGGTGAAATTGGAAGTGTAGAGCGTCTGAGCTTGGCTGGCAGTGTAGAACCAGAAACTGGTGACATGGATGATCCAGATGCGGTTGAAGTTGACGACGACATGTAGCCAGGAACGAGTCTCCTTGTACGTTTTGAAGAAGCATTTCTTCCAATTGACCTGGCTGAGCTTCTCAAAACGTTCCTCGGGCTTGTAATCGACAAGACGAGACTTGTCCTCAAGAACGATACGTTCGAGTCCCTCAGGATACCAGAAGAGCTGGTTCATGTCATCGTAGCCGATGATCTTGTTGTGGTCACGCTCGCGACGAACGTATTTCCCTTGGTAGATCTCGTAACCTTGATCCCTGCAGAAGTTGTACAGAGGAGTGATGATGTTGTTGAGGTAGGTGAACTCCTCGACGGGTTCGACGCGCTGCTGGCATGCAGGCGAGTGATAGAAATCATCCGCACACTTGAAGACGAAGCAAAGCAGCTCAGGCATGTAACGAACCTGATTGGCCTCACCCCAGCAGAGCAAGTACAGAGCAATCTGGCGAACGCGGTCGTGCTGGGACATGCGGTTCATCTTGGACTTCCAGCGGAATTCGGCAGCCTCAAGACTGTTATCTCCCTCGAGGGATTCCAAGGTCTCTTGTTCATCACGTGGGTCGTTCTGTTGAGCCTTAGCCTTGGCAGCCTTGCGAGCTTTACGAGTGCGGCGGTTGGCCTTTCCAAGGGTCATGTTCGCGAATCCAACGGCGTCATCGAGATCGAGCTGCGCAGCAAAGTACCAACGACGGTAATTGGCATTGGCACCGCCGATGTAATCAGCGTGTAGCGAAAGCAAGGCCTGATTCGGGGTCATGCGGGAAGCACGCGAATCGAGCAGAGTCATAAGATGATCGAACATGTTACGCATGCTGTCGCGCTGAAAGCCGAACTTGCCAGTAAGATCGAGGAAGATATCTTCAATCTCCTCCTTCGAAAGTGGGATCTGGGCCTCTGCAGTCCATGCCGGATAAGGTTCGCGAGAGCGCTGGCCGGCGGGCAGAGCATTGCCGTATTCACCCATGCCGTACACAGGAGTAGAGGCGCCAGACGAACGATTGTTGCCATACGAGACTTGAGAGGAAGGAGGCCTGTAGCCAGCGCCGCCATGGCCCTGGCCATCACCGTAGCTGTTGTAGCGCTCATCGCCACGGCCATAGTAGTCCATCTCGGCGGCACGAGCCGTGTCGGACCGCATAGTGAAGTCACTGAACGTCTCAGACTCCTCGTCAGAGCCGTCGCGGCGGCGGCGAGAGCCATATCCGTTGCCACCACCTTGGGCGTAGTATTGCTGCTGATTGCTGGCACCACCCTGATCGTAGTATTGTTCGTTGTAGTACTCATCTTGGTAGCCTTCTTGATTGTCGTAGTAGGCACCTTCGGCGTAGTTGTTTTGGCCCTGACCTTGGTCGTAGTAGCCGCTGTGAGAGGGAGATTGATGTTAGAGACGGTATGCTTCCAACGTTGGAACAATCACACTGGGATCGCAGGAACTTACCCATCCTCGTAGTAGCCATCGGCGCCTTGGGCACCTTGCTGTTGGTGACCGTACCCCTGGTCGTAGTAGCCATCTTGAGCCTGACCATTATCTTGGTAATATCCATCGTTCTGGCCGTAGCCACCCTCGTAACCTTGGTTGTATCCAGACATCTTGGTATTAATCTTACGATGCAGCCAGTAGTTTCGAGGCGATCAACGACCCATTAAATTAGAAGATTATTGATGACGGTTGTACTGTATATTATGGCATGCGATGCGCGAGCGACACGGTACGATCGACGTCCCTGATGTGAAGATGTTGTGTTTCACACTCGTGGAGCCCGCGGTTGAGTTCGACGTGGCGAACCCGGCGCGGAAGCGCGGATAAAATTCGAGGTGTGAATTGCGGAGCAGGAACAACGAACGGAGGCGTGAAGCGAAAAGGAAAAAGCAGGACGAGAGCCAGTCAGTGAATGTGTTGATGAGCGAAAGAAAGCGAGAGTGGGCGAGGAGAGCCGCGTGGCTGACGGTTGCCGTAGCAGCGCGAAGCGGGACGCTATTTCTCGAGAAGCGCCTTCCTGGCTTAGAATTAGAAATTGGCACACTCCCACAAAGAACCTGCAACGGAGACAGGGAAAAAGCGATTGGAGGGGGAGGAGTGTTGAGCGAACGAAAGAATCGAGTAGGATGATTCTTTTTCAGGGAGAGGGAGAGGGGGAGAGAGAGAGAGAGAAAGCAAAGACGATGGGAAAAGAGAGTTAGGCCAAAAGGCAAAACTTAAGGGGGGATCAGGGCGCGCACTGTGGAGTGCAGCAGGAAGCATCCACTACCGGCACTGCTTTTTGGGGGCAGGGAAAAATCCTGGACGGCGGGAGAGGGAAGGAGAGAGGGGTGTCTCCCCAGAGACGTGAGCGAGGGGATCAAACGGGTCGTAGCGTTACCGCTCCGGAAAACAGGGAAGCAAGGAAGGCGCGTTTGCACGGGGGGGATGTCAGATATCAGACCACAGGGAACTAGATAGGGACACGTCGAGACTTACCCGAATAGTTACCAGAACTGGACGGATTATGGCATTCCTGCCTGAGAGGGGTGCTCTCAACAAAAGTGTTCAGCGCAAAAGTCGGCCCCGTATCCTCGACGCGCTCTGGTGTCAGAAGGACAACCATTACCCCTGAGTCACGGACACTACGATCTCAGATCGAATCGACCAACACTCGTCGACACGGAGGTCCGCGCGCTTTTATGCCCAGCATTCCTGCCAACAATAACCGGTCTTTTTTTGAACCTCGCCTTCTCTTAAGTGCGCGTATACACAGCTTTGTCATGATGCTTCACGCCCGACTTCCGAACACTGGCTGTACTTCTGGCCAGGCTTCCTACTGCCCGCACGATCCTTGATTCTTCATCAGGCCCATCATGTCTCTTATTTCATCAAACTGCGTGCCCGTTCTGCCCTGACTTAAGTGGGAAATGAGTGATTTCACATTTTCAGCTTTAGAATAAATTCCAAGCCCCTCGACAGGTCAACCCAGCTTCCCACGACAGAGGTTGTATAAAAACGGCTGCACAGCTCTCCCGTGCACCGATGTTGTAGATATCCAGAATCTTGTGACCTGACGCTAGCATACGCCTTCAAGACATTCACTGCGCGACTCTGGATGAGCGCCAGGAGACGAGAAAGGTGGCTTTGTTCGTCTTCACAGACTCCGATCATCGACGAATCCCATCAAAGTAGAGCCGTAGAGCGTAAGGAAAGATGACGGTGGCAGCCGCTAGTGATGAAAATACCTCAAATAGCGCGTTATTTTCTTGTCGCGTCTGTCACCAGTCCCAAAGCGGGAATCCAGTGCAGAATCAAGGTCGTAGCTTTTTGCCGCCCGATTGATCTACGCAAGAGAACTCCGTCTATCGTCTGCTGCGGTTTAGCTTTCGTGACCGTATTTAGATACGCCCGGGCGTCCACGTAATCTACAGTACACACACGGGACAAGCAAAAGCTGTTCCAGCTCTATAGCTATAATGGGCCTCAATCACATCCGAGAAACAGTTTCGCGAGCTCGAGCTCAGGTGAGCTAGTTACCTCAGGTAATTAGTAAATAACGCGTTGTCAGGGTCCTCAGCTTTGAACACATGCGCGTGCCGTATCTCTTCGTAGACTGGTGATGCTTTGAGTTTGGATCACATTTGAGAGGCTCTTAGCCACGGACGAAACCTTGCTTGTGATTCTTCCTGTTGCATTCTCGAACAGCACAATTTAAGATCAGTGAATATTGGCAAAACATGGTCTATGAATGACGATCAGAAAAGACGACATCATAGCAGAGGGCCTCTCGGCAATGGCTTGACTGCCATAGAGTCGGGATGCGTAATTGTCTTATTGGCAGCACCTCACCCTAACACATAGCCACGATGCATTTCCATGAGACAACAGACTGGGCCGTCTCAGCGATAGTAACGGTGATTGCGACGTGCCCGGCCTCTGAGCCGCCCGGTCGCACAGCAGGCCTTGACAACTATCGATAAGCAAGAGGCTAAGCCCCATGGCGAATCGAGACCCTCGCAACCGGTCAGAATATTCCCCGCTACTGCCGCGTTCTTCGCCCTAAATAAAGTCTGCCAAGAAGTGCTCGTACTTCCTACATTCTTTTTTGATTGCCTCTTGCCCAGGTCTTACGCGTAATTACACTCTTGGCCTTTGCCCCTCAAATTGCTATCCATTGTGTCCACGAAGGGCCCTTCCTTTTGTTATTAGTCGGTGTATCACGCCAGTGCTCTTTTAAATCGTGAGTTACATACGTGATCTCTCTTCTCCGCAAGGCTCCCCAAACACACCTGATTACCGCGACAAACGTTACGACCGATCACTAACGGCCCTGCAAAGACCTGTAGCACCAGAATAGAGCCAAAGGACCATGAAGGTCTCTTCAATGATCCCTCGCCTTTGCGCGGCTGCTTGGTTGCTGTTGGGCGGTGTCTCGGCGCAAAGCTGGGCCACTGTTGATCCCATTGTTAGCAAAGGCTCTCACTTCTTCTACAAGACGAACGGGTCGGAATTCTATATTCGTGGAGTTGCATACCAGCAGGACGTCGGCTCCAACGGCACAGTTGGCTCGTCAAACCCGGATTCTTTTATCGACCCCCTTGCCGACGCTGCCGGTTGCTCTCGTGATATCCCGTACCTTACCCAACTCTCGACGAATGTGATTCGAGTGTACGCTGTCAATAGCTCCGCAGACCACGACGAGTGTATGGAAATGCTTGCCAGCGCTGGTATCTACCTCGTCCTCGACTTGTCTGAGCCTAGCCTCTCCATAAATCGAGACGAGCCTGCATGGGACATTGCGTTGTATCAACGCTACACGTCGGTGATTGATGCATTTCAGAAGTACAACAACGTGCTGGGTTTCTTCGCTGGCAATGAGGTTTCCAACGACTACAACGTTACACAAGCCAGTGCTTTCGTCAAGGCTGCGGTCCGAGACTCCAAGGCATACATCGCCCAGCAAGGTTACCGAACCATCGGAGTAGGATACGCAACGTATGATGGCCCAATCCGTGACCAGTTGGCTCAATACTTCAACTGCGGCAACCAAAGCGACGCGATCGATTTCTGGGGATATAATGTCTACTCTTGGTGTGGTAATTCAACTTTTGAGCAATCCGGTTACGACGAGCGCACGGAGTTCTTCAGCACCTACTCTGTCCCAGTCTTCTTCGCCGAGTACGGCTGCAACCAAGTGCCTGGCGGCGCGGCCGGCCGTCCATTCACCGAAGTTCAGGCCATATACGGCCCCAACATGACGTCGGTGTGGTCCGGCGCCATCGTGTACATGTATTTCGAGGAAGTCAACGATTACGGGCTGGTGAGCGTGTCAGGCAGTTCAGTGTCTCCGCTACCGGACTTCACGTCTCTGTCGATGCAGTTGGCCTCTGTAATGCCTAGCCTCACGTCAGCCTCTGACTACAGTCCAACCAACTCGCCGACTACTTGCCCGCAGGTATACAATAGTACTTCTGCGGGCCAACCGTCCACTGCGAACTCGGCTTGGCTCGCAACAGCGACGCCTCTTCCGCCGACGCCAAACTCGCAGCTCTGCGCGTGTGAGATGGAAACGCTTCCCTGCGTTGCGACCAACTCAAATGAGGATGCCTATTCTGCGCTATTCGCATATGTGTGCGGGAACGACCCATCGGCGTGCGATGGAATCAGCACCAATGCAACTGCGGGAGATTACGGTGCAATCAGCGGTTGCAACCCCATGCAGCAACTGTCGTGGGTGTTCGGCAAATACTACGAAGGCCAATCAGGCGATGCCCAATCGAGCGCCTGCGACTTTGGGGGAAATGCCACCACTCAGCCCACTTCGGCTCCGGCTGCAAGCTGCTCCGCCCTCGTATCGGCTGCAGGAACAAACGGCATGGGCACGGTGCTAGCACCCTCGGGCAATTCCTCTGAACAAGGCGCCGCTACTACCAGCAGCAGCAGTAGCAGTAGCAGCAAGGGCGCCGCCTCTCTTTCTCAGGTTATGCATGTCTACAGCGTTGGTACTCTGCAGGTCGGCTTGTACATCTTCGTCGCCGCTCTTTCAGGTCTGGGCATGGTCCTGTTGTAAGAGTTCCAAAGATCGATCGGAAGATTGAATATCCAAAGTGGGGGAGCAAAGAATCAAGCGCGGAAAGGGCAGGGCAAAATCCTACACAGGATCGTGGGTCATTGCCGTTGTGTAAATTCAGGTGCATTTGAAATGGCGTACAGTCTGGTATTGCCGTCTACATTTGTATAGACTTTGTACAACCGACAGGTGCGCATTGTCTGCGGACATGTGCACATATTGGCGTCAGGATACCCAGCGGCAATGAATACATTATGAAAGTATTGTGTCAATGTAAGGTAAGAATGGAACATGTCATAATGCGCAGAACTGCCAAGAAGCCCAGCGATCTACCCGGCATACCACCGCCCACGGGGCACCTAAGATGACCCAAGGTACCTAACCAAGGTAAAGTAAAGCACTTATCTACATTAGGGCGGGTACCTTAGTCGCGCCCGTGCGGACGCAGGGGCCCGAACAAACAGAGCAAGGAACCCTCGGGAGGGAGGCTGATAGCAGGTAAGGAAGCTGCGAACGAACGATTTCAAATTTCACTTGCATCTTCGGTTCGTGGGCGTGCGTTACGATTGCATGATATCTTATTGCCTGAAGCCTCCAATTGCCTCATCTTGATTAAACCACTCCAATAACAGACTAGAGAAGAAGTAACACCTGACAATGCAAGTCCAAGGCCAATTTCCAAGACCATGTAAATCAGCCATGGATAAGCAGTTTCCGTGCTGGAAAGCGTTATAGCGTTTAGGTTGGTGATGAAAATTTCTTCTGCAAAGTGACCCTCTACCGCCTTACCGCTCTTACAGGTACATTACACATCCTCGCCTCCTCGGCCTGTAGCCGGCGATGATCATGCATCGACGTTTTTTTCCTTTCCGCTGCCGGGGCCCGGCGCGCGCACTATTGCTCAATCGCACAACGCCTAATACTAATTATTTAATGCTTGCCCGCTACGTCGCTTGCCGCATCCTGCCTAACAAAGCTGACAGCAACCGGCTGATTCGGCGATGAGTCATGCGCTTCAGCACTAGCACTTCCTAAGGAGATACTCTGATCCGCTTGCCCGCGCCAATTTTGTTGAATCGCTCTCGATAATCTGGTTTCGTACGTACTCTGGAAAATTGATCGGCCGAGGTGTGAACGCGGGAGCGCCCCTGCCGGAGAAGATCGTCTGAAATCCAAGGCAATAAGGTGACACCGTAGCAGGGTAACGCGAACCTTTGGGCTCGCCTTGCCGTTGGCCGCTTTTGTGTATAGTACAGCGTAGGTAGGACTCCCGCACTAAGCTTTCAGCGATAATATGAGACAGGGCAGAGAGACAGAAAGCAAAAACACAAAGAGAGGACTCGCAGGCTGAAATCGACCACCGCGCTTCAACTTGCCCACGGTTGCTTCACTCACTCCGTAGAAGCGCGTGCCACACGTCTGGCGTGTCGTTTGCTCGCCTGCAAGCCTGCTCGGTAGTTGCATGACTCCACTGGCATCTATTCCCAAGCAGATCACACTCTGTTCCTCTCAAACCTTTCCGCGCCCACCGACATCGACCAATCTCACGCTCACGCCTTCGACCTCCTTCGGCCTTGCTGTCTGATCGGCCACGCTCTCACAGGGCCGGTCAGACTTGCTCTTGCAACCCACATGCGGCCCTTCCGTCATTGATGCCGCCAAAGAGCAAAAGGCCATCCGTCGCGAACCCACGAGACAGGCGACACGATAATGGTTTGGCTGCCCCCGCCAAACAGGTGGTCAAGAAAGCTCCACGATTGTCCGCTTCTCACAACGGGCATGTCGTCGGAGATGCCGCATCACCTACGGATACAAGCCCTGCCTCGTCGCTTCCGTCCATGCGGTCCGCGACTGCTGCCCCATCGGCCTCCAGCAACATCAACGGCTCGCTTCTAGAAGCGTCGGTCACGAGGTCTTCATCTTCAGCAGCAGCCGCTGACAACTCGCCCACCGCTCGCACATTCCCTGTCTGGTCCTCGCCTGACTACACTGGGCCCTTGGTTGACAACACCGACAACAATAACAACAACAGGCACACCTTCCCCGTCGAACCCGCTTCAAACTCCAGCTGCGGCTCCTCCGATTTCGAATCCGAACAGCAGAATCTACAGCCCACGCCGCCTCCGGTCGACGAGCATAATATCAATGATTCATCCTTTACCACACCGCATTCCTCCATTGCCTTGGACATCGAAAATTCTTCCAAACAAGGTATGGACGGCCACGTGCCCGCCGTGGCTGGGGAGAATGTTGCGCTGAACGCCGCGCATCAAGATTATCTGGCCGAAGATTCTATGCCTCGCGGTGTCATCCGCTCTCATGCCCTCAAGGATGCCATCGCCATCTTGGTTCTTCTTTTGCAGCTACCCCCAGTCATGGTCACTACCATTCAAGCTTGCTTCGCGCTTCTGACCTTTGGCGGGCCGTCCAATGGCCTCTCGCTGTCCTCGCTGACTTCGACACCGGATTGGCTCAACGCGCATGGCGGGAACCCGTCCATTCTGACAACGCTCACCTTCGACATTCTGGCCCTGCTCGCTTGGCTCGTGCTGCCGCTGTGGTGGAGGGATTTGACCTTGGACTCCGCACAAGCTGTCGTGGCGCTCTCCCTCAGCGGCGGTGCCGCTGGCAGAGGCGCTAAAATGCACTGCTCTTTCTGCCTGGCCATGATATTATGCAACCACCTGCTGCGTGATCATCATTACCGTCAACGCTTGTTGAACGTCTTGGTGTTTGTGGCCGCGAAGGCGTATTCCACTACCAGCTTCAGGTTGCCAGATTACTTGGCTATCGCCGCCGAGTCTCAGTACATCAAGCGGACCTGGCCCCGCACGCTGTTGGAGCTGCATATAATCACTCAGGGCCTTGTACGCGTTGTCCGACGCTCATTCTTGCGCTCCGATCAATACCAGCAGCACCGCGCGCCATCCACGAGAGGAACTACCATCGTGTCCGCCGAGCATCCCTCTCAGTCGTCTCATCATCTGGTCCCTCCAGTTGCCGCTGTTTCCGACCCTGCTTCCCAGGAGGGCAGTGGCCGGAATTCTAGCACCGATGGTCGGCCCCCAGGCCCTCCACCCGCGATTCCCTCGCGCGACTCAAGGGAAAGGTTCATTTCGAGTGTCAAAAGGAGGCGAAAACAAGCCACCATAGTCCGGAGCATGCAACCATTTTGGGCTGCTATCGCCAGCACCAAAGTTTCACTTTCAAAAGAACTGGAGCATTCTCAGGCATCCAGAGACGCCTTTGAGGCCAGCGCCACTAGCCCTCATCAGCTTGGCGACTCCGCCCAGGACTGCTTGGAGGATCGAATTTGGATCAGCGCTATCACTCACTCTGAAGTTTATTTCTCCGCTCTTTTATTTGATTTTCCATCTCGAACTGTTTCCAACACATCTACTACTGACGCTACTGCTGGTGCTGGTGGTGTCTCCGAAGACAGATCTGCATTCAAAGTTCGTCGTGGATCCGAGGGCGAACTCCGTGTATGCGTCAACGATGCCAACTGGAGCTCTGTCGTTTACGGCACCGATGAGCTTGACGCAAGACGCATCCGTATTGAAGGCAAGGTTCACGGATTGGCGCCGGCAAGCCCTTACTCTATCAAGTTTCGACGATCTTCGGATGAGCATAGTTTTATGCAAGTCAGTATCGTCACCCAGCCGCTTGCCGCGTCAGAGAACCGTAAGTCTTGATATATCCTGTTTTGGATGTAATGCTAATGGTACTCACCTTTTACAGAACCGACGACCTTGCCTCAACCTCAGAAGCCCATGCGTCCCCTATCGCCGATAACAACGCTTCGAACTTCGATTGCCGCGGAAGAGCTCTCGCTTGCGGATCAGCGCAACCAGCTTCGTAAAACCAAAAGAGACAATCGCAACACTCTTAACAATCTCAAAACCGAGGTCGAGGCCCTCGAAAGCAAATTGAACAACTCCGGGGGTAACGATGAGCGTCAACGTCAGCGCATAATCCAATTCCGTCAAAGCATCAAACAGGCAGACGCCGCGACAGCCGAGATTGCCGCCCAGATCGAAAGCCTGGGCGAGGTTCCTGAAGAAGACCGGCAACTACATGAGAGAGCCAAATTGCAATTCCAGGCCGCTGAAGCGCAAAGGGATGACGCACGTGCTGAGCTGGATCGTGTTAAAAACAACACCGAACGTCAAGTCGCTACGATCCGGTCGGAAATTGCGTCTATCAAACAGAAACGTGAGCGGCTCAATACGCGCCTGACGAGCATCAAACAAAGGGAGGAATTGCTTGTCGCCAGCAACGCTCAGAGTGCGGACCAATCGTCCCGCGCTTTGCGTGAGAACTCGATTAAGCTGGCTGCCAGGCGGCATCAACAAGAGGAGATGGAGAGGACAATACATGAGATGCAAGTCCGCACCCAAGAAGCGAAAGCCCATGCGGCAGCAATCGAACAGCAACTGTTCAGCCTGGACAACAGTAATGTTGGGCTGGCTTCTTCAGGTTTGTACGGCCAGCAACAGTTCCAGCCGCAAACGCCAGAAAGTGGTTTTGCAGCGCTCAACAGCACGAGCAGAAACAGCGGCGGTCTCCCTTCGTTATCCGCGTTTCATGCTCCTCCTCCTTATCAACACCACCCTCAACAACACCATCATCAGTACCAGCAACAAATGCACATGCATGAAGGCAACAGCTCTTCGACTTCGGTCGCCCTCGGACAGATCCCCATGGGCACTCCACCTCCGCAGAGCAACCGACGAGACTCGGTTGCACACCAGACCCGTGGCCGTTCTGGGTCAATGCTGTCGACCATAAGTAATTACACGGACAATCAGTTCGAGCCGCACTTTCACGACAATGCCAACGGCGCGACGTTCGACCCTGCAGACAGCCAGCCAGATGCCGCCTCGGACAGGATCCCATTCGGACGAGCTGGAGGGGCTCCGATGTACGCTAACGTCGTACGGAACTCTCCAGGGGCTTTGCCTCTCCAGCCGTCCACGTTGTCTTCGCCACCTGCAAAAGCTTTTCAGCAGCAGCAGCAGCAGCAGCGGGCAACCAGCGGGACTGACGAAGCCAGCGGTAATGCAAGGAATCGAGGCGACACTCACAATAGCCCGACACCGCCGCACCTCAATCCAATTGGCAGTGAGATGGGCAGGGGATCGCCCAAGAACAACCCTTCTCCTCGGCCGTCTCAGTGAGGTGGAGAGGAATTTTTGTTGGCATGCATGCGTGCGTCACCATCGTTATAAGCCTGCGTGGAGTCGGTGGTGGCAGTAGCGGTTTCATAGACTGAGAATGCGAGACAAGAAAGCTATTCGTATACAGTGTTGGATCTTTTTGGGTTTTTCCTTTCTTGCTCTTCCCTTGCCCCCTCAACCGCCCTTTGATCGATCGTGTTGCCTCGATTGATGCAATAATCTGCGAGCCTCGAGGTGAAGCGCCAGACCCTGAAACCATGCCCTGGCTGCCACTCGACCAAACCACGCACGCCATCACCCAGAAGCCTTGCCTCTGGCCTTGCACGCGCCACTACGTTCGTCTTTGTCTCGCCGCCGCCGCCGCCGCCGCCCTACTTCTTCTTCTTGCCCGCCGCCCGGTCCCGCTCCGCCCCCTTGACCACGCGCGCGCCGTCCTTGCGCGCGCCCTCGCCCGCGGCCGCGCCCGAGATCAGGTCCAGCAGGTTGTCGGCGTCGTCGGCGTCGTCGGCGTCATCGGCGTCGGCGGCGCTCGCGCGCGGCACGCTCGCGGTCTGCGCGGCCTGGGCCTGCAGCGTGGCGGGGCGGGCCTGGTCCCGGAGGGCGCGGTCGCGCGCGCGTTCCTGCGCGATCCGGCTCGACTCGAGGGCCTGGCTCTATATTTTTTTTTGTTTGGGTTAGCCTTAATCGTGAATGCGAGGATGACGTCCGCGAGAGCTTACAGCGACACTCTGCGGGCTGCGCGCCTGCGCCTCGTCCATGCTCACGCCTCCTGTGCTCGGCGAATCGACCGCCATCCCTTCAAGCGCGCCGCTGCGGCCGTCGGCTGCGGCCGACTTGGCCGCGTCCCAGCTTCGCCCGAATCGCCGTCTGAAGGCGCGCAGCCGCCCGGCCTCGTCCTCCTCGACGCTGTTCAGCGCGGCCGACGACGGGTTCCATATCGGGCTGTTGCGCGTGTCTCGGGTGCTGGTGTAGACTGCAAGCGGCGATGTGGTGCGGTGCGTCACCGTCGACCCGTCCGACAGCGTGAGCAGCTGCGTGAAAGTGTATGGGCGCCGGGGGCGGGCGATGAAGGTCGCGTGCCGTGTCTGCTGGGTCCGGCTGAGCGAGGTGTGGCAAGGTCTGAAGGAGTTTGAGGCCGAAAGCCGGCCCGTCGAGCTGGAAGACGATGATGCGATGTGGAGTGGTGTGGTGAGCCGGACGACCACACTGGATGTGGACGCCATGGCAAATGTAGTGCGGATGATCTAATGTATCTGTCGGAGGAGGCCGATTTCAAAAGAAATTCTATGAGGCTGTTGACTATGTCGTACGCTAAATTACAGAGATTGGAGGCCTATTGCAAGGAGCATCAAAGAGCGAATCAAAAGCGGTAAGAAAGGCCCGAGTAATTGAAGGACGTCGGTGCTTGAAGGAAATGCACAAATCTGCTTGTCTGGAATGGCTATTCGAGTCGAGTTTGCACGATTATCCCCGAATGGTTCTGTTCCATTGCTCCCCAAAAGATTACAAGGTCGCGTCGCAGTCATTTCTGGACGGGTAGTGGTCGACTGGACTGACTCGATTTAGTCGCTAATGTAGCTAGAATCCGATGGGTGAGATAAGGTAAGGTTTAAAGGTGAGTGACCCTCAGGCACCTATCAGGTCCCGCTCGTCCCTGCGAGCGTAGGTGGCGCCTTCCGTACCAGCGATGTGTGAAGCTCTGGGCTGATTACCCTCAGCCGGTTCGGGCCGAGGCGCTCCATGCATATCTCAGCGCCTCCTGTGGGATTGTTAAAGTTATTAATATTAGATTCAGCGATCGGTCCGATCTGTAATATATAGTGGGATTGTTGGACAGACCCCCGCTGTCTCTGTGTTGGACTGCCTGCACTCCACGTCTAACAGGTTGCGCACCTCCCAATATCCGTTAGTTTATTGCTTCGTGGACGGCGTATCGTTTTTGCTGCAACTTTGAGGCCCTTGCTCCCTGGACTAGCAGACGTGTGGGCTCGAATGTCAATCGAGGCCCTGATCGACTTCCTTTTACTATCGATCCACGAGTGCCTCGCAACACTTTGCAATATATTGCAATGAAATTAAAGTTGGAGGTGACTTCGTTCGTCGACGAAAAAAATGTTTGAAGGTGCACGTGATGATTGCAACGATTTCGCGCGCCCTGAGAACCAGAAATCATAATGATTAAACATCAGCCACGTGCAGCCACAGCCGCGTTGTATCGGTCGACCACCCAATTCGCAGTGTCATTTGTGTAGTAGTCCTGGTAGGTATGATGTGCGTTGTCTTCGGTGTCCAGGCTTCCGCAGCAAAAGAAGTCGCCGGAGTCGCAATAGCTCTGGTATCCCGCCGCATAAGGCTCGCAAGCCGCGTTGTCTACCCGGGAGGTGAACTGTGCGCGCAGTTAGACGAAATTCAGTTGTCGATGAGTTTCACGAGCTCAAAGAATTCCAGTCTACTTACGCCAACACCATTGGGACAATCGCCTAGGTCCCACGGCTGGTCCGGTGCGTGGGTCAGATCCCCCCAGACCACAGTGGCCACGACTGGGTGAGTTCGGGTCAGTAAAGGTAAAGCGGTAGATCATGGTTTGCGATGCTCGCAGAACACACCATTTGTAGTGAAGGCTGGGTTCATTGGTAGCGAGGCAATGTACGGCGGGGCTCCGCCACAGATGGCGTTACTTGTCGCCGTGGCTCCCTGTGTATAGAGCTGTGGTCAGCGCCTGGTGCTGAGATAGCCGTTGGCGCGAACTCACGTCTGAATAACCGAGGATGCCAATGAAAGAATCCGGGCAGCTGGAGATGTACTCCCCCACGTATTGAGTCAACAATTCCGTTCCGTTGTATATTCCCGCAATCTGATCGGTGTCTCCGGAGTCATATGGCAAGCCGACGGATGTGGAATTCGGCACGGTGTTGAGGATTATCGTCACGGGGTAGATCAAGAACTGATATTCGTCGCTAGGTGTGGTCATATTTTCGGCGCTAAGACCTCTTAACGCAATCACATGGAGTGACGCGCAATCTTCAGCGCTAGTTGTTTGTCTGGGAGCAATCACACCAGACGCGTCCAACAATACAGCGTGACATGAGACATGGAGGATCAGGCACGCAAAGCTAAGAAAGATGGAGGGTATCCATATCACTGCCGAGGTGGTGGCCATCCTTGACGAACAAATAGACAGAGAGAGAGAGAGAGAGAGAGAGAGAGAGAGAGAGAGAGAGAAAGAGAGAATATCCAAACCGATGGCCTCGCGTGGATCCTGGAACTGGTGTAGAAGCTACGAAGAAACAACGTTGGCTCAAGGATGGTTCACTAAGATGCCAAGGAGGCGGGCAGCCAGAGATAATTATCATAGAGCGCATTGGAGCCTTATCGGTCGCAAGGGAGAAAGGCCTTGGGAAGGCTTCGGGAAGGTCTGAACGGTGAACCGTTATCATCATCGAACACGCCGTTGCATACATGTCCAGATTGGAGGCTTTTTCAGCAGTCGTCCGTGATGTTCTCGTAGTCTTTCCCCAAAGCAGACATGGACTGGGCGCCATTGATGCGTGACGAGATCCTGACACTGTCGCTCATAGGTGACGGATTGTTTGCTATCTCGCATTAGGGACAAAACGCCACAAAGGTGCTTCTTCGGCCAAATGATGCAGATCGGTGGCGTGGTGCTGCGTCAGGCTGATGTGATTGTACATGAGCAAGGCATTTCGTGAACCAATAAAGAGGAGATAGACGCATGTGCGTCAAGCGGAGGATCGCTTATCGATCGATACTATCGAATTTTGATGACGACGGCGGACGTTTTGAGACACGCATACCCGCCATCCACTTCAGCAGACTAGCTCTCGGCTTTGTCTGATGGCGCCTCGCACGGAATCGGCGAGCTCCTTGACCGTCCGCGGATCTCTCGGGAGGACGTGGCCCTTGCCATGGTCAAACAGCGTCGCAGTATCCTCGTCGAAGATGTTATACAGGCCCAAAGCGCCTTTGAGGAACGGGTCTCCGGCTCCGATCACGTGCACGCTTGGCACCTCCACTCTTTCGTCCGTCTCGTCTCCCAAAATGACCCCCTTGATCCCATCTGGATCGACAGCAGGCCAGCCGGTGAAAAATAGACCAACTTTTAGCCGTCGTGGCGCCCCGCTCCTTTGCTGACGCCGCTGCTCCGCTAGCATCACCGTAGACGCTACTAGCGCGCCTTCTGAGTAGCCGATGATGCCCTCGATCTCTGCGTCCTTGTCGAGCTCCCGGAAAACGTAGTCGAGCGTCGCCTGCAGACTGATGCGCTCGCCGTTCATAGTACCTTCCGGCATGATCGAGCGAAGCGTGTCCTCCGGCGTGTCGCCTTCAGGCAAGTCCCGCACCCGCTTGAGCAGTGCATTTGCCGCCTCGCCCTTATCATCCAGATAACGGTAGTGTGGACCAGGCCCGAAATATTCCTCGAATCCTTCAGGAGGATCGACTTTGACCTGGCCCTGTAGAAACACGAATTTGGCGCTTCCATCTGATTGGAGTTCTTGCAGCAGTGGCTCTAGAAACCAGGACACGCCGAGTCAGATCTGCTTTGCACATCTTCCTCGACCCATTGGATGACGTGACAAATATGCGTGGTCTAACCGGCTAATGAACCAATGCGTTGACCTCAGCCCTACCCCTGACCCCCACTTGGCCGCGGAGTCGACCATTGTGTAGCTTTTCCCCAGGAAATCAGAGAGCTCGGTCGAACTTACCTACTTGAACTTTCATGTTCTTCGGTGATTGAATCTTGTAAGCGTACTATTGAGAACATGGTTCGATTGCTGCACCCTAGCATCTCACCTGAATACTGCCGATTGCCCCATGGAGACACAAAAATTTCATCTTGCAATCACTTGGCGTCGACTCGAGTCCAGGATCTCAACACTGGCAATGGTGATCGTTTGTCTCGACCAGAAGACTGGACCAGCTGGCCAAAACAAAGGTAAGAGGCGTCTTGTGAATCAACTTGACCGTATACGTATATCGTGATTTTCGTGACCAGTTGACGTCAGTAAAAGTGTCGTCTTTCCAAGCCTTGCAATGCCTGCAAGGTTGGAGAGCGCTGATGTGGGTGCGTCGACGTCTTTATCGCGCGATGCAGCAAGCCCGACGCCACTCACTACAACTACTCGTCAGACGGTCGACCAACTAGCGCCCGTCTGTATATTGAAAGAGGCTATCGCCGCTGATTACCTTTTTTTAACATCTGTTGTCGTTCTCACATGTTAATCTGTACTAGTCAATGTTCCGACTGTTTGGCTTTGCTGATCGATGGCTCTTCCAGTCCAAGCCTCCCCCCCTCTCCTCAATCAAGCTATCACTTATGTCTGTATCTGCATGACGTACCGTTACAACTTGCATGAGACCGTTAGCGTCGATCTTGAACACTCTCTAAGCTATGCATGTTGCCATGCTCAATACAAACTGACTGTCCTACAACATCCTTGCCAGATGAAATGGCTCAAGACCGAGTAAGGCCAACGCATCTTTAATCGGAAGTATCCGTCGTCTCGTTAAAAAAAAAAGCACGACCTTCCACAAATTATCAGACCACGTCGCTATCTCCGGTTGCTATCGATTCCACCTCCCTCACCGGTGGGACTGGTTCAACTGCCAATTATTGCCCCCAATCATCCTATAGCTCGTAACGAGCGACTCGAAATGCTCCAATTTGTGATAGGAAATTAACCGACTTGACTGTTTTCAGCCACGCATTAAGCCCTGCAGGTTCCATCATATTTAAGATCCACCGTAATTCCCCCTTTGAAAGTCTCCTGATCAAAGCACTCTTCGACGGTCCAACCCTCGGTACATTCCTTCTGTCTCAGTTGCTCTCATATCGTCATTCTTTTACCTCGGGGTTATACGTAATTTGCTGAACTTGTCCCTCTCTCTTTTACCTCCCTCGCTCTCTCCTTTTCTCGTTTTGTCCTTCCCCTCTGTCAACCCCACTTCTGAATCATTAACTTCTTCCCTCCTCTTCTTTTTGTCCTATCTATCTCTTCAGCCATCACGAGGAGGGATGAAGCAGCCATTCATTACAGACCATGAGCGGAGCCACGACGGCGGTGGTGGTGGCAGAAGTGCCTCACCACCCGGCTCCGCTGCTTGGACGCAACAAGATCCCACTGCAGGAACTGCCAGCCGGCAAACTCCAACTGAATCACAGATGCCTTCAAGCACTGCTTCCATTCCAGAAGCCGCTCCGGAGCTAACCCCAAGTGTTGAGCCATCTGCAGGTGTACCGCTGGCGGTCATCGGGATGGCTTGCCGATTGCCAGGAAGTGTCTGCAATCCTTCACAGCTCTGGGAGCTGTGCTCGCGAAGTCGCTGTGCGTGGTCTGAAATTCCGGAGAAAAGGTTCACCGCCAGTCGATTCTACCACCCCAACTCTCAGAAGCTGGGCACCTTCAACAACGGAGGTGCCCACTTCCTCTCCCAGGATGTGGCTCAATTCGACGCACCATTCTTCAATGTCACGGCCGCAGAGGCCACCGCAATGGATCCACAGCATCGCCTCGCCCTCGAATGTACCTTTGAGGCTTTGGAAAGCGCTGGTGTTCCCAAAGAGACGATAGCTGGCCAGCCTGTCGGTGTCTTTGCCGGAGCCTGTCTGCCTGACTACGAGCTGGCCAACTCTCGAGACCTCGACACCACCCCAAACTTTCACGCCACCGGTATTGCTATGTGCATGACTGCCAACAAAGTATCTTACGCCTTCGACTGCCGAGGCCCCTCCCTTACCGTGGACGGCGCTTGCTCCTCGAGCTTGACTGCGTTGCATCTTGCCAGCCAAAGTCTTCGGGCCGGCGATTCTTCCATGGCTATTGTGCTTGGTAGCAATCTCAACTTGTCACCAGACTACTTCGTCACCATGTCGACCTCTCAACTTTTCAATGACCAAGGCAAATCCTATCCTTTCGATCATAGAGCCAAGAGCGGCTTCGCTAGAGGTGAAGGTACTGGTGTTGTCATTGTCAAAACCCTGGACGCTGCTATCCGTGACAATGACATCATTCGCGCTGTCGTCGTCAACACTGGCGCAAACCAGGACGGTAAGACCAACGGCATCACCATGCCTAATGGCGCCAGCCAAGAGGCCCTCATAAAAAGGGTGTATTCGACCGCGGGCATTTTCATGAGCGATTGTGCTTTTGTCGAAGCCCATGGTACAGGTACCAAAGTCGGTGATCCAATTGAAGCAACAGCAATTCACAACACCATTGGTCAAAACAGGACTAAGACCAATCCTCTCTACATCGGGTCGATCAAATCGAACATTGGCCATCTTGAAGGCGCCAGCGGTATAGTCTCCATCATTAAAGGCTGCATGATGCTCGAGCGAGGTCTTTTGCTACCGAACGTCAACTTCGAAAAGCCGAACCCGCAGATCCCACTGGCCGAATGGAACATCAAAGTACCAACAACCGTCAGACCATGGCCACGGGCCAAGAAGTACGTGAGCGTCTGCAATTACGGCTTCGGTGGTGCCAATGCGCACGTGGTTCTGCGAAAAGCCCCAGTCCCAGTCGGGGGTGACCTGAGCCGAACATGTCCAGATCAACGACTGATGCTCTTCGTCATCTCTGCCAACTCCAAGGAGTCTCTGCAGAAGAGGGCCAATGAGCTCTGCATCTTCCTTGAGCAACGGCCTGACGCTTTCGAGAAGCTTCTACCGGGCAACATTGCTTACACTCTCGGGCAACGCCGCTCGCATCTACAGTGGCGATACGCCATTCCAGCTTCAGGTTCTGATGAGCTCGGAGTCCGCCTCAATAGCTCGAGCTTCGACCCACAGCGTGTCTTGACTGATGCCAAGCTTGGATTTGTGTGCACTGGTCAAGGAGCGCAATGGGCTGGCATGGGACGAGAATTGTTTGGATCTTTTGACGTATTCGACAAGACCATGTACATGGCTGACAAATACCTCAAGATCAGGGGCGCTAGCTTTGTCCTGTCAGAGGAGCTCCTGAAGCCAAAGGAGTCCAGCCGGATTGACGACCCAGAGGTCGCTCAGCCAGTCTGTACTGCCATACAGTGCGCCATCATCGATCTGATGAAGAGCTGGGGAGTCGTTCCTTCAGTAACTGTGGGCCATTCATCAGGTGAGATTGGTGCCGCCTATGCGGCTGGCATCTTATCACTCGAGTCAAGTATGGCGCTGGCATACTACCGTGGCGCAGCGACTGTGAGTCTCAAAAGGCAATTTCCAGATCTTAAGGGCGCGATGCTTGCTGTCGGGGCTTCAGCGGATGACATCCGCCCTCTTCTCAAAGTGCTGAAGGACGGATACGCCACCATCGCTTGCGTGAACAGTCCCGTTAGCGTTACTATTTCAGGCGATGTCGCTGCCGTCTCCGAGCTGCAGCTTGCCCTCGACGCTAAGTCAGTGTTCAACCGCCGTCTTCGCGTCGATGTCGCCTACCATTCCGCGCACATGGCCAAGGTCTCTGAAGAATACAAGTATGCCATCCGCAACATCCACCCAATTGACGCCAATCAAACCGTGTTTCACTCCTCCCTCCTCGGTCGTGTCGCTCAGCCCCACGAGCTCAGCCCCGAATACTGGGTGGCTAACCTCGTGTCTCCTGTCGAGTTTGACCGAGGTGTACGGAGCATTCTTGAGCCATCGGACGAATCCGCGACAATCCCAAATGTCATGTTGGAGATCGGACCTCACCCCCAACTCCAGGGCCCTTTCAAGGACATTTCCCGAGCTGTTGGAGGTCGTGCCCCTAAGATCGCCTATTCGTCCACCATCGTTCGCAATAAAGATGCTTTCGACACTGTTTTGCAAGCTGCAGGTTTCCTGTTTACCAAAGGCTTCACGCTTGACATGGCTAAGATCAACTTTCCATTCAAGAACAATCGTGTTCCGACTTTGGTGAACGATTTGCCGACGTACCCTTGGAATCACAACGAGCGATATTGGCACAGCTCCCGTTTAGCTGAAAATCACCTATTCCATCGGTTTCCGCGCCACGATATCCTGGGATCTCTGGCCGATTACTCTGACGACCTTGAGCCGACCTGGCGCAACATCCTAAGGCTTGATGACCTTCCATGGCTCCGTCAACACAAGATGCAAGGTCTTGTTGTCTTTCCAATGGCCGGATACATGGCTATGGCCCTGGAGGCCGCTTCGCAACGCGCACAAATTCGCGACGTCAAGTTCGACCAATTCGAGCTGCGCGAACTTATCATTGCTCGCCCCTTGATCCTTGAGGAGGGCAAGGATATTGAGATCAACATCAAGCTGAAGCCATACAGCGAAGGCACACATGGCTACTCCGACATTTGGGATGAATTTCGCATTACGTCTTACAGTGGTAAGGACTGTACGGAGCATTGTCACGGTCTTGTTGCTGTCAAGAACGCTGCGGCTACTGCTGAGAATGCGGTCTATGGTCAAACAGGAACGCAGCTGTCTGAGACGCAGACCAAGCAACGTATTGCTGAAGTCCGCGCCTTGGCGACTGAGCAAGTTAATACCCCAGGAATGTATTCGGCCTTAGATGCTGTCGGCTGCGGATACGGACCGCACTTCCAGAGCATGGTCAACTCTGCCGCGTGCCACAGCCACGGATATGGAGACATTATCGTACCTAATACTGCCGCAGACAACCCGCATCAGTATGAGACCGAGTTCATCACGCATCCTGCGTTCTTGGATCAATTTATCCAGACCATCTGGCCTATCTTCGGCGCAGGTCGCGCATGCGGTCTTGATACTCTCTACATGCCATCCTCGATCCGCAGTGCCACTTTCAGCAGAGACAACGTCAACAAGGTCGGCGACCGCCTGCTGTCTTTTGCTGTAGGTCGTCCAGATCGTGAGGCGCCTAAGCCAGTCAAGCTCGACATTTGGGCGGTGAAGCACGGAAGCGAGTCCAAGCCTTTGATCAAGTTCGAAGACTTGACTATGACACCGCTGCTTGACTCGGCGAATGAGAACGCATCGAATGCTAGGAAACTGTGTTTCAAGGTCGAGTGGCAACCGGCATTCGGCGAGATCACTGATACTGCCAAACCGGAAAGCACCGAAGGCCAGGCTGAATCCAAGGATGAAGAAATTTCCCAAGTCAACGGCCATGTCCACGTCAACGGACATATGACCGAGGCAGAGAAGCAACCTGCAGAGACATCCGAAGATACCAAACAAGCTGTTGAGCAGCCGATTGACTTGCCACAAGTGGTAATTATCGGTGACGCCGCAAGACAGACCGATCTGTTGTCCACTTTATCGTCGTCGATCGAGAAGATGACTGGCCACGCGCCGGAGATTGCCACTCTAGAAAATTGCAATGCCGCTGGCAAGATTTGCATCATTGCTTCCGAACTCGATGAGTCGCTTCTGAACAACATCACAATCAAAGACTTCGACATCCTTCGTAGTGTGCTCACGAGCGTGACTGGAGCGCTGTGGGTTGTGCGCGGCGCTCTCAAGTCCTCATCAACCCCAGATTCAAGCATGGGAATCGGCTTGGCACGAAGCATCCGATCTGAGACTATGCTCAAGCTCGTCACGCTCGATCTCGACAACCGACAGCAAACCGACGCAAAAGTCGACACTTCAATGATCATGAAGGTTTTCAAGGCGACTTGGATGCCGGAGTCTACTGACGTTGCAGCTTCGAGTCAGGACATGGAGTTCACCGAGCGTAATGGTGAGCTGATTGTGCCTAGGATTGTCGATGACGCGGCTATGAACGACTTGGTCCATCACAAGGCTAGAGCGTCCGCCCCGTACCTACAGCCCTTCCATCAGGCCGGGCGGCCACTCAAACTCAAGATTGGGATTCCGGGTGCTCTCGATACACTCCATTTCGTTGATGATATCGGCTACCACCAAGCCATGGGCAGCGACCAGATCGAAATCGATGTGCGGGCTACTGGGATGAACTTCAAGGATATTGTCATCTCGATGGGTCAAGTCCCGAGCCCGTACATTGGTGTCGAATGCAGCGGTGTTGTGTCAAGGGTTGGCAAGGATGTCACCAGCCTGAAAGTCGGCGACCGTGTGATGGCGATGAGCGAGGGAGCCTATTGCACGTATGCTCGCTGTCTGGCAACTAGCGCCTCAAAGATTCCAGAGGACATGTCTTTCGAGTCTGCCTGCACCATCCCCGTGGTGTTCTGCACTGCCTACTATGCCCTCATGGACCTGGGCCATCTTGGGCCAGACGACAAAGTCCTAATCCATGCCGCCGCTGGTGGAGTCGGCCAGGCGGCGATCATCCTCTCGAAAATGATCGGTGCGGAAATCTTTGCCACTGTTGGATCGTCGTCGAAGAAACAATTCATCATGGAGCAATACGGGATCCCTGAGAACCGTATCTTCTACAGCCGTGATACATCGTTCGGCCCAGCGATTTGCCGGGAGACCAACGGCAAGGGCGTGGATGTGATCATCAATTCGTTGGCTGGAGATTGTCTCCGTGAGACCTGGAACTGCATCGCTCACTTCGGACGTTTCATCGAAATTGGGAAGCGAGACATTCTCAACAACACGCGGCTCGAGATGGCCAACTTTGAGCATAACGCGACCTTCTCGTCAATCGACCTTACTGTCGTTGCTGCAGAGAAGCCTAAGCTGATGAAGCGCTTGATGAATGACATCGAAAGCTTGTTCTCGAAGAAACTGATCCAGACGATCGAACCGATCAAGAGCTCGCCAATTTGCGACGTCGAGTCTGCGTTCAGACAGCTTCAGTCCGGTAAGGCGATGGGTAAGCTGGTTATCACCCACAACCCAGATGATCGAGTGCGAGCTACTGCATCCAAGATGGCTTCGCAATGCCTTCGATCCGACGCGACTTACGTCATTCTCGGTGGAACTGGCGGCCTTGGTCGCAGCATGGCACGATGGATGTCCTCGCACGGGGCTCGCAGCATTATGCTGGTGTCTCGGTCCGGGAAGGCCTCAGGTTCAAAAGTTGAGCAGCTAATCGAGTCGCTTGCCAAGGTTGGAACCGAAGTCAAGGTTGCAGCTTGCGACATCAGCGACGCTGACGCGGTATCGAGGTTTGTCCAGGAGACATGCGAGACTATGCAACCAATCCGTGGTGTGATTCACAGTGCCATGGTGCTGCGCGACACTTTGTACGAGCGAATGGGCCACGAAGACTATATGGCAGTGATCAACTCCAAGGTCCCAGGAGCTTGGAACTTCCATAACGCTTTCAAGGCCAGAAATTTGCACCCGGACTTTGTCGTGTACATTTCGTCGGTTGCTGGAATCGTCGGCAATCGAGGTCAAGCCGCTTACTCGGCAGCCAATACCTTCCTCGACGCATTTTGCGCGTTCCAGAACGAACAGGGCATCAACGCCACCGCTCTCAACCTCACTGCCGTCAGCGACATTGGTTACTTGGCGGACAACGCGGCCAAGGCCGATGAAGTTCTACGAACGCTGGGCGGCGAGACGATTGAAGAGTTGGAGATCATGGCACTGCTCGAAGCTGCTATCGACGGGAACGCTCGCCAGAACTGCGGCAACCAATCGATTACAGGTCTCCATCTCGCATCTGCTACTGCGGCCAACGAAGCTTTCTGGGCATCCGATGCGCGCTTTACCCAGCTTCGCGATGCGGCCATTGCCAGCTCTGCTGATGCTGAAGGAGCTAACGGTGGTAGCAGTGCTTCAAAACCGGTCAATCGGCAGCTGGCCGACGCGGAAACGGAGGAAGAGCGCATCGATATCACCACGACAGCCCTCATGGATAAGCTGTCTTCGGTGTTGATGCTTCCCCGAGAGGACATGGAGGCGTCCACGTCAGTCGGCAAGCTTGGCCTGGATTCTTTGGTCGCCATAGAGGTGCGCAACTGGATTGTGCGCGAGATGGAAGCCAACCTGCAAGTGTTGGAAATTCTGATCAGCACATCGTTGACGGAGTTGGCCAAGGCCATCCTTGGCAAAAGCGGGCTGACATTCAAGAAATGAGCGTCGTTTTTTTTTTCGTTTTCCGTTAAACGACACGAGGTGGTCTTCGTGAATTCAGGTCAATTTACGAAGCGTTGAGCAATTTCATAGGTTCAAAGTTCCATGGCGCAAACACGGTCTGATTTTGGGGTCTTTTCGGAGAAGGTTTGCGAAACACGATATAATCGGTTGTTCGACAGAGTTCGTACTCTGCTTTCGTTCAATCCCCTAGTAGAGCTATTAATATTTAATCATCTACTTGACTCAGTTGGATCTCAAGTACCGTTGATGTTTTTCGATTGAACGATTCAAGCTCATTTCCCCTCTCCTCTTCCATTGCGTATGATTGAGGAGCACGTCTACCGAATCCGCAACATGCAGCATGCCCACGGAGATTGACCTGTTTACAACTGCTTCAGATACTTCCCTAGAGGACTTCCACTCATTGTTGCTCATTCGCTGGCCCGATTATCAGGTGCCCTTGTCTTCCAATTCCAATTTCGTATCTCTTTCTCTCAACAGGCCTTCTGGGGAGGCACTGAAAAGGCACGCAACGAACCACATCTCCTTCAAGCTATGAGGCAACAACTAAAGTCCGCCTAAAATCTTACCAACCGGCACGAAAATTGGTATGTTGTGTTTCCGTGTCGTAAACGCCAGACGTAAAATGTGGCTCGTTTTTGTACCGTGAATTTTCACCGGAAAAAAAAAGGGGTTTCAATCTCGGAATGAGCGTGTAAAAGCTTCCGCTGAGATGTATATTTTGGTATTATGCCAGATGGCAGTATCTACTAGTGCTTTCAGTAATGCGTAAATCGATAGCTGAGAATTCGGGGCGGTCATGCTCGCGAGGCTATGAAAAGTCCAGATCGTCATCACAGGAATGATGACGGCCGTGTCTTGACGTGAAGCTCCGGCGATCTGCTCGATGGGAGCACCGCCAGAAGATTAGATTCCTTGCAATGTTGGCAATGATTTGGTTAATGCAGTTGCAAGGCGTAAGGCCGCAGAGCGCTCCCATTTCGCTAAGCAGAATGATAGAAGTCACTAGCCATCAAGTCAATGGAAGCACTTTTGTTTACGCTTTTGCGTGAACAAGTCGCGCAAGCGCGCGGTTCAATTGACTTGGCTCGCTCGCTTAGAAGCTCTGCTATTGCGTTGGCTTTTGCTGGCCTGTGCTCTTGGCTACTGGATAGCACCGCATGAACACGAAATGATGTTGAGCCAATGAAACTGCTTGGATCGTCCTAGTGGCAAGTCAAGACTACGACTGGAAGCGAAGGCTTGTAGCTCTGATCGGCAAGCACACGCACGAACGCGAATGCTGCGTAGCTAGTGAATCCGACTCTTCAACTATCATTTGCGTTGAGGCTCGTCTGAGAGCAGACTCAAATCCCTTTTCTTTGGCAACAAGAACGGGAATCCTCAATCTAATGATATCCCGCCTGACTGCGTCTTTATCGGATTCGCAGGTCGTAGCTACGCTGCGCTCGATATTCTTTAACCAATGTGGGTGCATTTCGACAAACACAAGCGGACTCCCGTTCAGAGTTCTCCTGCTCAGAAGAAGAAGATGACGGGAAGTCACAGTTGTCGTGATTTCCCGTAGACTCACGGAAGCAATTATGCAGTCAACAAATGGATCACAGATCATTGCCAGACGGACTTTGACAATCTATTTACGTTTAAACAAACTGCATCAGCATAAGTGTAACCGAAAGAAAAGAGCTAGAGTACGGTTTTGCTGTCCGAAGACTGTGTCTGTCAACCTTTATCGAAATCACGGTTATCAATCTACAGTCTTTGCCATGTTCTAGATCGCCTATTGGTTTGTTCATAAGTGCGTTCAGCACTGTACTTCGACTCCTTACGCCCTGCTGCCTCGAGAACTGCCGTATCGACATGTTTGGGAGCTCGGCCGAATCGAGAGCGTCATCACCTTGCGCGACGCTGACTGCGATTACACGGCAAAACACCGTCATCGCGGCACCACACGTGTTAGCCATTCCATGGGCGCCAGAGCCCCGACACCCAAGGCAGCAAAATTGCTGTTGCCAGGCCTTGAACATGCATGCCTAAGACAGTTGGATTATTGCCGTTACGGGACTAGCGCTACTCGAAATGTTGATGGTCTGGCCAATCAGGTCCGAATCCGAGGCCATCGGCTGCAGGGCGACGCTAATGGCGGCCGAATCCGTGCAAGCTGCGTTGCTAAAGCATGGGTTGCTCGCCATCATAAGTATGGGTGTGCGCGCTCCTGTACAGACATGCGCGCTCATGTATATTCCGATAGACATACTATTGACATAGATATCGTCGTTCCTGTCCCTCTGCTTGCTCTGCGGTTAAGCCGTCTGATCTTCTGCGTTTGTGAATGGTCTCCAACCATGCTCTCAGCTCTTCTCCTTTCGTTGGCTAGCTTGGCGGTGGGCTACTTGACCCCAGATCCATCGGGAAAGTACAACGTCAGCTTGACGACCGGGCCTCTCGTCGACTACAGCCGCGACGGGCGAGCGCTGATGCTCTCCGTCTTCCAACCAAGCAATTGCCAGACGACGGTGCCAGTCCCCTACATGCCTAGCAAGACTGCAGAATACCAAGGGCAATTCATCGAAGCAGTCTTCAACATCACCACCGACCTGTCTCCGCTCTTCCTGGGGGCGCAGCTGCCAGTCTGCCCAGACAGCAAGACGAGCAGCTGCTCGGACGACTTTCCGATTCTGCTGTTCTCTCCCGGCTATGGAATCCCTCGTTTGTACTACAGCGTCTTGGTCTCGGCCATTGCCAGTGAAGGATTCATCGTCTTCTCGATAGACCACCCAGACGATGCGAACATCATCACGTATCCCGATGGAAATGCGGTCATCTACGAAAATGCCGCTAATTCGACCGATGCAAATCTTGCGGCACACGTCCAACCCAGAGTAATCGACGCATCTTTTGTTATAGACCAGCTCGGCAATGCCACTGCAATGGGTCAGCTACTTCCTCAGCGAGGAGCTAAGCCATTTCAGACTGACCGGGTCGCCATGATGGGACATTCGGAGGGCGGAGTCGCTGCTATCAATGCTGCCAGTGGAGAGCCTCGCATCAAGGGTGCGATCAATTGGGATGGTACCATCTTGGCGCCTGTGCCACCAGCAGGGGTCACTCAGCCGGTGCTAATCATTGCCGAGGATGCGGCGATCGATCCTACCTGGACGGCGGCGTGGCCCAAGTTCAAAGGCCCAAAGTTGATCGCCACAATCGACAACACGACGCATTACACCTTTTCGGATGTGCCTACGCTATTGCAGGCATCTGGACAGAACGCGACTGAACTGGTAGACATACTGGGAACGTATCCGCCCGCTGCGATGGTGCGAGTCCTGGCGGGGTACACAACTGCATGGATGAACGGCGCCTTCGCAGGCAAGGAGGGAGGGTCTCTTCTGGAAAACCAGACATCGCCACAGTACCCTGGCGCCACTAATGTCTTGAAGGCCAACTTCTGAGCTGAACAAGCCGTTTAGTGAGACGGGAAATCCCAGTATTTCTCGTGGCGCAAGCGGAACGGTACGGATTGTGCGCTAAGGGTTGGGTGCGATCCTTGACAGCAGGCCACAACCAGACTGTGTCTTCGTATACACCCGTCACATGACTCAACTATCGCTACACTAAAGGACTGTAAACCGTATCGAAAGTTGATGGTGGATTTTAATTTTGAGCAACCTAAAAGGACTTTCGTGGGACTTCATCTATGCCACCTTGTTCTGTTCGCTCTGCATCCTGGAGCTTCGCGACGTCAGACAAGTGGTGCCTCTGAAAAGCGCATGTTGAGGAGCAAGAAATAAGTATAGATGTTCAGTCGCTTTGATAGCATTACAGTCATGCCTACATTCATAGGTCATCCCACTAGCATTATGTAAGCAGATTACTGCACCTACACCGCTCGCTTCATTCAGTAAGCGCCACTCCACTTGTAAGAGCAGCCTCGCGGGGTGACGCGAAACCTGCCAGACTAGCAAGAGAGATAATTCATTGGGATATCGAAAATTGATTCCCGCAAGAGCTCTTGAAAAGTCTTTGGTTTCTATCGCAACCTTAGTGCTCCATCGAATCCCGGATTATGTGATGCTTCACTATTAGTGATTGCCGGATCTGTGCTTCTGCCTTGTCAATCAACCCCAAACGCAGCTGGCCGGTCCGTCGACAGCATGCAGAACGATCGCTCCACCGAGATCACTCGGTCCCAGCGCATCGCCGAGCTCGCCGAAATAGACCAGAACGCTGCGTCGTGCCTACAGTCCGCCGGCCTCGCCATCAAGACCCTGACCGGCAAGACCGACGACAAAGCCCCTGCCTTGGACGAGCAACAGACCAAGGAGCTGTTCGAGGGCCACACGGCCGACTTCTTCAAAAGCCTGCAGGCCCTGGGCGCGCGCCTCCGGCGCCAGGCGTACGCGCTCGAAGAGGCCGGCATCATCGCTGCGGAAGCGCAGACCTCTGAGGGCGGACCGGAGCAGCAACAAGGCGGGCGCGCACAGGGGTCCGCGGCCAACGCTGCAGCCGGTGCGTCCGGCCGCGCAGGCAACGAGCAATCGCGCGGAGGGCAGCGGCAGGGCCAGGCGGCCGCTGCAGCAACGACCATCACGAACGGCGGGCTCGGCAACCTGGACGTGGGCTGGCTCAACTCGCGCAAGGACCAAGTCGGCAAGATGAAAGAGGCGGAGCTATGGGAACAGGCTCGACAGATGGTGGAGAAACGGAATGGCACGGGAGATCAGCAGACTGATGGCATGGACCTCGACGCGTCAAATAACACTGCGGATGAGGAGCAAACGGCGGATTGAGCGACTAAGCCTGCCGGCTTGGTTGAGGATATTCGTCGCCTCGCCGCACATTCAAGCCCATTGTTTGTTGAACATGTTGCTGGCCTTCTTTGGGTTCCAGCGCATCGCCGAGTCTTCTGTATCGCTGCAACCCGTAAAGCAAACCCGCCGCATTCTGGCTTCCTCGGCCTTTCGCTTGGCCGTCTATCAACCCCACCACTTTAGCAGCCATGATCACATGGTCTCCCACTACGATCTCCTTTCCTGCGAGCGGCCTGCACTTGATCACCTTCAAGACACCATCCGCTATCAGAGGTGCCCCTTCAGTGCTTTTCCCAGAAAATATCCTGACCGCGTCCCCATTTTCACCTGTAGCAAGCCTTCGGAAGCCCTCGCCCTGGCTGTTACCGCCCCGTGCAAAGGCATCTGCAATACGTGCACCAAGCGATGTCGCAGATATCAAATGCACCAGGAAGAAATTCGATTGGACAATTGCACTGTAGGTCGATGACGGCGTCTTGACGTTAAAAGACACAACGGGAACGGGGTCTAAGGATACGGTATTGAAGGATGAGACAGTCATTCCGCGAAACGATGATTCTGGGTAGGCTGTCGGTGCTGTGGAAGAAGCCGATATGGAGGCAGTCAACACGGCCACCGAGTGCGGTATTTGACGCATAAGCGAGCGAACATGGGTCGAGAGGTCAGGAAGGATGTTGATGTTGCTGGTATTGGTGCCGAGTCTGGGAGATATCGAGGGGGTTAGCGGCTCGTCTGATGAGCGCCGCGCGCTCTCAGCATCTACATCCAGCTTTCCCAGATGTCTAGGCTGCGAGCTGAATTTTCGCGAGATGCAACTCGGCGATTGGACGCGTCTGTTCGCATGACATTGTCGTCGCATGCGTGAGCAGGCTGAAGAGTTTGACGGCGCAGCGCAAAGATGGAAGAATGCGCTATAAAAACGTGCCGCTGCTGACACGTCGTTCGGTTTACGACAAGCCAAACCCAACCTGCTGGCAGCAGCCCCAGATGCCATTGTGATTTATAGGCTTGTTGAAATCATTATGTTGTTGAGATTTAAACAATGAGGTCCATCTTGCCGACAACCGTCATTTCCTTTTTGGGTGTTCCAGATTAGTCACGTGACCTAGAAAACCGCTTGTCAAGATTCTGGATATGGTTCTGTACTGATTCTGGCATTCCCAATAAAGCTCTGGAACAATCTTTACGTCTGGTGTAGTGTTGACCGTCTGATCTCTGATATAGCGCCTGTGCCATCAGCATTCGTACCATCTAGATGGGTCATACTATAATCAATGGGTGCACTTTTTCTCCATGAGCACACCGCGACGCCTGGCTAGACTGGGGTAACAGTTGGAAAGCCCATCGATGGGCTCCTCGACCCACCGAACGCGTGGTTGAGCAGTTTCAGAGAAAAACAAAAATCGCGCACAAAACAATCGCGCCCCTTCCTAATCTGTAGTCTGCTGTCGCCATGTCAGGGCCCCAAGCAAACAGCGCGATCCCCTCGGGGCAAACTGCAGGCTCAAATCCCCCTTCCGCCAATCCTAGCAATTCTTCCACAAACAACATTCCTCTGACACCGTCGACACCCTCCCAGCCTCAGCCACCAACTCCATCCGCTCCCATGTCTCAACAACCGTCAGGTGCGCCGCCTGCGCAACAGAGCACCGCGTCTGCTCAGTCAACCAGTAACTCAAACAACAGCACAAACGCTAACGGTAGTAATGTTCAAAATCTAAATCAAATTGTAGGTCAAAGATACCTCGCTGTTGTGGGTTCCACGTGAATTTGTGCTTTTACTGGGAAGCTGCTGTACCTTTCAGCACTTCCAGGCTCGCTGGCTGTAAACCATTCGCTGCCTATGTGTACAACAACCTCCTATTGCGAGATCCTGGATTGGAAGTAATCCTTGCCTTCCATTAAACCTTCTGGAACTGCGGCAGGTGCAGCATAGCTGCAGTTACCCGCACTTGCACGGACGAAAAAAATGCCACTCACGACCCAGCACAGGCAGTCTCTTCCCACCCAACCCACTTGTCCCACACCCACACAATCCCATCCCTCACCCTTTTCCTTCTTTCGTCCAAGCTCACACAATGTCGCGCCTTCGCCGCACCCATCCGTGCTATACTCGTGCGGCGGCGCCTTCGCCAATTCGGATTCTTTCACGTGAAGTGCTTGCTAACCTTGAGTTCAACCAGGTGCTGGACTATCTCAGCAAAAAGGGATACAAACGCTCCGAAGCCACACTACGTGCCGAGGCTGCTCAACCGTCCGCAAGCGGCGGCAGCGATCGCGCCGACAACCGAGGTGCCCACGCTTACTTTGCAGGCTTCTATAGCTTGAAACAATACATCCAAGAGGCCTTGGAAGTTTACAAACCCGAGTTGGAGAAATTGCTTTGGCCCATCTTTGTGTACTCTATCTTGGCCCTTGTCGGCGAGCACACGACAGAAGATGCGGACAGATTCTACGCCAACTATTCCCCAGGCTTCGGAGAAGCGTACAAGGGCGACCTACAAAGACTCCAATACATTCGCCACAGAGATCATGTGGAGAACAGTCCGATTGCCAAAACCTACAATAACAATAAGTATCGTGTCTCCATCACAACGACGGCCTTCAACGCACTTCTCCTCCACCTTGAGAGGAAAGAGAAGGAAGGCGGTGTCGTCATGCTCGATATCTTGCAGCGGAAAATGCAGATCAAAACCCTCGACCGAGCCAGCTCGGTAGGTCACTCTTTCAGCGCGATGCTGTCAAAGGGCTTTGCAGAAAACGATCTCTTCGACGAAGACGAGGGCATCCCGGGGCACAACCCAGGCTCTGCCAACACCGACCCCAACGCGCCGCCAGTTCTGACCAAGCTTTCGCTAGGGCGCTTGCCCATGGAGGCTGAAGCCGAAGAGGACATGCTAGGGGATATGGCCGATCGCGACGAGGCAAACCCTCCGGAAGCTGGTCAAAATTCTCTGATGGACACTTATAAGAAGATCAAAGAGGAAGATGACATGGACGCTCCGAACCGTGACGCCGTTCCGCTGCCCAAACCCATGGCTCGCGACGTCGAGATGGAAGTCCAAAAGATCAGAGAGTATCGTGACCGGTTCGCCATTCCACCAGGGAACAGTGGCATCGCTGCTGGCGTCAGTGTGTGCATGTACACTTTCCACAACACTCTTGAAAGCATCAACTGTGTCGATTTCTCTGGTGATCACGCTCTGGTCGCTGCTGGGACAGCTGACTCGTATATCAAGGTATGGTCTACCGACGGCAAGGATCTGCCGGTGCTTGCGCCTGGATCCGTCCATCCTGAATACCGCCACAACACCTCGCGGAGATTGATCGGCCACAGCGGGCCTGTCTACGCAGTCGCATTCTCTCCCGCTATTGCGCAGGAAGACGACATCCCAGAGGCTGAGAGGGAGGGTCGCGCGGACACAAGTTCGCGGTATCTGGTGTCATGCTCTCATGACAAAACGATCCGGTTGTGGTACGTCGGGCAGTGGTCGTGTTTGGCCATCTATAAGGGGCATTTGGGCCCTGTCTGGGATCTGAAATGGCATCCCCACGGTCATTACTTCGTCAGCGGCAGCAGCGACAAGACCGCTCGTCTGTGGCGTACAGACCAGCCTGGCGCGCTCCGAATCTTCGCTGGTCATGATTTCGACGTCGATCAAGTCACCTGGCATCCGAACGGGGTTTACGTGTTCACAGCTGGCTACGATCGCACGATCCGCATGTGGGATGTTTCCCGTGGAACTGCTGTTCGTATCTTTACCGGCCACACCTCGTCGATCACCTCGATGGAGTGCGCCCCGAACGGGAAAATTCTCGCGACCGCTGATGAGGCCGGCAATATCCTGCTCTGGGATTTGAATAATGGCGCTCGTATTAAGCGTATGAGGGGTCACGGCAAAGGTGGCATCTGGAGCCTTTCTTGGAGCGTTGAGAGCTCGTTGATCGTTTCGGGAGGTGCCGACTGCACCGTGAGGACCTGGGATCCCCTGCAGTCTACTGAAAAAGGCGGTCATGATGGTTCTGCCGCGAGCTCAGGCATTGCTGGATCTGGAGCAACATCTGGAGGTGCGGGCTCGAATAAGGGAGGAGTTTCTGGGTTATCCGCTTCTGCGTCGGATGCCGCTGGCAAGAAATCCAAGGGCGCAGTTACGGCGCCGACCACTACGGGAGGGACAACCAGCGGCGGAGCTGGCGGTCCCGGTGGTGTCGGTGGTGTCGTTGGTGGTGGTGGACGCGAGGCTGCGATCACTTCAGACCAAGTATCTGCGTTCCCTACAAAGCGCACGAATGTTTACAAAGTCAAATTCACGCCGATGAATCTGATCGTCGCCGGTGGCGCTTACCTGGGTTGACGGTTTGGGAGAAGGCGATCCGGAGAGACTCGGAGGAGTTTGGAGGCCCTCTTTGGAGATTGAAAGGCAGCGTGCGGATCCTGAACAGATTCTGGAGATTCAATTCTTGACTGTTGCAAAGAGACAGAAAGGTGGTTTCTCTTGCTCAAGATACTGCGGTAGCGTGTCACGGGAGCGGAGGAAAAGATGACAAGTCTTCTATAAAAAAGTACAGCGAGCATTCCCCTCGGTTTTTTCTCTCTCTTCTCTGTTGTTTCTTTTTCCGTGCCCGTCGTCCTTGCCTGTTCAGCGCTTCTGCGCCCGGCTGCCCGCTCGTCATCTCCTGCCCGCACCCGCCCGCGCGTCGCGCGGTTCGTTGCCATGAGCGCTCGGTGCTTCGCCGAGCCGGCCGCCGCCGTCGTGGCCTCCGCCGCAGCTGTGCTCGCCAATCCTACATAACCGCTATGCGCGCGCGCGCATCGCGGCAGCACAATCCTCCTGCAGGGCCTGTCGCACCCGCTCTACGTCGCCGCCGCCGGCGCGCCGCCTCCGTTCGGTGCAGGCTCCGTGGGCGCGTCGCCGCCACCGCTGCCGCCGCTGCCGCCGCTCCCCCCAATGTCCTCGCGGCGGTCCAGCACCTTGTCGACCAGGCCGATCCCCAGCGCCTCCTGCGCGCCCATGAAGTTGTCGCGCTCCATCATCCGCTCGATCTCCTCCAGCGAGTGCGGCTTGGTCAGGTGCCGCTGGTAGATCTTGTTGAGCTGCTCGCGCACCCGCAGGATCTCCTTGGCGTGGATCGAGATGTCGGTCGCCTGGCCGAAGTAGCCGCCGCTCGGCTGGTGCACCATGATGCTGCTGTGCGGCAGGCAGTAGCGCGAGCCCGCCGCGCCGCCGCACAGCAGCAGCGATCCCATCGATGCCGCCTGGCCCACGCAGATGGTCGAGACCGGGCACGCGATGTACGTCATGGTGTCGTAGATGGCCAGCCCCGCGGTGACGCTGCCTCCGGGTGAGTTGATGTAGAGATTTATGGGCTTGTCGGGGTTGTCGGCCTCAAGGAATAGCAGCTGCGCAACGATCGACGCCGACACTGTCTCGTCCACCTCTCCGTTGAGGCAAATGATGCGTTCTTTGAGCAAGCGTGAGAATATATCATACGTGTGCCATGCTCCCCCCTGATGTAGCAAATGGTCTTTTGTCAGTTCGAGTGACGGGCAATCGTATTTTCCGCGGGCCTTGCACTTACGACGGTCTCAGTGACAAAGGGTGTTGGAGTCCACGACCTGGCTGGACGGTGGGACGGCGGTGATCGGGAAAGAGACGAGAGCGGTGTGGCGGCGTAGGATGACGGCGACAAGACGTTTTGTGGAGCATTGGAAAGCCTTCTTCGGCTGGAGTAGAGAAAGTTGTCGCGATACACACGAGTGCCGTGAGTGTAGGAGAAGTCGCTAGCAGCGAATTTACGCATCAAGCTGCTACTGTTGCCAGACGGACGCCATTGCCTGAGAATTGGGAGTAGTGTAGTCGGCCACGGTGTCGACATTGTGCTGGTAGACAGTCTTGCTGCCCAGATGACAGAAGACCACAGACAACAGTAAATGATTGCTTAAAGTCTGCGAGCTCGAGCAATGACAGCTCCGCAGTCCTGTCAGTCGAGTCCGACGTGCAGAGACCCTAACCCTACCTTCTATCGAAAATGATAAACCGCAGCAAAGTGTACCGCAGCTCAATGATCTACGAAATATACTCGGTCTCAGTCTTGCAACGAGCGTCTTAAAACTCAAGTGCGGATATGCGCACTGGCATCAGCGTATCATGCGGCGCTGGTTACGAAAACCTGCTTCTGCTGGCCGCAGAGTCGGCCGCAATCTCGAAGCTCCCATCATTACGCCCAGCTCGTCGACAGCTGTACAAACCCAACCATGCAGCCTGTAGCAAGAGACAGTTCCATACAGCCAACGGTTCATGGCACCCGCAGGCCTCGCCGCTCTCTTATCATACGGAAGACGAAGACAAGGGCGTGACGACCGATCGCGGGGAGGTGATTGGGCCCTTCAGGACATGGGAACATACTCCACGGATCCCGCGACAGCGCACGAAGCCTCTGATCACGTACGAAGATGCTCGGCTCGCCGAGGAAGCGCTACGTGATGATACTCATCACGCCCCGGAGGAGAGCATAGAGTCGGACTGGTTCGGTCAAGATGACAGCAGCTCAGGGGTTAAGCGTTCAGGGGCGGATTCCTTTCGTGGATTGCCGCTACCGCCTTTCCTACAGGAGCAGCAGCACTCTGCAAAGGAGCGAATGCAGCAATTCAAAGATGACGTGTACCGAGTGGATCGTGGACGCAAAAAGAAGGCAATGTGGGCGAGGCTGAAGGACTCTCCATTCACGCTCTCGTTCATGCAGAACCCGTACGCACGCTCTCTAGCCCTCCCTGTCCGGCAGTGTGCGTTGACGAAAACGCGCCTACCGCACGCTTGTCTTGTGGACTTCCACCTGGTCGACGGAGGCATCGAGCGAGGGCTCAGCTTGAAGCCGCTATCACTCCGACTTGCAGCGGTATCGAAGAAGAAGAGAGTGGAGAGGCTGACAGACTCGGAGCGAAATGTCATTCAGGACTCAGCGCAGGAGTTGGGCGGATTCCGACCCGAGGGAACGGCATCGTATGCCGTCAATCGGTTCGACGCGATCAAACAGCTGGCAGACGGGGCAGCAGCAAGTCCGAAAAAGCTCAGTTCGATGCTCAGCACTAGGATGGCCAAGACTGTCAATGAAGAGGGGCTTCTGGGGAAGGTCAAGTTCAGAGATGACATGGCGCAACACGTGCTGAACGGCTATCGAAGGGTTCTTTACAAGAAACTGCACTGGTTCTTCGCACAGCCATCGAAGATGCTGGCGGCAGTGCCAGGAGGGGAGGATCTGGAGCAACTGGACGAAGTGCCTGACGTTCTCTGCGTGCTTCGAATGGACTTGGTCAACAAAACATCCGAAAACTCTGATGGAGCGCATGACGTTGGCACAGTAGACGAAGAGAACGATTTCCCGTCCGAAGAGGAGCTCTCATCCTTCTCTGTGCTGGACGAGGCCAGACAGGAAGACGCTCTAGCACACCTGACAGAAAGACAGCGCACAGCTTTACAACCTCAGTGGATGAAAGATGAGCTGCCGTTCCTGAAAGGTCTGAAATCGCTCCGTGGCCCGTTTGGTGAAGGAGAGGCACCGTTCCCGTTTCCAAGTATTAGATACCGCGAAAATCGCAGAGTGCCGCTGTACAATCTACGGGTGTTGCTGGGTAAACGTTATCTGGACAGACTCAGAGCTGGTAGCGAACTGGACAGATGCCGCTTCGTCACGATCAGCAAATCGACCGCGACGACAGATATACAGATTTGGCTCATGAGGCTCCACATGTACATGGCGGGAATTGGACGTGTCGAGTTGGCTGACCGTGGGACGTAACCAACAAACTCACAATCCGCGCTGGAGATGTAACCCTCGAGATGGCATTGCTGCCGTACTGTCTATTAATACTCCTTGGAATTTGCCGAAAGCTGTAGGGGCCGATCCAAAAGAATCCTCGCACGGGGAAGTTGGTGGAACAGAGCCGCGACTTACCAAAGATGAAATCAACGAACACATCAGATGAAACGCCTTCAGCCTTTAGGTTAGAGCGCGGATCGCAGAAATCTATGGCAGCTATCAGCCCGGCACACCCATTCCTCGGATCGGAAAAGTTGGTGTCTTGGGTGCTGTGGGGAGCAATTCCCCCAAATTTAGCACGTTGCTATGTGCCCATTGACGGAAAGACTCCGAGGCTTCCTACGTAATTGTGACATACCTAGGTACTCACCTCACCTACCTTGCTTCCACCCGGCTATCGTGTCCCTGCAGGGCCCGCAGGGCCTCACAGGGTACATTTCTTGGGCATGCGGTATAAGTGCGGGAAGGATTTGAGTCGTCGAGCATGCGCCACATTTGATCTTTTCCTCAGACTGGATGGGCATAGTTATCGTTTGCGAGGTCAGGCAAAGTGAGAAAGTCAATGCGAATCTTCTCATGCCGCAAACATTATCGTTTGCCCTCCCTTTGAGATGCGTGCCCTTTGTTACAGGATTGCATCATACATGCCAGAATAAACTCCCCCGGAGACGCCATGTGGCCACTGGTGAGCCATCTTGCAGGGAAGCCAATGATTGCCACACTGCAGGCACCCTGTAAGCTCGGCCAACAGTCGTGAAACTGCGATTCACTGGGTGCCAACGTGCTGCTGTCCCTTGGTTGTCCGGCGAGCGTGCGCGAACTGGCTCTTATGTCTCGGCTGGGTGGAGATGGCAATGCTCGCGTTTCGCATTCGGGCTCGTAACGGCTAGCCTTATCTGACGTAGTTCGATGAAACTATATCTCTTCTGGTACTAGCAGCCGCAGCTCTCCATATCTACTACCTCGCATAATCCTTCAAGAATGCATGCTGTTCCACATCTCAATTCCTCGAGCGATCTCTTTTCTCACGTGTGTGCGATTTTATTTGTTTGTCTAACCTCTATTCTTTATTTTTCTCCTTCCCTCGACGATCTCACGGCTCGGGTAGCAATCCTTTATCCATCTACTGCTCTTTCCAGCTTCTGCAGAAAAAACTGGGCCGGTTCCCATAACTCGATCATTTTCATTCTTACGCCTGCATCTGTGATCACTGAGTTCCTGCATAATAAGCCAACAATATGGGGATCTCAGAAAAGACGTCGGAGAGCTACGACATTGTGTTGATTGGCGCAGGGATTACTGGTATCAATTCGGCGTACCGTATCCAGGAGCGGCTCCCCAACTTTACCTACACCATCATTGAAGGCCGCAGTGATCTTGGTGGCACTTGGGATCTCTTCAAATATCCTGGAATCCGATCGGATTCCGATCTATTGACTCTTGGCTTCTCATGGAACCCATGGAACGAGGATAAGATCATTGCCAGCGGCGCCTCCATTAAGAGTTACATGCGCGTGTCCGCCGAGAAATACGGCATCGACAAACACATCCAATATCGCCACCATGTCAATGAAGCTCACTGGTCGAGCGATCTGCAGAAGTGGCGGGCTGACTGTGTCGTCGACGGTCAATCCAAGCAGATCTATGGCCGCTTTCTGATGTTCTGCACCGGCTATTACGACTACCAGACGCCTCTGCAAACTGAAATTCCCGGCATCGGCAACTTCCAGGGCACCACAATCCACCCGCAGTTCTGGCCGGAAGATTTCGACTACACGGGTAAGAAAGTCGCGGTGATTGGGAGTGGCGCAACTACGGTGACACTGGTGCCGACAATGACCGACAAGGCCGCCAAAGTCACAATGGTGCAGCGAAGTCCTGGATACATTCTTACCAGGCCGCCAACGGATCCGTTTGGTAATAAGCTGGAGCGCTGGCTTCCCAGGTGGGCCGCTCGCACCATCTCTCGCTGGACTAAACTGGTGATGCCCTACATCATCGGAGCATATTGCCAGGCCTACCCGATCAAGGCCATGGAATTCCTAAAGAAGCAGACCATGACACACCTTCCGGCTCACATCAAGTACGACCCCCACTTCAAACCCAGCTATAACCCTTGGGAACAGCGACTTTGCGTGTCCGTGGGCGGAGACATCTTCAAAGCGCTCCGCGACGGCAAAGCTGACGTCGTCACCGACCACATCGACCACGTGGACGCCCACGGGATCGCGATGAAGGGCGGACAGTTCGTGGACGCCGATGTGATCGTCACCGCCACCGGTCTCAAGATGCAGTCTGCCGGCGGGATCAAGATGTTCGTCGACGGCGAGCCGCTCGACCCGTCCAGCAAGTTCTTGTGGAAGGGCGTGCTGCTGCAGGACGCCCCCAACGCCGTCTTCTCGCTCGGCTACTACAACGCCTCGTGGACGCTGGGCGCCGACACAAAGGTCTGCATGTTCACGCGCATCGCCAACCACATGCTCCGACAGAAGACCACGTCCGTCGTGCCGCGCATCCCCGACGACCAGCCCGTCACCCAGTCGTCCAGCTCGATGAAGTCGACCTACATCAAGCTGGGCCGCTCCGCGATGCCCAAGTCCGGCACCACCGAGCCGTGGACGTCACGGTCCAACTACTTTGCCGACAACTGGGACGCCATGTTCGGAGACATCAAGCAGTGCCTTCAGTACCAGAAGGTCTCTACCTGAGCGCTCCACAGACAAGGGAGAAAAAAAGAAAAAGAAAAAGAAAAAGAAAAACACAGATCAGCGGGCCTTGTTTCCTTGAATGTTTGTCTCTTGCTTTCCGCGCGGGCAAAACCCCCCGCTGCCGCGTTGCATAGTTCCTGGTCGCGTTTCCTTGGCTCGCCAGCATCGGACACTGGCGCTATCCCTTCAGGCTTTTCCCTTTTTGATTATGTTTTCTTTTAAACGGTGGCTGAGTCCGGAGTCCGGAGTCCACGTCGGCTCCATTTCTGGGCGCCTGAGCGCGCAGCCCTCGACGACAGCGTACATAACGAGCCATTATTTTTTTTCTATATGTCCTCGTAGAACCAACGATGTTCAATTTTTTTTCTTAAGAAAAAAAAAAGATTGAAAAAAAGCTATTGAAAGAATTTCAGCGCGCTGTCCAGACCCACATGGTTTTGGTGAACCTATGACCGTCTCAGATGTCTTGTGCTCATTCTTTGCTGTCGTGGTCTACATCATCGTCGTCGTCGTCGTCGTCGTCGTCGTCGCCGCCGTCGCCAACATCGTTAAACACATTGCATGACGCGGGCGGATCTGTCTCGTCATAGGCGGCGGCTGCCGGTCCCCCTCTGGATCCCGCGGCCCACGCCCCTGGCGATGCCGCTGGCGCCTCGGCCGCCGGGCCCGCGGCCGGACGTCGGCTCGGTCGAGTGCGCAGCATACGACGAGCCTCGATAGCTGGGCCCAGTCCTGGAGCGGTTCGCAGCCCTCGTGCCTGCCCTGGTGGAGCCACGTGTCTGGCCTGTGGCGGGAGTATCGAGCGCAGATGCGGGTGTCGCGCCGTGTCTGTTGCCATACGCGCCTCTAGCGCTGCCACCGTAGCGAGCGCTCATCGCAGTAGCGGCTCCCCTGGAAGGTTTGACAGCTGACGCATGCGCGGACGAGGGAGGGGGGTTCTCGACGAAGGAAGTGTCGGTCGTCCTGAGCAAAGCCGTGGTCAGCGCTGGCTGGTTTCTTGATGAGCAGCAGGTAGAGACTCACAGGAACGTTTGGTCTGCGGCATCATCGTCATCAGCGCTGACGGAGGTGGCCTGAATGCCAGTCTTGGCGGCAAAGAAGTCCGGATCGTCTCGAGCGCGCCGGAAGCTCTCAGGGAGGGGCGCTTCGGGGAAGTCGACACAGAAAGCATTCACTTTGAGGCCGTGCAAAAACCCCGCAAAGCACTCGTTGAACCGGGCTATGCTCTCATGTAGAAGCTGGAGATGCATGAAGTTTGCTTCGAGGTCGGCCATCGAGTCCGAGAGCTCGGCGAACTGCGGTTCCAGAGCTTCTTCCACGCCAACACGCCCTGCACTGGAACCTGGCCGGCTTTCGTCCTTGACAGCATCGCTGTCGTATACGCGGGCGTCGTCGCGGCCCCTCCATGCTACGGTCGCTGTAGGGGTGTAGGAGGAGCGCAAGGAGCCTCGAGAGGGCGGGCGCAAGGGTGTTGTGGGCACAGGTGGCGGCGAGTGGCGGGATCTTGAATGTGAGCGCGACCGTGACCGAGTTGCTGAAGTATCCATAACGCTGAACGCCGGTCAATGAGCGCACGGTTTTGGGCTGCTCAAAGTGACGTATTGCGGGCAGGTCCGCTTGTGGCCGCCAAAACGCACCACGCAGGCTGCCACTTTCTTTTTTTTGGGTTGTTGTTGTTGTTATTCTTGACAGCGATAAGCCATTATTCCCGTGCAACAAGCCGATCGTGCCCCTCCAATGGCTTTTTTTCTGGGGAAATGACGGTAAAGCTCTCAAAAAAACGCGTGCCTAAATGGAGGACGCGAGCGTGTGTGTTTGGCAGCAAATCCGGGCAAGCAACGCCCGCCGGGTTTAACTCCGATCGCCCTCTCTCCGCCAATCGCCCCGCATTGTTTCGGATTTTCATGTGGTGCCTGTATTGCTCCTTCCGCAAACTCGGCATCGTTACTGCCGTCCCATCTTCAAGACTGGATCGCCGGCTGTGGGTTGACCAAGGACCTCTCTTCGTCCATCCACATCATCCGCTCGTCTCGTCTCTGTCTCGCGATAACACCCCTTTAATCCCGAATGCAAGCCATCGCTCCCAGGCAGCAGGTTAAATGATTTGCCAAGCTACTACGTTTGTGGAGATGCTGACACTCGGGTGCGGTCCTATGGAAAGGCTACGTAGATGATATAAAAAAGGCATTGCCGCATCAATGAGCATGCACTTATTACTTGAAAACAATCTCTTCGTGAAATCAGACAAGATCTGAACAGACACTGGGCATCGTCTTCTGGAAAGGAAAACAAGTATCCGCTTGCCGAAACCGTATAATAATATAAGATAATTATTCAATCGGATTTTGGACTTGGCTAATTAGACCAAATCCCTCGGTCTTTGCGTAAGTGCGCGTTTTTATCTTCGCTCCCGATCGTCACGCACCGCAGTCTTGGTATCAATCTGCCCCGACAACTTCCAGACCCCACATTCCAGGGCCGACGCCTCGACCGGATACATCCGCTGGCCGAGCAGGATCTCGAGCCTGGGATTCGCCGGCATCATCTCGCCGAGAGCCCCTCCGAACCGTCCGCTGCGTCGAACCCCAAAAACCTCGAAAGCAGCTGATGACCGTCCGTCGTGTGCTCTCTTCGTCCTTGACATCGGCGCATTTGGCGTCTTTTCCACACATCAGTCGTCGCGTTACTTTCCGCTGCCATACCACTGCCGCACCATCTCACGCATCTCTGACTAGACCTTGTAGGCTGCGCGTAAGGTCGAAACTCGATCATTCTCAGTCGCACTTCGAGTCCTCCCCACCAACCCTACTCCGACGCCGTCGACCTCCACCCGTACAAAGCAGCATCTTTACTACCACCACAGCTCTCGCCGCACTATCCGTATTTGCCATCGTTGGCACTGCCAGCTACCTTGCTTCTTCTATCGGTCCTCTCCACCACGCGGACCAGCCGCTTCTGGACGCAGACGGCAACCAAGTTACCGGCTCGATAGCCCCTGCAAGCCTCATATATCGCAAAGCCATGCCCGTCGAGTATGGCAGAGAAGGATGGCCGGGGAATCTGACGCCGGAGCACGAGCAGAAGCTTAAGGACATGTGGATGGCTCTGCTGAAGCAATCCGGTCTCGTCACAAGCGCGGATGCGATCGACGTCGAAAAGATGGCTAATGGCAAATCCGACGATGCATCCGACGCTGCCTCGAAGAAATCAGCCAAGAAGAAGAAGAGGAGGTTCGGCTTCTTTTCATCCTCCAAGGACGACGAAGATAGCGATGAAGACAACAGTGCGGAAAACGACAAGCACGGTCAGGTCAAAGAATTCCAACAGGCCCTTAAGGACATGTCTACCGAGGAGCTGCGCGCGCTGATCTGGGATTTCGCCAAAGCCGACGATCCGGATGCCATGCTGCTCCGATTCCTCCGTGCCCGTAAATGGAACGTTCAGAACGCGCTGGTCATGATGATTTCTACGGGCCATTGGAGAGCCAAAGAAGTGCACTTGGATGACGAGCTGATGAGGCAAGGCGAGGCTCACTTTGCCGACCTCGAGAAGAATGGCTCCGGTGCGGAGCAGCAACTCGGAAAAGACTTTATGGCACAACTGCGGAAGGGTAAGTCTATCCTGCATGGCGTCGACAAGAAGGGTCGCCCTATAGTATTCGTGCGCGTGAGGCTACACCACGGTGGCGACCAGTCCTCCGAGTCCATGGAGAAGTACACCATCCACGTCATCGAGACCACGAGACTGCTGCTCAAACCACCCGTTGACACTGCCGTAAGCCTCTTCTATGCCCCATCTCACTTGCCGCTCGTTTTCTTTTCCCCTTTTGCTGACTTCCCACACAGAACATAGTCTTTGACATGACCGATTTCTCACTTGCAAACATGGATTACACGCCCGTCAAGTTCATGATCAAAGTCTTCGAAGCAAACTATCCCGAATCGCTGGGGCACGTCTGCGTGCACAAGTCACCCTGGATCTTCCACTCCATCTGGTCTATCATCAAAGGCTGGCTGGACCCGGTGGTGGCATCCAAGATCAGCTTCACCAAGAACACCGAGGACCTCGAGGAGTTCATTCCGCGAGAGAACATCGTCAAGGAGCTCGGCGGCGAGGAGGACTGGACGTACGAGTATGTCGAGCCCAAGGAGGGCGAGAACGACCTGCTGAAAGACACCGAGACTCGCAAGAAATTCCAAGACGAGCGTTGGAAGATCGTGGATGAGTACGAGAAGGAGACCGCCAAATGGGCCCAGTCAAAGGCCGACACCGACTCGGCCATGTCAGATGTCATCCGCCGGAGAGCCGAGCTGGCGCAACAGCTGCACGACAACTACTGGAAGCTCGACCCGTACGTGCGCGCCAGAGCCCTGAGCGACCGTCAGGGCCTGATCCAACCCGGCGGCCAAATCGACATGTATCCCGAACGAAAGCAGACCAACGGCGAAACATAGACACACCGCAGTTTTCCGGCTTTTTGTTTAGAATCTTGCGCAATCATACTTGTACCTTTTCTGTGGCTTCGCCTGTGGCCTACTAGCTGTCCCGCCGGCCCCTGCGCCCTATCTGGACGAGGTCATGCCAGCTCGATAGACATCTGTTGTTAGAAATCGACCATACGCATCCTCTGTAATCCTGAGCCGCGCCTCTTACCCTCGTCTGCTTGCTGCCCCTATTAGCTGCTCTCCCCGCGTTGCGTTGTGAAAGACCTTTGTCGGCTCTCGATTTTGAAACTGTTTTTTTTTTCATTTCTGATCCTACAAGATCTGCGTCTAAAAGCACTCCGCGGCAGCCCCTGAGCTGCCGCTTCCCAACGCCGCCCTTCCCTTTTGCTGCGTGCTCCGCAAGAACCCCCAGACGTGTGGTGCGCGCGCGCACGAGAAGAAAAGCTGGAGCGGTCATCGCGCGCCCCGGAACCCCCGTGCTCCACGGAACCCGCCTCCGCCGCGGTTCGCGGCGAAGCCGCCGCCGCCGCCGCGACCGCCTCCGAAGCCGCCTCCGAAGCCGCCTCGCCCACCGAAGCCGCCGCCTCGCCCGCCGCCGGGCCCACCCCGGAACGAGCCCCCTCTGGCGCCACCGCGCGGGCCCCCGCGACCACGAGGCGCGCCGCGCCCTGCGCCGCCGGCTCGCTTGGGCTTGGGCGCCCCATGCACCGGCTTGGGCTTGGGCAGGAAGCGGTCCATCGGCAGCAGCTTGTCGGGGCCAATAAAAACCTTGTCGCCGGGTTTGTACGAGGCCGCAACGATGCCCTCAGAGCACTTGACCGTGAAGTAGACCTGCTGCAGCGGGCCCAGGATCTCCTCGACCTTGCCGATCGACGTCTTGTTCTCCAGGTAGATCGGGGCGTTGAAGTAGGGAATTTTCGGGTTCGTGGATCGGCACACCATGTCTCCTTCGCAGGCGTGCATGAACTGGCCCATCTCTGTACGGCAGCGTCAGCTGTGGCCGCGGCAAGGGATCAAACTTTTTGCATCTGGCTGAACCTACCGAAAACCTCGCTGGGCGGGCCATAGTCTCGCTGTCCGAATCCGCCTCGGCCTGCGCACAGGATGTCAGTCAATAGCCACACTCGTGGCAGCATCTGCCGATCCGTCACTCACCCCCGCCTCTTCCGCCGCGGAAATCGCCTCGTCCGCCTCCTCGGCCGCGACCACGGAAGGACATTGTGCTGCTGGCTAGGCTAATCGGTATTTTAAGTCGTGAGAGTGAAGAGCTGTGGTGGGAGTCAGAGAAGTGCGGCCGCTGGATTTTAAGAGCAGAGCTCCGTAAAAAAGCTCGACCGCACGTCAACGCTGTCGACCAAACCGGACAAGCTCTGTCTGTTCTGCCACCGCCCTGGACGGCAGCTGCAGCCTTACGAGATATCCTGAAACATCAGGCAGAGAGCCAGCAACGCGGAGCCCCTCCCAGGCGGACCCTGGAGATGTCTTACATTGGGACATGAATGAAATTTAATAAGATAAACAATTGAATCAAAATCAGACGAGCATTACTCATTGCCAGTCACATTCAATCATCGACGTTCATTATATATATCGCGAGCCCAGAGCATTCGCTTGACATTCGTTTTCAAGGCAATCTGTCTGTGTCGATTTCGTCTGCTGCTACGCAGAAGAAGCTCCAATAGTTCGAGGCACGTCCCCTTGTTTTCCGCTTTCCCCCACCTCTTTATGAGGAAGAGCGTCAAAAATATCCCGCTACTGCTACCTCTCACGACACCAGCCAAAAATTTCCCTTGCACACGCCCGTTCACACTCGCAGCGTTCGCAAGACTTTCTGGCCCTCCTCCTTATTCCAAATCGGCGTTCCGGCCCTGCTCCACCGCGTTGCCTGGTTCAGACATCATGTCGGCCCAACTCGCCGAACGGCCCAAGGTCGATAAAAAGGCCAGCAAGAAGAAGCCTGCCGCAGCGCAGCTCGAACTCGACCCGGCGCCCGCCTTCTTCAAGCACCGTCTGGACATCTTCGAGAAGCTAAAAGCAAAACACGACGCTGAAATCGCGGCCAAGCCCCGCGATGCCATCCAAGTGACGCTGCCTGATGGCAAGATGGAGGCTGGCAAGGCATGGGAGACCTCACCGGCCACGATCGCTCGCTCCATCTCTAAGAGCCTGTTCGAGAGAATAGTGATCGCCAAGGTGGACGGAGAGCTTTGGGATCTCGAAAGGCCACTGGAGAAGAGCTGCAAGCTGGAGCTGCTGGATTTCAACACTGAGGAAGGCAAGAAGGTGTTTTGGCACTCCAGCGCACACGTGCTGGGAGAGGCGGCTGAGCGAAAATACGGCTGCAACCTATGCATCGGGCCTCCGGTCTCTGATGGGTTCTACTACGAAATGGGGTTGCCAGATGGAGGGGTTGTGCAACAAGACGACTGGCAGCCGCTGGAGCAGATCGCAGACAAGGCCATCAAGGAGAAGCAACCATTCGAGCGATTGGAGCTGTCCAAAGACGACTTGCTCGAGATGTTCCAGTCCAACAAATACAAACAACACATCATTCGGGACAAGATCGAGGATGGCTCGAGGACTACTGTGTACCGATGCGGGCCTCTGATTGACTTGTGTCGCGGACCACACGTGCCGCACACAGGCCGGATAAAGGCCTTCAAGGTGATGAAGAACTCAGCGTCGTACTTTTTGGGCGACGCCAAGAACGACTCGCTGCAGCGGATATACGGTGTCAGCTTCCCGGACAAGAAGCTGATGGATGAACATCTCAAGAGGCTCGAAGAGGCGGCCAAGCGCGATCACCGCAAGCTGGGCAAAGAGCAGGAGTTGTTCTTCTTCCACGACATGTCGCCTGGCTCATGTTTCTTCTTGCCACACGGCACCATCATCTATAACGCGCTCTTGGCCTTCATCAGGGAGGAGTACTGGAAGCGCGGATACCAAGAGGTGCAGTCGCCCAACATGTTCAATTCAGAACTGTGGAAGCAGTCAGGTCATTGGCAGCATTACCACGAAGACATGTTTGTGTTCGACGTCGAGAAAGACAAATGGGCGCTGAAGCCGATGAACTGTCCCGGCCATGCGCTCATCTTCGGCCACCGAGAGCGCAGCTACCGCGAGCTGCCGATTCGCATGGCCGAGTTTGGCATCCTTCACCGTAATGAAGCATCGGGAGCGCTGACCGGTCTCACTAGAGTCCGTCGTTTCTGCCAAGACGACACGCATATCTTCTGCACCGAAGAGCAGATTGAGGATGAAATTCTGGGTTTGTTCGATTTCCTCAAGTGTGTCTACGGCAATCTCGGCTTCAGCTTCCGCCTCCTACTGTCCACCCGACCAGAGAAATTTCTGGGAGACATTTCGACTTGGGATCGTGCAGAGGACCGACTGCGGAACGCGTTGGACAACTTTGCCAAAGAAGGCGGAGTCAAATGGGAGCTGAATGAGGGCGACGGGGCCTTCTACGGGGTAAGTCAACAATGTTGATAATTTCTACTTTTCATGGTTCCGAGACTGAACGACTGATGGGGCATGTTCAATTATTAGCCCAAAATTGATGTCATGATAAGCGACGCGCTTGGCCGAGAATCACAGTGCGCAACACTCCAGCTCGATTTCCAGTTGCCGCAGCAATTCAATCTCGAATACATGACGGCCGGCGCAGCGGAACAACAGACCGATGGGGAGCAGAGCAAAGTCGATGCGAAGGCGGCGCCTGCCGCAGCGACTGCAGCAGCTCCTGCGGCCGGAGCAGCAGACATCAAGACGACACAGGCGGAAAAGACATACAGAAAGGGGCTGACAGCTGGTTGCGCACGACCGGTCATGATTCACCGAGCGATTTGCGGCAGTTTCGAACGGTTCATCGCGCTGCTCACAGAACACTTTGCGGGCAAATGGCCGCTTTGGCTGAGCCCCAGGCAAGTGTTGGTGGTTCCTGTGATGGTCGGAGCACATGATTACGTGCTGGAGGTTCAGAAGGTGCTCCGTTCAAAGGGCTTCCACGCGGACGTGGACATCAGCGGCGCGACACTGAAGAAAAAGATCTTGAACGGACAGATGCAGCAGTACAATTTCATTTTCGTGGTCGGAGCGCAAGAGCAAGAGTCCAAGTCTGTCAACATCCGCGCGCGGGACGACCGTGCGACGCAGGAACGCGGAGAGACCATCAGCCTGGACGCAGCTGTAGAGATGCTGGAGAAGATCCGGAGGGAACGCGTCGTGCACCTTTTCCCGGTAGGCGGCGCTGACTAGAGTACGGGAAGCAGAGCATGAGAAGGGCGACTTGTAAAATGGAATTGCCGATACGCGCATTCGTGGATGGTCGTAGATGACCAATGGTCCTAAACCAAAAAGAGGAAAGAATGCGTACGATCAGTTATTTGCAAAGGACCAGCCTAGCTGCGTTTACTGTCACTTGTAATTGGCAGCGGGCCTCGGATGTTTCATTTTAAATTTGTATCGGCGTGAGCCGTTTCGTTCCTTCCTTCCACTGTGGGTAGCGGTCACGGTGGCCGTAGACCGTTGACGCGAAAGACGTTGTAAGCTTCTGGAGGTAAGGTGAGGTACCAATAGATTCAGCACACATCGCACACCTGCTCACGATACGAGATTTCATTCCTCGCGTTGTAAATTTGGGTTCTCGGCAACTCAAAGGTGTGGGAAAAATTGTTGCATTGGCTGACGGAATAACTTATCCACCAGATCCTTCCTACGTTTTGACTCTCAGACAGCTACGCCTTGGCCCTGTGCTTTTGCGGTGCAGGATTCTTGTGGCCAACCGCATCAGCGCGTGCTGCCGAGGACCCGGCGCAATGTGGCATTGGCAGAGTGGGCCAAACAGCCAGGCGCGCGTCTTCACAATCCATTACTAATAATGCAAACGTTGTTCCCCATCAGCTGCATAAAGTCCGCGGTCACGACTCATGAGCAGCTGGACAGTTGCGGTGTGCGGACAGCGCACCGCATCGCCCGACCAGGCGCATGTGATCGCAGCTGACAAAGGTCAGGTACAGCGAAGGCGCAAAAGTCCGTAAAGCGCGCCGACACCGGGCATGTCGATTTGCGTTGTCTCATGCGGAAGGAAGCGTGTTAACCGACGAAACAGCAAGGCTTCGGATCAAGCGGAGATTCGACAGATATTAGGTCAGATCAAAAACCGTGCTGGCGCGCTTTTACTTTTTTTGAGGCTGGGTGGCGCGCGCTGAAAATTTTCCGACAAAACACAACCACGGCCGCGGAAAGAGGCTATTGGGGTTTTTTATGAGACATTGCACGACGATCGATAAAATCGTTAGGTGTAGGACATGGGAATCGGCTGAAGGATTATTGACTGATCCATCAGATACAGTAATACATTGCCTTAGGTAACTCTGAGCGAAAGGGCAACAAGGCCCGGAGATTATCGCGCGGACTTTGGCGGCCCTCAGCCCTACAGATGCTGACGTTCCCCCCGATTGCGTGTCGTCGCCGGGAATTTGTCATTCCCAAGACAAATCTGGCACCGTGCGAGCGAGCTTGGGGTATTAGCGGTAACCGCGCATCTTGGCACAGCTATCGTGATCCCGTCCTCTGACCATCACCGCCCCAACACTTCCGCTCGATACGGGATTGTGGCAAGATCACACGGGACGCCTTGCCCGCAGAGAAGAGACCTACTTCTGGTAATTAGCGCTCAGGCGAACCCGTCAAGGGAAGCCGCGAATAAGCTAGCTGATTTACCTTGATGAGGAGTGGCACCCGGCGTCAGCAGACGCGTGCTACTGTCCAGCCACCCGGAGGGGCTATTGATGTACCTCGTCAGGGCGGCAGATCCAGCAGCGCCAAAACCTGCTCGGCCGGTCGGATAGAGGCAGACCTGAATCCTGGGGCAGCCTGCAGATTGTTGGATTGGCTGCAGTCAACGCGGCCATCGCAACGCCGCGGCCGCCGTCGCGGCGTCGCCCGCCGGGTACTGCTGTGCTCGTACGCCGGTTCTCCAACTGGCCAAGCTACAGGACGGTATGACCCACTCGCTCGCGGCCTGCCCCTCCTGGAAACAGTCGGTGCGATTTTGATCATCTCATCGCGCGTTCCGATTTTCCGTGTGCCGAAACTTCCGATGCACTATGTAGCTTTGTCAGTAGCGAAGCTTCTCGACATCATCAGGCCGACTACAGTCGGCGCGCATTCCTCGCAGCGCCTTCTCCGACCACGTTGCGCCTGCTTTTGAGCTCTCTGGAGCTGCAGAGTCCAGCAGAGTCGACCATGTCACCAACAAAGAGGCAGCCGTTTGATGGGCTGGTGGGGTCAGAGGACATCTCTTCGTCTTTGGAGGATTCGGATTTTGTGGATGGTGTCGTTCTCGGCAGTGCCGTCAATTCCGATCGCTAATGATTAATAAAACATACAACCAGCCAAACCTCAATCGGCCGTACCACGCGCTCACAATATAGGTGATAATCCAACCCAACAGGCAACCCTAATGCATCATCGTCACCATTCGTGACCCTCCGACTCCGCTGCTCCCACGTCCGCTGCAGCTGCTGCAGCTGCAGCCGCTGCTTACCTCCAGCTTCTGTAGCTTCTTTTTTCCTTCTTCTGCTTTCTTCTCTCCTCTCGGTTTTTCTTTTCCTCTCGCAGCAGTCTTCGTATCCGCGGAACCCCTTCTCAATCTCTCTCAGCTCTGGTGCTGCCTGTCACCGTAGCCTTCGCTGGCCGTTGGTGCTGACCAGTCGTATTCCTAGCTGGCTAGCTATTTAATAAAATTATACGCTCGTCCCTAATAGGCAGAGAGCTCCCTGTAGCTTGCCGCGCCGCGCAGCTTCCCCAATCGAAAAGAAAAGAAAAAAAAAAGGGAAATATAACACAAAGTCCGGCAGGTAATAGGTAGAGTAGCTGGTGTTGCCGCAACTACTAGCACACATGGGAGCGCCGCTCAGAATTGCTGGCGGTGCGCCGCCGTCAATACTGTCCTTGCTGGCTCTCGCGGCCGTGTTGCCGCTCGTCTTGGCTCACGGCGACGAACACGCCGCGAGTTCCATGGACATGAGCATGAATATGGGGTCCCACCAGAAGATGAATATGACCGACGCTCCGGCGGAGGTAGTGGAACCCAGTTACTGGAGCCTGGCCGACCACACGGGCCTCATGTACGCCCACATCGCGGTCATGGTTCTAGCGTGGATAATTGTGCTGCCTATTGGTAAGCTTGCCAATGCGCGCTCCAGCGGTCTGCGCATGCTAACGATGTTTCCTTGGCAGCTGTCATGCTCAGCGTCTCCAGGTCGCGCCTTACCATCCTCGCGCAGCTCACTTTCCTTGCCGTCAACGCGTTGGGGGTGTTTTTGAGCATAATATACGACGCGGCCACGCCAGATCTGTACAGGAACAACGCGCACCACAAGTCTGGCTGGGCTTTCTCGTGGATCGCGCTCGCCTGGGTCTTGTTGGGCTTGATCAAGACATACACCACCAAGTCCGCGGACTCGAGGCCGCGCCATGTCTACCAGCCGGTCACGGATGCGGCGGTTGAGAGCTACAAAAGAGCTTCGCCCGAGCAGCATTCCCGGAGATGGTCGCGCGACTCGGGCCAAGGCACTGAGCGCAACTCCGAGTCGCTCTTTGGCAACTCGCGCTCCAACAGCTGCGTGTCGGACGACTTCCCCAGCCAGGCCATCTACCGAGACCAAGAGCAGGAGCAATACGAGCAGTTCGCCAACGACTGCGACGAGATCAATATCGACGACGACGGCAAGACCGGCTTTGCGTACAACAACGCCGTCCACCGATTCCTCGAGCGGACGCTGTCCAAGGTCAGCCTGGGTCGCTGGTCGACGGTCATCACGACCCTCTACGTCTTGCTCGAGCGCACTATCATTGTGCTTGGCTTCGTCGGCTTCTGCACGGGAGCTGTGGTGTACGGCGGCATCGGGCGCGGCGGCCAGGTGTTCAACGTGCTGGCTCATTTCATCAAGGGCGGCATTTTCTTCGTCTATGGCTTGCTCACATTCGGCCGCTGGCTCGGTTGCTTCGCGGACTTTGGCTGGGCTTGGAACGTGAAGCCTGGTCCCGAGCTCGTCGGCAAGCGCGCCAATGTTCCGACGGCGGAGTTTGTGGAGAGTTTCGTCATCTTCCTGTATGGCGCCAGCAACGTCTTCCTCGAGCACTTGGCTGCCTGGGGCAGTGCGTGGACCGCGATGGACCTCGAGCACGTCTCGATCACGATCATGTTCTTCGGCGGTGGTCTGCTGGGGATGCTGATTGAGTCCAAGACGATCCGGAGGCTTCTGAACAACTCACTGAACTCCGAACGTGCAGCGGCACGCAATCCTCATTCGGAGCGCTGGTCGAAGCCGACCAGCTACACGCACTCGTTGAACCCGATGCCAGCTTTGGTGATCATGCTTCTGGGGATCATGATGTCGAGTCACACGCAACACAGCATGGTTTCGTCCATGATCCACAAGCAGTGGGGCACGCTATTCACCGGCTTCGCGATGGCTCGCGGCGCCACATATGTTATCCTGTGGCTGAAGCCCCCAACCAGCTACCTCACCAGTCGCCCGCCGACCGAAATCGTGTCGAGCTTCTGCTTGGTGTCTGGTGGGCTGATCTTCATCGCCAGCAACTCCAACACCGTGGGCGCTCTGGAAGCGTACGAGCTGGACGCCATGTTCGTTTTTACCGTCGTCATGGGCTTCACTGGCTTGATCATGGCCTGGGAGGTATGCTGTGTGGCAGCCAAGGCCTGGGCCTCGCCCGCGAAAAATGCTCTGATGGCTGCCAGCCACCGGTCGCGCCACCAGAGGTTCGACACGGTCGCCTCTGTCGCCACCACGGCCGCCATGACCGAGCCCAGCAGTCCCGCATAGCCTTTCCGATCCGCCGCAGCATAGCATCCATCGCTCGGAGGAAACGGGCGGGAGGAATTCATAGACTAAGAGGGCAGAACAGCCGCTTGGACAGGCTACGCTCTTTTTATCGCAGAGATCTATCGAAGACGTGCAACCAGCTCTGCTGAGTGAGAGGCACTGGGGAAATTTTGGGTTTTTGGATATTCATACGCGCGCAAAGTCATCATCATACACGTTATATACCCGGTAGTTCCAGCAGAAGACAACGAGTCGAGACGTTTAGACGTCGCGAAGCAGGAAGAAAAAGAGAAAGAGAGAGCGAGAGAGAGAGAGAAGGCCCCGTTGAAACTTGTTAGAGCCGATGCAGAGACACTTAATATTATTGTTATCCCGACTCGAAATGTCTGATGCTTTATTGTGCTGTATAGTATTCCAGCCCGCCGGATTCCCTGCTGCTCTCCACTGTCTGCTGTACCCTCGGCCGGAGCCGACGCGCGTCACATCCATAGCTGCCAAACACCGCTCGGCCGCGACATTCCCGTCGACTGTCAATCGCATACACAGACACGGCGTGCCAGAGCGCGGCCCATCGTCCGCCACCACCACCGCGCCGCCATCTCGACCGCGCACCCGCGACCGCGCCACTCGAGATCCGCATGGCAGCCCGCCCACCGCCAGCTCCCTCCTAGCTGCCACGCATCCACCGCGCTGATGCCCACGCCCATCTCCACGCCGACCGCCGGCCCGGGCCTGCGCGCGCTGCAGCTGCGCGGGCCCACGCTGGCCGCCGCCGCCGCCGCCGCCTTCGCCGCGCCCTCCGTCTTCGCGCCCTCCGTCTTCGCGCCCGCGCCTGCCCCCACACTGCCCCCGGCCCTCGAGGCTCGCCCGGCCTTCGCCGCCGACGGCACCCCCAAGGGCATGGGCCTGTTCGCCACCTGCGACATCGCCGCCCCCGCGCGCCTGCTGGCCGACCCGCCGCTGCTGGCCATGGCCGCCGGCGAGGACCTGCCGCAGCTGTGGCGCCGCTTCCACGCCGCGCTGTCCGCGGACGCGCGCCGCTACGTGCTGTCGCTGACCGCGCGGCCGGCCGGGGCGACGCAGCGCCGACTCGAGGCCCGCGGCCACGCGCCGGCCGAGGCGGCGCAGATGGCGCAGCTGGCCGCCGTCTTCCTGGCCAACGCCTTCAACGTCGGCGCCGACGGCGGAGGCGCCGTCCAGCACGCCATGTTCGGCGCCGTCGCCCGCATCAACCACTCGTGCATGCCGAACGCGCAGGTGCGCTACAGCGCCGCGGCCGCGACCATGGGCGTGTACGCGCTGGTGCCGCTGCGCCGCGGCGACGAGCTGCTGATCAGCTACTTCAACGTGCTGTGGCCGCGGCGGCAGCGGGCGGCGCGCGCGCGCAACTGGGGATTCGAGTGCGGGTGCGCGGCGTGCACCGCGGCAGGTGGTGATGGTGGGGACGGCGAGGACGGCGAGGACGGCGAGGACAGCGGTGAGGACGGCGACGGCGACGACGACCGCGACTATGACCTGGACGCTAGCTTTGCCCACCTCGCCCGCGGCCTGCCGCTCCAGCCTGTCGCCGACTGCTCCGCCGACTGCTCCGCCGACTGCTCCGCCGACCACCCCCGGCCCCCGCCCGCGCCCGGCCCCGACCCGCTCGCCCGCCGCGAGCGCCGCCTGCGCTTCCTCGTCCGCGCGAACGCCCGCGTCGCCCGAGCCCTCGCCGCGCCGCCCGCCGCCGCCGCCCACCTGCTGCCCGCCGCCCACCGCGCCGCCGCCGCCGCCGCCCAGCTCGCCCGCGCCTTTGCGCCCGCCGACGGCGCCATGGCCGCGTACGAGCCGCGCGCGCTGGCGCAGCTGGCGGCGGTGCTGGAGCGCCGCGCGGGCGCCGACGCGCGCCTGGCCGCCGAGGCCGCGCGGGTGCGGGGGCTGGCGGCGCGGGCGGCGGCGGCGACGGGCACCGCGCTCTAGGCGGGCGGGGCGGGCGGGCGTGCGAGCGAGTCGGGGCGCGGGCGGCAGCGATTGCATGGCGGGGGAGCGCAGGGGGCCGGGGGGAGGACGGGGCGCAGCGACGGTTTGCTCACTGAAAGCGTGCAGCAGGAAGGCGATCATCATCATCAGAAGAAGAAGAACAGTGGAATTCGCAGGAATTTTTTCTCCGTGTAACAAAGCGGCCCGATTCCCCTCCCCCTCCCTGCCGTCGCGCCGGTTGCAGTGTGCAATATCGAAGGAAAAGGAGAACAAGAAGTAGGGTTTTGCGCCGAGCCCAAGATCCCTTTGTGGCAGCCGTGCCGGCCGCGGCCGCGCACCACCCCCAGCGCTCTGCCCCCGCTGGCACGAGCGAGCGCCACGTGCGCGCGCCGCCCGGCAGGCCCTTGGCAGCAAGCAGCCGGAGAGGCGTCAGAACGGACGCGTCTCTTCCGGGCGCTCGCGTCGGTTGACCATAGGGGCTGGAGGCTGGACCATGAGGGCGGCCGGCAAGCCCAGCGAGCAGCGAGCGACCACGCAACCAAACTACCACCCCCGAGACGCTCAGCGAGTCCGACCAGGCTATCCAACGAGCCGCCGGAGGGGCGGCCTTGCGGGCGAAACCTTTTACATGACGTACAGAAGATTCGTGTCTGTAATTTTTTAAGAGAAAAATCAAAAGTTGTTAGTATAAAGTGCAAGGTCCATGTCGTCACCCCAAGACAAGAAAAAGGGCACTTACTCAGGGGGTGGCTGCAGCTCAACTGGGGCTTCTGGGTGTATTTGCCATCGAGCTCTTGCCGGATGCTCCTCAGCAGCTGCACGTACGACTGCTGCGGGTTCTTCTTGAGCGCAGTGATAAAGGCCCAGGACATGGCGCCAGTGGCCTGCCCGGCGATGCTGGCGTCGGACGAAGTCTGCGTGTCTTTGCTTCCAGACCACATGATGACATCAGCGGGCGAGGTCTTGGTCCGTAGGTTGCGCTTGTACACCTCGTCCCCGCTGGTGGCCTTCTTGAAGAAGCCCATCGCGGTCTCGGCCATGCCGCCCAAATCGCCGCGGGCGTAGGAGGTGACCAGGCCCAGAAGACCCTCGCCGGCCTCCTTGGCCAGGTTGGGTTCTTTGAGCACTCCTTGGGTAGAGTAAATGTATGGAAGGTCGAGAGCGGAGCCAGAATGGCAGGAGTCAAAGATCGCGGTCAATCGGACACCGGGCTGGAGCGGCTTCACCAGCATGTCGTGCATATCGTCGTCAACGATATGGCCGACTTGGCGAAAATCTACCGGATAGATCACTTCATCGTACCCGTCGTCTTCATCGCCGTCCAGATCTGGGGTCTGCCCGCCATGACCTATGTTTGGGATGGAAGAGCTGGCGTTAGCCGGTGGCCTCTTCGGAAGGCGACGTTGCACCAAGCTGAGACATACCTGAGTAGTGGAAAAACAGTGAATCATTTGGCCGTGCGTCTTTGACCAGCCAGTGCATCGCCCGTATGATGTTTGCTTTGGTGGGCTGACTCATTGGGTTCTGCTGGTCGTCGGTCAAGATGACCATGTCTTCCCGCTTATATCCGAAATGCCCGTTCAGGTAGCTGGACATGTTCTTGACGTCGTTGATGCATCCTCTGAGCTGGCCCCTCTGTCCGAAGTAATTGATCCCAATCAACAGCGCTTTTCTCCGGCCAGTACAGGTCGAGTACTGAAACTGATAGCCCGAGGGAGCGCCGTTGCCGAATGACTGCATCTGCTGGGGTGGAGGAGGCGGCGCTCCGGCTCCGTATCCATCCTGGTACTGATGCTGCGGAGGAGGTCCGCCCTGGGGAGGCCCGTAGCCGAACTGTTGAGGCGGCGGAGTCTGACGAGCTGGTCAGTCCCGAAGCATGCAACCATCGATCAAAGCATCAAATTTACGTACTCCGTAGCCTCCATATTGAGGCGGAGGGGGAGCGGAATGCGGGGGCTGCTGGTAACCGTAGTGAGGCTGAGGTGAGGGAGGCGGGTATCCGAACTGGTGCTGTTGCTGCTGATGCTGTTGATGTGGAGGGCTAAGCAGCGCGAAAGATAGTCAGATCCAATAGATTAGGCTAGTAAGAGCTCAAGGATGTGCACACGTACGGGAATTGACCATTTGGTGGGTAGTGGTAACCATTCTGTTGTTGGACGTAGCCGCCTTGGCCGGGGTAGTAGGCCATCACGTTGCTAAATGTACAGCAGAGCTTTTCAACACGCGACGATCTTGTGTGTGTGTGTGTGTGTATGTGTGCAAGTGTGCGAAGCAGCTGCCCGACAGCTTTGATCCAGGCCGGTAACAGCGCCGATAGTGAGCAAAATGGTTCAATGACGCGACAATAGGAAAGACTCGAAGGCTGAGCCTAGGATAGTCGAGGTCGAGCGGAGGGTAGGTGGTGGGTAAAAAAAAACAGCTCTCGGCCAAGGGAAAGCTGTCGGGGCCAGGTGATAGGTCGCAAGTTGGTGGGGTAAATAGGGCGGCAGAAAGGGCTGGTTGCAAATCGAGCCGCGGAGCCTCTCCACTACTATCGCTCAACTGATCGTCAGTCGCCAAGCAGTATCGCCAACCGCCGATCGCAGCGTTCCTGTAGATGGCCGGCTACCTGTGCCAGTGGGACACGAAAAGTCATCCATGGTTGGCAGCATAACAGCTCCTTTAAGTGTGTCTGCAGAAGACCGCATGCCCCGTCTCCAACGCATCACTATGGTGCACACAAGGCTTGACGCGTCAAATCAAGCCGTAGCCGCCAGGAAAATTTTTTTCCGTTGGAGTATCTGGGGACGTGTTTGAAATGGAGACGCATGACATGCATGAAGCTGTCCAGGATTAAAAATTCTTTCTTTCGTCTTTAATTTACGGCCTACCGTCCAAAGTAGAGTCGATAAGCGATGGCACTAAATGTTCCCTGCGCGATCAAGCTGATGGGCCAATCCTTTCCTGCACCAAACGAGCCAGACGGCTGCGTAGGTGTGTGTGTGAGTGGGCTGTGCTATGCGGGCACGTTCCCGCTTGTGGAATGACTAGCCCTTACCGCCCGCTACTTGTGGCAGGAAAGCTGTCACCAGCCTCACTGCTAGTTTGCACGCGAGAAATCTGTGCAACTATCTGCTTATGACATCGTTGGTCTGCAACATTGCTGCATCTCGAAATCTCTGCTAGCCTGCTTGCGGGAGAGACAACACCAACATCACGTGTCTGAAAGCTCCGTGGTCTGGACTCCCCCAGTCCTTAACTTAGCACTCGTCATAAGACACTGGGGATTGGTGACGGCATAGAAAAAAAAAACCACAATGCGAAATTTCATTTCACCAGTCAGCTGCGCCTGCATATTATGCAGCAGAGGCCAGCTGAGCTCTTTTCGTGGAAAACTTGCTCCTTCTCACTCTTTTGGTCAAGAGCCCGAGACATCCGGGACGGCTTTCTACAATCTCTAAAGACCGAAGCTGGGAGCGACCACAGGTTGACTGAAGCGCACGCTCTTGTCCAATCCCCACTCCCCCCTTCGCTGCTCCGACCTACGGCTTGGGTATATGCAGCGTCTTGCTGACCATAAAGCATCCATGGATCGTGAAAAGGAACACTGCCGGGTGCACCTCGTACCATTGCCCTTGGCCGATCACTCCTCCTGGGATTTTGTCCAAGATCCACCCTTGATTGACCCAAAATGCGATCAAGCCCGCGATAGACAGCGACGTCGGTATTGGCGTTCCTTCGAAGTATTTGCTCTTTCCCGTCTTGTCCTTTGGCAGAGACGATACCGTGACGTTGAAGCGAGCCAGTCGCAGGAGACCGCAGATCACGAACAGTGTCAAGAGCACATGATCAACCGGTGTTCGTAATCCGACCGCGAAGGCCAGGCTCGCAGGTGCGGCTCCGAAGGAGATCTGCGTTTAGACGTGTCGAAGTTAGAATCTGCTTTCCCTATCCAAATGAGAACATTTCGAGAAATTGCATACCAGGTCCGCCAGTGAATCAAGTTCTTGGCCCATCAGTGAGCTCTTGCCACGCCACCTGGCGACTTTGCCGTCGAAGAAGTCAAAGAAGAGTCCGAACGGCATAAATCCAAGCGCCAGCCACAGGTTCGTGTGGTCACTCGGGGCTCCCAGGCAATATCTCATCGACGAGAATATGGACATGATCCCGCAAAACCCTGCATGTTGCTACGTGGTCAGTGCCGAACCGCCCTGCCGTCTTGCTGCTCCCCCAGCTCGCCCATACCGTTGCCCGCAGTGATCCAGTCCGCCAGGTGGAGAGCCCTGATCATCGAGAAATGGCCAGCATCCGCGCTCAGCAGTCGCGCCTGTTTCTCCTGGCCTGCGTCCGCGCTCGGTCCCGCGCCACTCTTCTCGGGCCCATTGGCCGCGTTGCTACGACGGGACATGACTGGTATGAATAGGCTTCAGCTGCGCATAGAGGATTCCGGAAGGTGGCGACTGGCTCTAGGATGGCGAATGGCGCGCGTGAGAGAGATGGAGAGAGGGTGAGAGAGGAAGCACGAGAGTTGGTCTACAGATGTGGAGGTGTTTGAATATCGATTAGCAGCTCAACACTCCGGGGCTTTGTTGAACGTAAGTGGGAAGAGGCAGGCCGCGATCTGGAGTTGACTCCGCGTACGTCATCAGCTTAACCTTGCCGCTCGTGCCCATCTCGATTGCGCTGAACTACTCCAGCTCCGGCTCAACCTGTCTCTGCTGCCACAGACTGATCAACATATTTTGCTTACTTGGGGGAAACCGAAAAAGGGCACAAGCGTGGAAATTCCAGTGATTGGATTCGCTAAATGCTCACTTTGAGCGTCTACTCCATCGGGGCTATTGTACAAAGGAGAGCATCGTTCAAGTTTGTCCGGACGAATATGAGTTCTTGGCTATTATGCCCTCGACAGGCACAGATAGATTATTGATTGTCAATGACATGGGTGAATCTGTGGAGGTTTTGTCAGTGGACTTCACGTCAAGAATAGTTCCCAGTTCGCCTCCCGAGCAAGCACGTACTTTTTCTCTTCCCTCTTCTCACGCTCCGTCATGGGCGGGAGATCGTAGTAGACATTGCTGCGGAAGCCCTGCAGATATTCGTATGTGCAGCTCGTGATTTCAGCTGGCTCAATGCCAAGAGAAGCAAATGTTTTTGCGGTCCTGTCGATTTCCTGGTCGATGAACTCCCGCGTTACCGTATCGCCGCTCTCTTCCACGAACCAGACAACCCTTCGAAGCACTTCCATGACAGGTTTCCGGAGGAATGCAGGGATGTTTATGACGTTGGACTTTTTGTACACTTCCGCGGCCGCGAGGTCGTGAATCTCAGCCATGCTGTACTGTCGAGGTCCATACAGCTCGTACGTCTGACCGGCCGTGCTGTCGTCCTGGGCCATTACCTCCAGCCCTGCCGCGACGTCGATCGCCTGTTCGATTTTCATTTAGTCTAGCTTCGAATATCGACCAACTTGTGTTTCTTACATGGACGGGCCATAGAGTCTGTTGAAGGTGATTCGATGCCCAGATCGCTCGCTCGCCCCCGAATTTGTTGAGCAGTCTGTCTTCCCAACCGAACATGGGAGCTGGTCGAACAATGGTCGTCTCAGGAAAGATGCTCCTGACCACCTCCTCGCCCTTGGCCTATCTATCGGTCAGCTGCCACCCCTCATTAAGCGTTTGATTAGCTCAGACTGACTTTAGAACGAAAGAACGAAGATATCGAGTTCGGGCTGGCGTTGTACGAGGACACATGGATGAAACGGTCCACATCGTACTTGGCGACCGCGTCTGCTATCCTCTCGGCACCCTCAATGTGCACGTCGTCGAAATCAAAGTTCCTGCCAATCTGTTGAGAGGATATTCAAACGTCTGCCTCGCGGTCACGTACTTTGTGGGATAGTCTCGACCGACGAGATTGAATACGATATCCGAGTGTCGAACGCTCTCTTCGATGGACTCTGTATTTCGTAGATCGTATTCCTAGCCCATCGTCTCGTTCAGCATCTTGACTATCAGAATTCCCATGATTGTCAAGGCTCAAACCCACCAAGAACCAAACACGCCCAAGATCTCCTGCGACCTTCAAGTGTCTTTTCGCCATCTCTTCGCGGAAGGGCACGACAACTGTGCAGCCATTCCGAGCTTTGAAAACGATGTTAGTCTCTAATCGTTCCACCTAACGCTGGGCCTCTTACCTAGCCGGTTCACAATGTATCGTCCGAGAAAGCCAGTCGCGCCGAAAACTGTAGCAGTGTGGCCTGGAAGCGGCTCAGCGCTCCCGTCGCGGGTAAAGTCGAACGGAAGAAATCATACCACCGAGAGAGGATCTGATCAACTAGTTAGTTACGCCGCGGCAAGCGTCAATCCCCAATCTCGAGGCTCACCTGCCACCCTGCACCCTAATAATAGGTTTCCCTGTCCTGGTAATTGCAACGTCTTGGAGATTTCGCTTCGCCGTCAAAGGACGGAGTGGCCGCCGTGCGCCAGCACGAAGTGCTTGCGAAGCACCGACTACCGCCATATTCGCTGTCTCATGGGAGGGGAGTATCGAGAATTATGCATTAGCTGTCCGAGTGAGAGTACATGAGGAGCAGAGGTCATCGCAGAGCACTGGCCTCCCGTTTGCTAGTGAAGCTCTGCCGACCAATCATACGGGATCGTCTTGCTTAGTAATTTTTGGCCTTACTCCCGGAGGTTTCAGGCACGAAACGCCTTTTGGGTGTTTTTGCGCATTTCACCGTACAATAGTCGCTCATTGTAGAGGCCAACTCATATTCCGATGGCTTTCGGCCATAGAAAAGCAGGCCTCGAAGCTCTCTAAACACACCATATACTGTTCGTCAGTGCGTGATTTCTGTATATACTGGGGCTGTCAGTCTGTTGGGTGCTTGTTTCTTGCAAAGTCTACTCGCGCTCCGCGAGAACAGCCCAATCGTTACGTCCGAGACGCCTGATGAAAGCTAATTCGCCATGAATAAAAGGAAAAGAGCCGTTGTTAAGTGGTCTCTAAGGTATATTACTAAGAGCTGAGTTCTAGCGGTGATGGTATCAATATATTTATGCTTGTATGAATGCACTCTGTCATTTTCCCTTCCATGAGGCAATCAATGCGACGAGAATTTATCAATAATGCAGAGCCGACCATGCAGACCAAATGCATGCTTTACTAAAGAGTCTGAGCTTGACTGGGCACATGATTAGGCACCAGCGACACCAGCGGCCATGAAGAGCTACAGGTTTCAAAGTCAGCCAATAGATCCTTTGAGAATCGCGGGGGAGATGGGATTTTCAATTCAAACTAACCTTTTCCAGAGGCATGAAGGGAGACAACACTACCGTCAAGGCCGCGCCGGTGATGGCCAATATGTAGACACGGCTGATGGCGCTTGTCACTACTTCCAGCACAGCGGTCTTGACACTGGGATCGAGAGACTGGAAAAAGGCAGAGCCAGCTCCGCTGACGGCGCCCTGCACCGTGGATCGGTTGGCGTCGGGCAGGATGGCGAGGATGCCGTCCGTGGCTCGATTCAAAAAGACGGCGTTGGCGATAGCAAGAGAGATGGTAGCACCGCCGATTTGAGCCAACGAGATGTAGCCGATCGCAGCTGGAATTTGGTACGGCTCGACTTTGGCCTGGGCGACTGCGAAGCCGGCTTGAGCGTACATACCACCACCGAATCCGATAAGGACCAAGTAACCATAGATCTTGCCGTCGGAGGTGTTGAGATCGACGGTGTACATCAGAGCGGCACCGATTAGGGCAATACAGCCACCGACGAGATACCAGGGCATATAGTAACCGTATTTGGACATGAGCGCGCCATTAGCGATGACAGTGAAGATGAAGAGGCAGATCAGGGGCAGCAGCCGCACACCTGCTTCGATGGCGCTGTCGTCCTCGGCAAACTGGAAGAATAGCGGGACGAAGTAGATTGCCACGAAGAAGACGCTGGTTGCGGCTGAACACTGCACGAAGAGGATGACCATGGTCTTGTCGAGGACGAATTCACATGGGAAGATTCGGTCCTGCTTGGTGGTGAAGACGCAGTATGCCTGTTGGAAACCGAAGATGATGAAGAGCACCCCGGAAACGACAAAGCAGGCGATGGTCTGACCAGAATTCCAAGGGTAGATGTTCCCACCAAAATTGATAGCCATAACTCCAGAAACGCTGGCTCCGATCATGAGGATTGCGCCGACGAAGTCCACGTGACGAATACGTTGCTTGAACTCAACACTGGGTCTGGGATCGAAGGAAGGGAGCAGCAGGAAATAGACTGGAGCGGCGACAGCAGCAGCGAAGACTTTTGGATAACAGAAATGCGTGAGCAACGAGGACCTGCAATGTGAGAAGATTGGGGAGACGAAAACTCACGATTGATGTAGAAAGCGAATCGCCAGCCCACGCTACTGATGGTGAATGCGCCACCAATGATCTGAAGTAACGAGTTGCATTCGATCAGAATCGTAACGAGAGAGAGGTTGTTCGACAATAGCGGGTCAACTCACTGGACCAAGCACAGTCCCCGCGCCCCAGGTGAGACCGGTGAAGCTGATGTACAAGGGCCTTTCATGCTCGTTGGTGTTGACAGCCAACAGAGTCATGACTCCAATGTACATGCCAGAGCCTCCTATACCGGCGATGACACGACCGCCGATGAGAGAATTCATAGTCGGGGCAGCACCGCACAGGGCGGAGCCGACCTCGAAAAGGAAGACGCTGAGAATGTACAGCCATTTGGCGTTGAACTGGCCGTACATCTTTCCCCTGTCAGGAGCGTGAAGAATCAGCGAATCGATCTTGACGGAACACAGCAGTCTCGGATGGTCTGCCAGCATACCATAACGAGTTTGTGCCGACGCAGGTGACCAAGAAAGCGATTGGCAACCAGGACAATTTTTGGATCTGACCGAAGCGTGCCACGATGGCTGGTTCGACATCGGCGACGACGGTATTGTCCAGAGCGAAGAGGAAAGTGGAGGACAAGATGGACAAGACGATCAAGTACCACTTGATGCCAGTCACGCGTCTTTCAGCAGCTGGAGCGTTAGGGTCGGCGCCGGTCACAGCTTTCTCGTCGGCAAGCCCGCTGTCTGAAAGAGCGCTGATAGAAGAAGCGCCCCCACTAGCGTCCCTCTTTTCATCTGGGGCAGCGGCGTCAGGGGCAGCGACATGGGTAACGTCGTTCTTCTCGTCGGCCATTGTCGATCGACAGGATGCAGGTTTAGATGGACAAGAAAACTGCAGTGGACTTCAACGAAAAGGATGGCCTTGCATCACCCCTGACGGGGCTCGTGGCGGCTTTAAATCGGTTTGGACTGCAGCATTCGTCAGGTGGGCCCTGGATACAGTGAGAAAGACAAAAGGGGACATCAGTCAGCATTGTTGAAGTCTGGTTGCCGCAAAGATCTAATAATGGCGGATAATGCGCAAAAGTGCATAAGAACCCGGTACAGTCATTATTATAAATCCAACTTATGCGCAGCTCTGTGGTTCGCAAACGCGAGCCTGCCCAGCTGTGTACTTTAGTAAGCCCGTCTGCGACACGAGCACAAAGAATGAAAATACGACGCTCGTTTTTTATGCACAAGATGCTGATAAAATTGTTTCATCGTCGGAAACCACCATTCAATGGCACAATGTCGCACTCGTGGTGAAGAAGATCACTTTTAGCACCCCTTGGCCCCACGTGCACAAATAGGCTGTGGGTCTGATTTTGACTCGGAGGCAGCCAACTGGGGCCTTCAGGCCAACAGTCAGACAATCAGAGGCTCGAGGGCGTGGTGTGATATGACGAGCGGTCTGACAGCTCGTAATGTTAAGTCAGCGAGTGCACTGTTATGCCCAACGACGGTGTCGCCAACAATTAAAATTCATAATTACCAATCACGTCATGACCAAAAGTGCATTAGTAATTACCAATTTGGCAGTCGAGGCGATTTGTATTGGGACTGGATGTTGGCCGGACTTAGCAGGCTTTACCAAGTGGTGGGCTGATAAGTATTATTATTAGTAAGTAAGCCTTCATTAAGGCATTAGTAGTCCCCAAAGGGCCTGAAGTGTCCCGTTTCGGCCTTTGTGATAACCCCTGATCACCCAATGAGCTCAACGCAGGTAGACGGCCCAACGTTGAGCCGAAGAAACATCATTGCTTGTGGTAATGCACGCGACCCGTTGCGTTCACACGAGCCAACCATCAAGTCGCAATTTGGTTGCATGCAACGTGGGCCTCACGCCTTCCCGCTTCTCATTCCGGCAGCGCTTCACGAACGGTTCGCACAGCGATCTCTCACGTCTGCCTGCAAAGTCTAAACGCGTTGAGCAGCTAATCGGGCCTGGTCCTGGTGACTCGTTGCCGATCATGGCTGACGCTGAGATTCCAGCGAGCGTGATGCGCTCCCGGCGGCATCGGCATGGGCGGTGCGCAAAGTGACGATTGGTGGCCGGTGGATCGGCGCGAGCGAAAAGGCAAGTTGGGAGGATTATTCTTGCTCAAATGGAAGATATGGGACGAGTTTCACAGGTCATTTGATATCGCTGTCCCGCCCGAGGCAGCTACTGCTCATAAGCGAACGCCGATGCGCCCTCTCAAGCCACAACATGGGCGAATGAGATTTCACCGAGACCGCCTCTGATGTGGTCGATGACCGCCTGGAGCTGCGCGATCTGCTTGGTGAGGTTGTCAATCTTGGCTTGTGCCACCACCAGCTGCTCCTGGTGACGCCTCTCGCTCTCGTCCCGTTCCCTGTGCAGCGTATCGATTTCCTGGTTCTTCTCCTGCACATCCCGCTGGCAGCCAGCCAGCTGGCCTGACACGCTGTCGAAGTTCTCCTTGAGCCGTTTCAGGTCGCTCGTGAGCATCAGAAGATGCTCCTTGTCCTTCCTGACTTGCTTGTCAGCCGAATCGAGTTTCTGTTTGAGCACTGCGTTGGACTCCTGCTCGGTCTTGAGCTCCTGGCGGAGCTGCCCGATGGCCGCTTCGTCTTGCTTGTCATGCGCCGCTTTCTCCTCGATCGTCTTGCTCAGGGCGTCGATCCTTCCGTTGAGGCCAGCAATCGCCTTGGCGTCTTCGGTCTGAGTATCTTGCAGCTTCTGTTCGAGCTCTTCGACCAGCTGTTTGCCGACCTTGATCTGTTCACCCAGCCTCAGCTTCTCTTCGTCGTCTTCAGAGCTCTTGTGCTTGAGACCGGCGATTTCCTGTTCAAGCTCCCGTCTGGTCTGCTCAGCTTCGTGATAATACCTGTCGTAGTTATGGTATTGCTACCGGGGATATGTCAGCGATCTTCCCCGCACTGTCTTCAGCATGCCCACTTACCTGATGGGCGTATTTTGCCAGGTAGCCGGCATGGTCGAGATATGCGGCCGTCTGCGTCAATGCTTCCATGAGCGTCGCTGGCAAGGGAAGCGGTGTCTGCAGCCTTTCGAGTGAGGGCTCCAATGCAGGGTACGACACATCCATCGTCTCCTTTCCGAGGATGCTTTGAGGTGGCTCAAACTCGCTGATCAACGTTAGTCATCTTCACGCTTGTCTCCACGCGTGTTGGGCAGCTCACTGTGAGTGTAGGGCCAGCTTGAGCTGCTGGATGAGCGGCTGCATGGCGACGCCCGGCGCAGGAACCTTCTCGCTCGTCATGTTGACGTTCAGATGCTCGTTGACTTTATCGAAGCTGCAGTGCAACGTGTAGTCGTCCGCGATTTCGAACTGCGTGCGATCATCTACTTTGGAAACCTGCTTTCCTTTTAGCACATGGTTCACCTTTTCCGAGCCGTTGGTATCTTTGGTCCACTGCCAGATGGCCAAGACTGGTCTCGTATTGCCGAAGCCCTGCGGAGCGACGACCATGAAGAGCTGATCCTGCGCGTTTTCGAGCCAATTCATTTTCCCGAGCCAGACGCGAAGATCGTCCGAGAAGGGGTCGAGGCCAAGCTCGTCGCCGTATTCACGGGTCAGCGACATAAGAGTGCCGGCAGCATCTCTGTCTCCAAACTGTCTGATCTCCAGCTTCTCCCCTTTCTGGCTCAGGATGCCCTGCCAAGTCCAGTAGCTCCTGCCGACACTGAAGTGCAGGTCCCCATTCCCTTGAAGCTCGACCTTGGTGATGGTCAGAGGCCAGAAGAACGGTCCTCTGGGCTTACCGCCTGACCAGAAGACCCATTGTGAACACAGGTAAATTTTATCTTGAGCGCGAGGTGAGCCTTTTGGGAGCAGCACAACGAACACTTCGTTGGGCGCGTATTTGTACCAGGTGTACTTTCCGACGTAGACATGCATGGCTGTGGACAGATGATTGACGATCACTGGAGTCGAATGACTGTCTCGACCGACTATGTTGCGCGGAGGACAATCGGACTTTATGTGCTGAAATTCGCGACTTCGCCCGCACCATGTGCAACCCCTCCCCCTCAATCAAGCAAAAACTGACTCTGTATCAGCCAGCCACCTCCAGTCACAGGGCAGACTCCATGGGAAGCGCAACACCTTGATGGCACATGGGAACGTCTAGCTCGATCCACACGCGTGACTAGGCGCTTCTGTCCACACTACGGGCCCGCCCGTCGCGCGGTCCAATGGTTGCAGTGGGAGATTCTGCAGGCATTGCGCGTAACTTGGCGGTGACCGTGAGCGACAGCGAATCAGCGCGTCCGAAGGTGTCGCGAAAAAGAGCTGCATCGCTCAGTCGAGGAGCTCGCGGCTCGCATGAATCAGATTAGCAAGAGCGAGGCCGGTCCCTGCATATTGCTATCATAAATTCTCCGAAGAGCGAGATCTAAGCACCATCATGACTGTGTTTGACATTACATATCGACAGCTTCTCCGGTCCAGCTCCAAAAAAAAAAACTTCCTTCAACGTAAAACCAATGTCCATTTCGCTATGATGGGGTCTCTGGCCGGCGGCCATTGACAAGCTGAGGGCAGCGGTAGGAGACGATCATAGCGAGAGGCATGCAGGGACTTCAAGCAAGCGTTGTTGTGTCATCTACCTGCCAACGCATCGTGTGTCCTTGCGCCCCTCGGAAAAGCACAGCTTCACTCCCATGTCGTTCATCCGAGTGGTAACCTATAGCAAGTCCAGGAAGGCAACCCAATCCCTGCTACATATATTTTTGGAGTTCGTGAATCTCCAAAGCCGCTTCCCGTCCAAGCGAGCAAGATCTCGCTGAACGTCTCGAACATCTGCTCGGCAACGTGGGTGTTGCATTGGCTGCGTCCAACTGAGGTGGCGCTGAGACTTGCGTCTTGACCAAGCCGTTTTGCTATCTTCAGGCAGCCACGGGCATATCACGCAGTGGAGCAGTCCATCTGGACGCAGGCGCTCCGCCTCAGAGGGCACGCCCAAGGTGGAGAGCGTCTGACACTCTGATTGGACACAAAGGCCTGAGCTTGTCTCCCATTTCAGGCCCAAGCAGAACCGCACACCAAGACTGGATTCCACGGCGCAGCTGATTCCGAGGAGATTACCTGCCATGAGTCGACGCAGATTCGCTACACGGAACGTAGGAGAGTCGGTCTCGTCCAGTCAATAGCATGGCGGATCTGGCGTCATAGCGAGTGTGTTATTGAAGCGCCCTCAAAACGCCCCCCACCTCCACAGCTGGAAGGCGCTTGAGACGGAGATGGTGGTGATTAGTAATCAAGCCAAGACGTGACGGCTGTCAGATTTCCATGATTGGCTTAGCGCGATATATCGAGTCTGCAATAGCTCCCAGACCGCCTACCCGTTCGCAGTTGTACCTTTCTTCCCGTTCATGTCTGTCACGCTTGATATCGTTAATTCATCCAAGTGCAGACGACCTGAGCTTCAGATCATTTGATGCGACAAGCCCGAAGACAGCCGCTTTGAGATCAAAACCCCGGTCCCCGACCCTCGTGATAACCAAGCCGCCAGGCCATCCTCCTTCAAACCATGGCCACCCGTGCCACTGCAGAAGACGTCCGGGCAACTTTGGATGACCTGCGCGACAAGGCGCCCGAAGATTCGCAGGCTTTCTTCTTGAATGTTGAGGATCTGTGGGATCGAAAGCTGTGGCACGAATTAACAGACTCGCTGATCGACTTCTTCGAAAAGCCTGAAAGCAAACCCTTCAGACTCCCTCTTTTCGAATCCTTCATCCGAACCTTCTCAGACAAGATCAACAGGCTCAAGCTCGTGACACTGGGACTACGTGCCAGCGAAGAGTACGGTATGTATGGCCGGTCTCGAGTAAGACACTCGTGGAACTTTTCTAACAACTCATCCCAGAGCCGGAAGCCAGACTTCAGTTCTTGAACCGCCTCGCCCAACAGGTTAGCGGATCCAACGGATCACAAGATGCCTATGTTCACGCACGGACGGCCATCGCCAGCCTGAAACTGCGCACGGGTGACGCGCAGGGAGCACGAAAGGAGCTGGACGAATCACAAGAAATCCTCGACACTTTCGACTCCGTGGAGACCATCGTCCACGCCGCCTTCTATCGCGTGAATGCCGACTATTACCAAGCCAAATCCGAATTCGCCTCATACTACAAGAACGCGCTGCTCTATCTGGCGTGTGTTAACGAAGAAGAGATGGCGCCAGAAGAAAGACACAGGAGAGCCTTCGATCTGAGCATAGCCGCGCTCGTGTCCGAGAATATTTACAACTTTGGTGAATTACTCCTGCATCCCATCCTCGATTCCATGAAAGGTGGTCCCCACGCTTGGCTGCGTGAGCTGCTGTTTGCCTTCAACAGAGGCGACCTCGGCGCATACGACGTGCTAGCAGGAAATATCTCCAAGAACAGGCTGTTGCAACAGCACGAGACCTTCTTGCGCCAGAAGATCCACCTAGCCGCCCTCACCGAGACCGTGTTCCGCCGTCCGCCCCACGACCGCACCATGACCTTCACCACCATCCACCAGGAGACCAAGGTCCAGATGGACGAGATCGAGCTGCTGATCATGAAGGCCCTGAGCTTGGGCCTGTTGAGGGGCACCATAGACCAGGTGGCCCAGATCGCCAGCATCAACTGGGTCCAGCCCAAGGTGCTGGACATGAAGCAGATCGAGGGCATGCGCGACCGCCTGCGCGACTGGGACTCCAACATCAACAGGCTCGGCAACTGGATAGAGGGCGTCGGCCGGGACGTGTGGGCGGCGTGAAAGCGCCGGGCGCACGTTTCCGCCTCGGGGATTGTCGTTGTAAAGAAAAAATCTAAAAAAGCAGCAACAAACCCCCTTGTTTTTATCGACCCCTCTTTTGTTTCTTGTGCTCGTCTTTTTCTCCTCTCCTCATTCTTTCCTTTGTTTTTTTCTTCTTTCAACTCGTCCACAGTCCCGACCTCGCCCTCCGCCCTCCGAACGCGAATTGTCGGGCCCTTTTTTTTTTGCTGTCCTTTTCCCCGCGCGAGCCACTACGCCTGCGGGCCAAGGCCGTGCTGCGCGCCTGTTGTGCTCGCTCGCGCCCGCCCGTCCGTCTGCGCGGCCCTCGCGCTGCGGCGTCGCGCCACTAGCCTACTGGCGGGCCGCGGCCGCACCCGAGTCTCTCGTGCAGCTGCTGCACGCTGTTTCCCGCCCGCGGGGGGCGCGTGCTCGGGGCGCGTGCTCGGGGCGCGTGCGAGCGTGGCCCGTTGCACCAAATCACCAAGCAGGCTGCGGTGGCGGGCCGCCGTGGGCGCCGAAGCGGCCGGCCGCAGCAGTCTGTCACCGGGGGCCCTTGCTTGCTCGCGCGCCCCTAGACCTCGCCAAAGTCCGTGTGCGCCGTCGCCATCGCGTGCTTGGTCGCGTCCGCCTCGCCCCGGCCCTGCCACCCGCACACCTTGCACCGGACCGCGAAGCCGCTCGTGTCGGTGTAGTAGTGCTGGTGCTTCAGGCGCGCGCACAGCGTCAAGGCCGCCGTCAGCACGGCGTCGTCGCCCGCGTCGAAGGCCTTCTGGTCCTCCTCCCACGTCGACCCGTGCGCGGCCAGCGCCAGCACGTCGTAGTGGATCCCGCTGTACACCAGGATGCACCGCTTGGCCTGCCCGACGTTGTAGCGGTAGTCCTTGCCGTGCTGCACGTCGATGCTGCAGAGCTCGACGCCTAGCTGCTCCGCCAAGATGCCGAGCTCGATGTCGCCGCCCCAGCTGTCCGGGTCTTGGATCTTGCGGCAGTAGCGGTCGCGCGGCATCCCCAGCACCGCGTCCGAGTACTTGTCCGGGTTGTCATGGATCGCCTGCGCGACCATCGAGCGCATCTCCACCACGACGTCCAGCTCCGCGCCGTAGACGGCGCTTGAGATTGCGCGGAACAGGCACGAATTGTCGTCGGGCATCACCCTCATGACCAGCCAGGCGTTGCGGTCGGCGAGAAACACCTCCGGTATCTCTCGGTCGGAGTCGGGCTTGGACATCTTCGCTGGCGAGGCCACCTTGGGCGCCGTCAAAGCTGGATCTGAAGCCGGTTTGGGCGCTGTCGTCGAAGCAGAGCGGGCTCCAGGGATGTTCGGTTGCTGCGCGGCCGAGCCAGCGCCAGAGCTAGGCCGCTTGCTCACGATGATCTGCTGGCCCTGCAGCTTCAGTCCGGCATCGACCAAAGCAAGCTCGGGCGGTAGTTGATCGATGTTGAGGTCTTGCGGTGGATAGCCATATTTGAGATCGAACGAATCGAGCTTGGTAGAGGAAGATATGACTGCCTGCAGGTATCCAACCGTGGCGTCGACCGGCAATTCGACAGTCGACTGGCCATCAGGACCGCGCAGTCGCACCTTGGGCATCACGGCGATAGAGGCTCGAGCAAGCAGTCCAGGAAATCCGAGTCTTGCTGGTTCATCGAGTGACCTTAGGGTGCCTTGTCAGGCGGGGGCGTAGCGCATCTTCGTATATTTATGTACAAACCCTTTTTCCAGATGGTCGCTCGTCGGTTACCAGACCAGACGGTTCTATGCTTCCAGCGTCCGAGGCGATCCTCTCCGATCTAACTGTCGGGGGTCACCTCATCAGGCAGGGTAACTGGGCGCTGACGACTGCGGTAGCCTCTACCCACACAACATAATTTATCCTACTTCCATCCGTCCAGACTTCCTGGCAAAGGTCTTGCGCTGATAATAACACTCTCCCTCGTGGCCTTTCCTCGCATCGTCGAACGAGATGAGCGCACCAGTTCACTAGCCTCACATACAGCACGCAGCCCGCTGTCTGCAGGAGATGTCGTAGAAACTGTCAGTGATGGAGTGTGACAGATCATCCAGTAGGCGACCATCGTTGACATATGAGGAATATCAACCCGCATAGCTGGATGTATCTGGTTCCACACACCATTCGAAGATCTCACAAACGACTTGATGAGGATTGCGACCACGATCGACGGTCTAGATTTGATGCGTGCTTGATGCCATATTAGCTTGCTGTGATCCGATTGAGGTCGAGAGTCCCTGTTTTCGGCATTCCTCTATTCCACGGCTCGTTTCAAACGATCGCTGGAGCTCGATAGCTGCAAAACATCGTCATTAGTCTTTCGCCTGCTGAATTTGATTGACAAGAACGTGGCGCTGGCTGATGAACAGGCCGTCATTCTTTGCGCGGCGTATTTTTAAGGTAAACCAGGTTTGGCGAAGTCGTGAATTGACATGTAAGTTTTTTTTCTTTTTGGGACGCAGAATGACTTGCGTTACCCAAATCGTGGCAATTATTGCGACTAGAACGGGGTCTGTCTCGATCGTGAGGACAACAAATTGCGAAGCCCCGAAAGGTTGGAAATACCAAATCAGGCCAGCTTCGGCTACGCACTTGTGCGCCATCGGCCTTTGTTTGTTGACCCTCTTGGCTACGTTGCCCGGACAAAGCGAACGCTGCTCGCATGTACGTTGCCGTTGAAATGTTCCCACAACATAGGTCATTCCGACAGTAAGTAAGAGTGCCCGGGCCTGTATTCCAGGGGCAAGAACTTACCTCGCCTCCGAGATTGTTGAACCATTACCAACGTATGAATGCTGAGCTGTATTCTGTAACCCATTGGCCATGTAAACGAGCGTGGCTCGATGCATCTCAGCTGGCGCTCCAGATAAGATCCCGCTTGACCAAGTCAATCCTATGCTGGGCTCAGTATGGACCCATGGTCGACAGATGCTCTGGGCGGCTTGAATCGATGGCTCGATGAAGTGAAATCATTACTTGTTCCTTTCATAAATGCTACGTTACCTCAGCGAATTGGTGCTTTCCATCTTGAAATGCATGCTGAGCTATGCCATTAGTATGCTTGGATCCGACGTATTCTTGCTCTGGTCCCACATGGACCACAGTCACAAAGAGTGAGACGGCTTTGTGCATGCAGGTTCTTCGCTTGGATTGTTGACTACTAGTTTGAGATCACCGACTTTGTCTGCTCGGACAAACAATCTAGCAATGTGGGGGAGTAGCGCTGCCATCGACTCGCCTTGAGACTAATCTCAGCAAACTACGGCCAGGGAACGGGTGCCTGGGAGAGACGCCTGGCAGCCACTCACGCACACAACACCTTGACGGTTTGACTTACGATAATCAATCAGCAAACTAGGCTAACGTAACACTCACCGAAGACTGGACAGGTGGGTTTGGGGGGTTAGAGTCACCAAAGCCCACACACTGAGTCTCCACACACGATGTTTCAAGGAGGCCTCCGCAAACCTCAGCGCTGTGATGCAAACACAGGCCCAACACAGCTTCTTTGAAGGCGCGGTCAGCAATCACAGTGCTGCAAAGCATACAAACACCCTTCGCAGTCAGTCTCCCCGGTCCAAGAACCAAACAGCCGCTTCTTTAAAGCCTTCTGGGGTCGCCGCCCACAGCTCATCGTTTCGTTTCTCTCGTCACTGCTAACACTTCAGTCACTGTTCGGATATCCAATCTCGATACCTGGTCTTAGTACTATCCCCACGAGCTAAAGCAGCGTCGTTGTCCACTTGTCCAGAGATCGATCGGAGTTGACGGTCTCCACTACTTTTCTCTCGAGCAAAAGCGACGAAACTACTCTCACTCATTCCCGGTATGTCAAACCATTCCGAACCCGGTGCTGAGCCCTCAGCATCCCACACAGACCCCATTCTCTCCCCCTCTGACCAGCATGATCGCTCTGAAAACTCAATCGTCCGTAGGACAGATACGCGTTCCGACACGATGGCGGAAGTCGGCATCGCGGGCCTAATTGTTGCAATTTGTACAAGCATTGGGGTCCTGGCGGAAACCTTGCTTAAACATGAAGGACTCCACGAAAGAGCGGCGCGGTGGAAAGCCCTATCCGAGTCTATTGAATACGACCAACTTGCTTTACAGACGCTTGATCTTGACGCTCAAGAGGGACTCGATGGCGACCGTCGTGCCAATAGCCTGCTTAGGCGCTATCAAGATTGTCTTGCGGAATTGCAGGTTCTCATTGAGAAAGAGTTGAGCAAGGTGGACGGCGAAATCGACCACAACCGCGTACTGAGCTTGCTTAAAGATGCTGCGGGGACCCGCGGCCGCCATAAAAGGGACCGCGAACTTTCAACTGTGGCTACCGAGCTGCATGAAATGGGCGGAATGATCCGATATCTTTATACCGATTTCAAGGCGACAAGACTTGAGGCCAAGCTAGACAATCAAGACGCCACGCTGGAAAGAATAGAGGACAGAATGATTTCCTCGACCGAAAGAATGGATGCGAAGATGGACAGACTGACTTCCTCGACTGAAAGAATGGATGCGAAGATGGACAGACTGACTTCCTCGACCGAAAGAATGGATGTGAAGATGGACAGACTAACTTCCTCGACCGAAAGAATGGATACGAAGATGGACAGACTAACTTCCTCGACTGAAAGAATGGATGCGAAGATGGACAGACTGACTTCCTCGACTATAGATACGAAGATGGACAGACTGACTTCCTTGACTAAAAGAATGGATACGAAGATGGATAGACTGACTTCCTCGACCAAAAGAATGGATACGAAGATGGACAGAATGAGTCCCTTAATCGAAAGAACAGATGCTAAGATGGACAGACTGACTTCCTCGACCGAAAGAATGGATGCGAAGATAGACAGAATGAGTCCCTTGATCGAAAGAACAGATACTAAGATGGACAGAATGACTTCCTTGACCGAAAGGATCAGCGACCAGGTCGGGGCCATCGGATCGAATCTTCAAGAAGTAGTCGATCGAGCGACAAATACTGAAGATAAACTGGATGACTTGGTTTCGGCATTGGGTCAACGGCGTCGGAATCCCTAGCCTCGGTCCCAAGTCTCATTGACGGACAGATCTTGCATGGCTATCCTCTTCGGAACCTCGCCCCTGGGCACCAGGAGAAGAGCGTGGTACTGACGGAAGGGACAGTGGAATTATTGGGTAGACTTCCAATTTGGGAGCTGTAAGGTAGATTGAAATCGTGTACCACGAAATTCATGCACGTCTCCTTCACAGGGGTCTCTGAGTTACACCTGTTCTTGGATCTCGCCTTCGCAATCGTGCCCCTGCACCATTTTCCGCGTTAGCATGACCAGATTCGCTGCACTTCTGGGCACGGCTGGCGGTCCTGCGGGCTGGTAGGCATTGGCGACTCTTGCAGAGACGTTTTTGGTCGCTGTGCTGCAGTTGTAGGGAACCCAGATTCCTTCTGCTGAATGAGTGACTGGGGGTATTTCCATAGGGGAGAGAAGAGGGTGACCGTGAAATTCGGTTTCCTCCAGATGACTTTGAGATGCTCGAGCATCTGCTTAGTAGATTTGCGTGGCGGGCGAAAAAGTGCGAACGGCTCGTTCAGGCAACGCCCTGAAAAGAGGCCATACCTCGGAGCTGAGGCCTGGATCGCTTTGGAAAAGATCTAACGGAGAGCAGTCGCGCGTCTACAGCCACCACATTCCCGTTCGATCGTACACCATCTGGTAGCCTCTGTACGGATCTGGAGACGGTCGTCCTTGAGGACGATCAGCGTCGTACGAGATTAGTCTGAGCATCCCTTTGGTCTGCATTCACCATAACATTGCAGCTGCAGTGCTAACCGATCACAAACAACACGAATATTTTCACAATCAAATCTCGCTCTATTGTTGGCGCCTGTCAAAGAGTGGCCTTGATCTAAAGGAATTTACTTCCGTGAAGGTAGTGATATCGCCTGTTCATGGAGCTCCACTACTTCTGTTGTGGTTTGTTTCATCTTCAATCTGAACCGGACTTTCTCCACGTGATTGTCCGTATCGTTGGACTTTTGCGAACTTGACGGTGCATTCGATGCTCACGTTACCCCGGAGGACTTGGAGATGCCCGGATTAGGGATCGTTGACCATGCTTGGACTGATAGCCTCAGCTGTCGAAATTACGTTCGCTCATAGTCGCTGGAGATTTACTTGGATTCAGAGCTACCCCTTAAGCTCAACCAGCAGTAACGTTTGGCCGTGTTCGAGTACTGTGAATGATCCAAGTTTATTGACGTATAATCGCTGTTTATGACTACTGAATTGCGATGTGCATCCTCAAAATCTGTCAAGGCATTCAGCTGCAGTATCAAAATGTCGTCCTAAACATCAACAAATAATTGATTCGACTCCGGAGCATCGTTGCACATCTTCGCATTTCCGAGAGGAAGCCAATGGGTGACAGACGACTCGCAGGGCAGATCTATCGATAAGAGGCACGTGGATCGCGGATGACGGAAGTGATCACATGCCGGCTGAGCCTATTACCTGGCTGGAAAATGGTCGCTAGGCTTATTTCGGACAGTACAGGATCCCTCCCTTAAACGCGCGTGTTTATCATCTTTATTCTTATTTCGAGAGCCTGCAGGTTGCCAGCCAGGCTGCTCCATTAAACCGATTGCACACACAGATGAAGCATTTGCGTGGGCGTTTGCTCTACCGGTTGTCACCAGACGAATGCATCTCAAATTCCTGACTTCACCAATTTCCCGAACACGCAACCATGACCGGATGCCACTCCCACAACTTTAACCATGCCGTTCTTCCGTTCGAATTCCAATCGAGCTGATTCCGCCTCTCCCGCTGGTTCTGTCAGAAAGCCGAGTCGACTGAGCTCCATCCTCTCTCTCCACCAGAAGCAGTCGTCCACCTCGATCCAGGACCATGACTCAGCCCCGCCTGATCTCCAGTCCTCGCCCGTTCTCCCCTCGCAGCCTCCTGACAACACCATCGACAATGCAACTTCGAATACCGAAAAAGACCAACTCCCTGGCTCGCCCCCTTCAAGCGAGCCTGCTGTGTCGCCCCAGCCGGGCCGGTATGGCAGAGACGCGAATGCATCTTCCAGCTTCATGGATGAGGAGGAAATGAACCGCAAGCTGGCAGATTTTGAATCAAGCTTCTTACCAGGCGGTCCTTCTCATTATGCTAACTACCACAGATATCCGCTCGGCAGTGAGACAAGGGCATTCCAGTCCTCCACCTACGCGTCGCAACACTCCCGTTCGCCTCCCAAAGACATATTAAATCGTCTGAATCCTCGCCCCAACCTGTCCCCGACCCGAACTCGTTTTTCACCCAGCCCGAGATATCAGCCCAGCAGCACCATCGAACATCGTGAGTCCTCGTACAACCTTTCCTCCCCGCTAGCAGCAGCAGCGCAACGTACTAGACTACGTGGTGCCCTTTCTGAGACTAGTGCGGCTGCACCTCGCCGAAGAACCGAATACTCTGTAAGAGTTCCTACTAGATTTGCGAGTAGCTCGCAGCGCAGGCTACGATCTGGCCAGCAACCAGAGATCCCATCAGCCCTATCTCCTGCACTTCACGAAGAGGATGCCAAGGATGCTGCCGGTCCAAAGTCATCCATTACCGAGGAAGCCGAAGCGGCGGAGCCCCAGGAAACAACAGAAACCGATCTCTCTGCCGACAGCAAACGTCCCGAAATCCAAGACCGGAGAGTCAGCCAACGCTCGTTTGCCTCTTCTGTGCCCTCAGCGTCCACCGACACCGCGGCTGATTACATGGGCGTTGATACCACCGTCAGCCAGTCCACTGTTCGCGCAACCAACGACCTTTCGCGACTTCCCAGCTTGGGGAGCATCGCGTCCTCTTTGTCTGGGACGGAGCGCAAGCGAAGGACCTTGGTGCGCAAGCGGTCTGCAGAAGAGCAGCGTCAATCCAATCTTCGGAACATCCAGGGCTCCCCTGAGACTCCCCGAGCTGGTTCCAAGGCCCTGGGGCAGCCGTCTGAAACGGTGATAGCAAAACATGTGCAGGACGTAGATGTTCCCACCACCGTCGCCAGGAAATTCAACGTCGCCCAACAGTCGTCCAACTCTTCGTACAAATTTGGAAAGCTGAAAGAAAGCCTAACACTCAAAGAGCAAAACCTAAAGGTCGACAAGCTCAGCAAAGAAAACTTCGATCTGAAACTCAAAATTCATTACTTGTACCAAGCTCTGCAAAGTCGCTCCGATGAGGGCGTCAAGGAGACTGTCGCGAAGAACGCAGAGCTCTCGGCTGAGCTGCTCAAGGCCAAGAAAGATAATCAACAGCTCCGAAAGAGGCTTCGAGAGCTGGAAAAGGATGGCCACTCGGCTTCGAGATCCACAGTAGAAGAATCAGAAGATGGCGCAAGCTCTTGGGCTTATCAACAGTCCCAGCTTGAGCAGGAGCTTGCGTATCTCAGAGACCGCGTCCAGTGGTACGAGGCGGAAATCGAGCGTCTGAAGGACGAAGCTGTCTCCAGGGAATACGAAAAGCGTGCATTGGCCAGCAAAGTGCAATCCATTGTCAACGCTGACCACCCGAGAAGCGGCACCGATCCGTCTCCATTGGCAACAGAGGACTGGCGAGGCGCTTTGGAAGAAGAGAAAAGTCGTCGCCAACGTGCTGAGAGGGAAGTAGAGGAGCTCTACCAAGAGATATCCAGGCTGAAGAACGATCGTTCCCCGCTTCGGCCCGACCGCTTTCTCCCTGCCAGAAGCGACTCTTCCAGGATCGGTCACACTGCTAGTGGCAGTGACAGTCTCTCTGGAAGCACGCTGGTAGATCAATTGAGACACGAGAACGCGGAGCTGAGACGAGATCTTGGTGCGCAGACTAGCATGCTGACTTCGCGCAACAAAGAGAGAGAGCGATTGCAGCAGGAGATTGAGGATCTTAAGTTGATGCAGCGACGGGGAGATGGTCCAAGATCTTTGGCTGGCGATAGCATCTTGGACCGTTCTGTCTCGCATCAGAATCAGAGACCTGTGTCGGCGCTCAGCGGCGCCAGCCCCCTGAACGACCTGAACGAGTTCGACCGCGAACAGTACGAGTCGATCAATGCTTCCCTACGCGATGAGAACGCTTCGCTGAAGATGCGCATTCAGGACTTGGAGCGCGACCTCGACATGTTCGACAGTGGCGACGATCAAATCCAAAGTCTGAGGTCCGAGCGTGACGAAGCTTTGCGGATACTCGAGCAGGAGCGCGACTATGCCACCTCGACAATCGATCAATTGGAGAGCACAGTGGAGCAAAAGGATCGGGACATACATCAGTTGCTGGCCGACCTCCGTGGGAGGGAGGATGAGAACAGCGCACTTCAGCAGGAGATAAAAGCGATCGCGCAAAGACTGAACCGTGTGGCGGATGAATGCGAAGACTCCCGTATAACCACTCAGAAGATGAGGCAGGACCTTAGCGCGACTCAAGAAGAACTGGATGCGTGCGAGCAACTGCTTCAAGAAACGACCGCTACCAAGGAGAGGTTGGAGGTGCAAGGAGAGTCGAGCGAAAACGAGATCGCGTTCCTGCGCGAGGAGCAAGAGAGCGATAAGCTGCGTATTAGTGATCTTGAGACTGCTCTGCAAACTGCCAGATCGATCGCCGGTGACGAATTGGAGCGAAGAAAGCAGCTCGAAGCACTGCAGCTGGAGCTCTCGAAGACTCGAGAAGATGTGAAGCATCTCAGAAAGAGTCTCTCGGCAAGAACCAACGAACTTACAGAATTGAGACAAGCCTTCGATCGATACCACAGCGAAGTTGGAGATGCGCTCGGCCAAGCGGTTGACGGCGAACAGGCTCACTCGACGCGGATTCTAGTATTGCATCAGCGTGTCCAGGAGGCTTCCAGTGCCTTGGCAGGGGTACGAAGTGAGCTTGAAAGACGAGATCTGGACCTGAAACAGAGCCAAGCTGAGATCAGCGGGCATCAAGCGGAGATGCAGCGGCTGCTTGAGGCACTGGAAAGCGAGCGTCAAGGACGTAAACACGAGCAATTGCAGCTGGAACAGGCGCGCCAGGATCCGACACAACTCGCACGGATTGCAGAGCTGGAAGCGGCATTGCAAGACCGGAGCAGAGCGATAGCTGCCGCTAGGTCGGACTTCGGCGCCATGGTAGACGATCGCAACACGCTGATTCTGAACTTGTGGGATCGGATGATCGAGCTCCTGGGTCCCGAGTGGGCAGAGAGACATTGGTCGATCTCGCGGATCCCGTCGCTGGAGACGGTCACGAACGACTTGTTGGCGCTGGATGAACCGTTTGACATGGCTTTGGTGGCACTAGAGAACACGCTTAACACGTTCAGGGCGCGCATTCGATCGACGGAAAGAGACATGTACAAGGACTTTCAAGCGCTCGAAGATGCTCTTGAGCAACGGACGAGACGGCTAGTGGCCCTTGAATCGGCGGCTTCGCGAATGAACGCGACCAGCCCAAGCGCTTCAGATCCAGTCAAGGAGTCGGTCAATATTTTGCGGCTCAAGGAGGAAAACAGACTGCTTCGACGTGAACTGAGGATCCTCAAGGATGGCGCATTCGCGCTGCCAGGCCTACCGTCGCCGAGCACTGACTTGCACCGCGCTGCTGTGGAAGCGGCCGAGATTGAACGCGAGCATCTTGGAGGGGCAGTGACAGGACCGTCGCTGAAGCACGTCACCACCAATGTCGGGTTCATGGGCCCGAACGATGATCAGTCGCTCCAAAGACATCCAAAGGGTTCGAGGGCGATGACAACCAATGCACCGACCGGCGATGCAAGGGACGAATTCGCGGGCGATCAGCGCCATGCGCTCGCCAAAACAATCAATCAACCAGGCCCAGCAGGTTCGTTGTCGTCTTCTTTGGCAGCAGCAGCTCCACAACAGCAGCAGCAGCATCAGCAGCAGCTCGCCAACGTCGCTGGTAGCATCAACTCATCCTCCTCGCTCCACGCCGGCGCGCACCCGCTCACGGTCAAGGACGACGTGTGGGTGCTGCGCGCGCGCCTACGCGAGTCCGACAAGCGCCTGCACAAGGAGCGTGAGGACCGGCTGGTGGACCGCGACGGCGCGCGGCGCCGCCTGGAGCAGAAGCAGCTGGAGAACGAGGAGCTGCAGCGGGCGCTGGCGCTGGCGCGCGAGCGCGGCAGCGGGGAAGGGTGACGGGACAGTGGCGGTCGTGCATCGGCTGATGCGAAGCGGTTGCCCTAGCTGCCAGCTCCCTTTCCCCCCCCCCCCCCCTTCAAAACCAAATTTGTTGTCTTGAAAGCAAATTCAAGAAGAGAAAAAAAAGAGGGTAGATGGCGCGGCCGGGCCGGAGTCGGGCCGCAGCGGCTTCTGCAGCGCAAAATTTGGGGCAACGGAAATATGGAAAAGCACTTGTACGATTAGGATTAGGCGATGGTTTTTAAGGCGAGCGATAGCCTTCGGCACCGCAAAACACGCGGGCCTTGCTCCAAGAGTGAATGATTTGTTGAGAATTCACAGAAAGCGTGAAAGTGCCGCGTATGTACTCTATAGAATCGCGAGGCGCGCGGGCCTTGCCCTAGAGCCGGATGAGTCGCTGAGAGAAAAAGCAAACCGTGAGGGTGCATCATGCGGATCCGGCAGAGCCTCCGAGCCATGCGCCCATGCCCAGACCAAAGGAAGCAAAACGCCCGTGCATCCTGCGCCGTGATGTGCACCCGCGTCCCGACCACGAAAAGAAAAAGCCGGGCGTCCGGCGCGGATCAAAAGGGGGCAGGGACGGAATGAGAGCGAGGACACGTACCGTTGATTTCCAGCCTCCCCAGCGGGAGGCGACAAGATGCGCGAGGGGCCTAGTTGTGCAACGTTTAGCCTGGCCACGTCCGTCTCCGGGGCGGGTAAGTGACGTGCCTGTCCCACTCGCGCAGGTCGGAAAAGGGGCTACGCAGGTATGCGTAGATCTCGTGCAGGAAGTGGTCAGTCTGGCGTGGCCCAAGAAAGATGGTCAACCACGAGGCAGCTCTGCTACCCGCGCGTCTCGCGTGATGTTCCCGCAGAACATATACAACGTACCCTGCGGTGGCCTCAAGCCGGGCCCGGTTCGATGCCCCGAACGTGCTAAGAAGAACGGTGTGTTTAGTCAGGTGTTCCGGATCGGCGAGGGGGAAAGGGGGATCAACTTACTATCCCGGGTCATAGAGCGCTTGCAGCTCTCGAAGAGCGAACCTGATGGCTCGCTCTTGCATCACGGAACTCTCAAAATGTTGCGGCGTGATATCCTGCTGGTATGAGTTGCGTGAGTTTGCGGTCACGAGGAGTGCGTATCTGTGATCAAGGTAGACTTGCCGACGAACTTCAATCGATCGCAAGACTTCTCTCGCATCGATTTCCTCCGCACTTAATATGCGGTGAGTTTGGTAGTCGTCCATGCTCGCAAAATCGTACTGGATCGACGTTATGGCCGCATTGCCTGTGGAAGAAGTTAGCATGGTTTTGTAGGAAACGAAGGATTGCTCATCGCTTTACTCACACAAGGGGCACCTGGCGTCGTGCTCGCACCAGCGTGCGAGACACTGGAAATCGAAATGTAAATGGTTGCACGGCACTGCAACCGCTCGCTCAGTGATGGTCTCTAGACAGATGACACAGCGTTCGACTTGCCTCGTGCGGTTTTGTGACGGCATTTCAGTCGTGTTGACGTTTGGAAAGGCTCCGTCAGGTACTATAATTGGTGATTTCTGTCAGAAAGTTCGTTCTAGCGGGTGTTCAAGAATTCAGACCAAGTTTCTAAATCAGAGTGGGCGTTGATATGAATATATAACCACGGCGGGCTGCAATCTCGCGTGACACGCGAGGAGGGGCAGTCAATGCGGCTATTCTTGCCTACATTTGGCGCGCGGGATCTTGCGCAAAGCCCCGCAGCCTCAGGCACCTGAATTGCGGATCCAATTGAACCTGAACGGAAGTGGAACTTGGATCCCCGTACGGATAGTGTCATCGCCATTAAAGAACCTTAATTGGTCGCGTTCAATCAATGGTCCAAAGAGGGAAAGAGACAACAAGACAGGAAACAGAAAACAAAAAACAAAAGGCTCTCCTGCGCGATTTAATTGTGCACAGTCACATATTTGATCAGCTGTCCTTGGGGAGACTCAATAGAACAAGATTTGCCATGAATGCCTACCTATTTCCCAAGAATAACCGCTTCGTTTCCGCTTCGCCCTAAACCGCCCTCACCAATTGTCCTCCCAATTCACAGTCACCGCAGTGGATTGTCAAGATCTGCAAATATGTCGGCATATTCAACAGTCGCAAGAACTCCGCTTCACCAGAATGGAGCTGTAGCCACAAACAACGTTGCACGGCGATTTTACACGCTTGAAAATCTCCAGAAGTGGTCCATCACTGACGTGGCCCAGCTGCCAGGTACGTTCTTAGACGGTCCCACCCACAAGGGACATACTTGCGATAAGTTTCGCTCACTATAGCTGACATGGCCCTGCAGAGATCGATAAAATAAAATCTCTCCATGTATACGACTTTGACAATACCCGTAAGTCCTGCACGGTACTACTCGATATAGAAGCGTCTGCTGACAACCGGCCCGACAGTTTTCCTCACTCCTCTCCCAAATCGGCAGCTGTGGAACGCTCAAGACGCCGGCAAGCTCCAAGAACAGCACGCCTTCGTCAATGGCGGATGGTGGCATGATCCAAACATCCTCGCCAAGACTGGCCGAGGCATAGACATTGAAGAGCCGCGAGGATGGGAGAACTGGTGGAACGAACAAGTGGTTGACTTGGTGAAGATGAGCATGAGCGAAGAAGATGCAGTCAGCGTATTGCTGACAGGTCGCAGCCAGTCGCGATTCGGCGACCTGATAAAACGCATAGCGGCCAGCCGTAACCTGAGATTCGACATGGTCTGCTTGAAGCCGGACGTCGGCCCTTCCAACCAGACCTTTTCGAGCACCATGAGCTACAAGCAGGAGTTTCTTGAGATGCTCATCAACACCTACAGCGAAGCCATAGACTTTCGCATCTACGAGGATCGTCCCAAGCAGTACGTTTGAAGTATACCCTATCTTGATAAGAAGGCGATAGTGCCGAGCTAACTTTTCTTTCTGCTTCATAGCATCACGGGTTTCATGGAATTCCTCCAAAAGTACATGCGCTCGGAATGGAAACCATCCTCTGGTTCGCCTCGCCAATTTGGTTTGTCCGTGGATGTAGTCCCTGTTGAGGGTCAGTCCACGACTCTCGATCCCGTCATCGAGGTCGCTGAAGTTCAGCGCATGATCAACGCTAATAACGAACAGTATCGCAGTGGAAACGCGCCAGTCGGTTGCAGGCCGCTGCAGATCAAAAAGACGGTCCTCTACACCGGCTACTTGTTGTCCGATAACGATACCGCACACTTGATTGAATTGGCAAATACCGTGTTCCAGCTGAACACCAACTCCACAGATCAAGCTACAAAGTATCTGGCCAACAGTATCGTCATCTCTGGTCGTTCTCTCAACAATGCCTTGCTCGAACAGGTTGGAGGGCTGGGGAACAAAGTTCGCTGGCGCGTCACCGGTCTTGGCTCGTACGACCAGAAGCTCTGGGCCGTCCGCGTAAAGCCCGCTTCGCCCTCGGAAAAGGTCCACACGCCTAACTCAACCCCCTGCATCGTGATCGCACTTCGGGCCGGCGCACGTCCCTTTGAGGCGAGCCGCATCCAGAGCTGGCAGCCCCTGGGCCCAGGTCAGGAGTTTGAATTTGATACCGTCGTCGGCGAGAAGGCGCTGTTGCGCCTGGAAGACGAGCGCACCGACGCAGTAGGCTCGCAATCCGGCGGCAATCCAAACGTACACACCACAAATACCAATACCAACAACAACAACACCCAGGGAACCCGCAGGGCCCCTAAACGCTACGCCGACGGCGATCACGTGCCTGTGCAGGAGAATCGACGCAGGTTCGCGAATAACAATAACAACAACAACTTCCAGAGGCGCGGACAGACCCGCGACTTCAGCGGAGGCGGCGGCAGAGGATCCACCGGTGGGGGACGAGGTGGCCGTGGAGGGGGCCGTGGAGGTGGCAATAACAACAACCGCGGAGGTAACAACGCTGGCCGAGGCGGCGGTAGCCACCGGAACCGCGGTGGCCATGGATACCGGTCGCTGGACGCCATCGACAGCGGCCCGCCAAGGGGTGGAGCTGGCGGCGGCGCCAACGAGATGGCCTACTAGTAGCCAGGTCCTGCGTCGATTTCTTGACGGGCGCCAAGTCGCAGTCTCGTGAGATGCGCATCGCCCGTCGCTTGCAGAGCTGTCGACGGGGACGTGGTGGCGGATCCACAGAGGGAAACTCGCTGGCATGGCTGTCGACTCGACGCCGGCCGTCTTGGGCAATGCCGCGGCTCGGTCCACGCGTCCTCTGCCCATCCTCGCTTCTCCCAGATAGCCCCTGTGTTACGTGCGACCAACTACTTTGTTTCCACAGCCTCCCACCTGCCCCGTGACTGCTGGCACCAAAAGAGAAAATCATGATTGACATGACACGGAGCTTTTCTGCCGGTCTCCCAAACTATTTACATAGAAAAGAAAACTTGCCGGCTATCTGTCCGGCGCTCACCCGCCGCCGCCGCCATCCTCATCTTCCTCCTCCTCCTTGCCCTCTTCCTCGTCCTCCGCCGCCGCCGCCGCCGCCGCCGCCGCCTTGTTGCCGCCCGGCCGCTCCCCCTGCGCCCGCCACAGGCGCGCCAGCTCGTCCGACGTCGTCGCCTCGTCCAGCCCCTTGTCCTCGCGCGCCTTGAGGAAGCGCGGGAAGCGCAGCGACAGGCCGCGGTCCGCGCTGACCAGCCCGAGCGCCGCCGTGTAGGTGGGGCTGAGCGTGATGTCGGCGTAGACCATCTCCCAGACCTCCTGGGGCTCGAACCAGACGTCCGGGCGGCCGACGTAGTCGACGTACGACGGCCGCGCGATCACGTTGTCCGAGCCCTCGGCGTACCTGTCCTTGTTGGCCTGGTAGAACTTGTCGGTGAAGCCGCTGATGCACTTGGTCACCGCCTCCAGGCAGCCCGTCTCCGGGTTGCGCGTCGCCAGCAGGATAGGCGACCACCACTTGGCCTTGCGGCCCTGGCCGTGCCAGCCCGCGACGGGGATCAGGTCCAGCGTCTCGGTGGCGGTGTCGTAGTCCTTCTTCACCTTGAGCCAAGAATCCACGCGCTTGTCCGGCTCGTATGTGGCCAACAACGCCTTTCGACGATGACCCTTGTCGTTTTCCTTGGTCGCGGCCGCCTCATCGGCAGGCACCTTTGACGTTGATTTCGTTTTCGAGGAAGCTGCTTTCTTAGACGGCTTTGAGGGTGTTGGGGGTAAGCTGAGCGCCGAAGTCTCGTGACCGGGCTCGAGCGCGTCTGGAATTGCGGGATTCGGTAGGTTGTCCAATATCTTGACCATTATCCCTTCACACTTGACCTCGAGCGACCCTTTGAAGAACTCCAGCACGCTTTCCGAGTCATTCGACGTTGCATCAATACTCTGTACCCACGTGAATTTGTTGGGCACCTCGATGAAAAGACTCCGGAGCAGCGATCTCCTCTCTCGGAAGGGCCGGTTCAGCAGTTCTTCGCCGTTCAGATACATCAAGTCGAACGCGAACAAGCACACATCCACTTTGACTGCGCTGACCGCCACGTCTTTGCGCGCGCGGTTGGCCAAGGTCTGGAAGGTCTTCAAGTCCCCGGTGTCCTGGTCGACCGCGACCACTTCTCCTTCCAGAATAAAGCTGCTGACCCCGTCGCCGCGTATCTGCGGGACGAGCGCAACAAGATCGGGATACTTTTCCGTCATGACCTCCAAGTGTCTCGAGAATATTGTGACTTTGCCGCTCGCATCGCAGTGTACCTGTGCCCTCTGCCCGTCGTATTTGTACTCACAACTAAAGTCGCGCCCCTGGAGTTTTGTCAGCATGTCCCCCAGGTCGCGAGTGATGTTGCCCAGCATGGGTCGAAGAGGTATATGCAGAGATAGACCACATCGAACGAGCAGTTCATCGCAAACGCCTATCTCGAGAAGAGCCGGTACGAGGTCGTTGTAATTCGGTCTTCGAGCAAAGCATGCTTTGACCACTTCCTCGGCCTTGCTCCACACTTCGGCAAGCTCCTCCTTTTTCAACTTCGATAATTCCTGTCGACTTTTGATGTCAAAGGTCGCACCCGGCGGTCTGCAGAGCGAGAAGGCCCGTGAGAGCGCGACGAGCATTGTCGTCTTGACAGCGCCGATGCGGAGATGCTGGACCAATGTCCTCACTATATATCTTGATTCTTCGGCGCCCCGAGCATCTTGAACAAGCTTCTCAACAACACGCTGCTTTGCCTCTACAGAACCGGTCCCCTTGCTGTTCGCAACTTTGACCAGCGACTCATAAACACTTTTGATGGTCAATGGCTTCGGTTTTCGGAGTGTAAGGCTTTGACGCTTTTTAGCTTCGAAGGCAACGTCGCCCGCGTCACCGTGCTTGTCGTACAGTTTTTTGAGGGCTGGGTTGTCAAGACCGCAGACCTTTTTGAGCGCTTTTGATATTGCAGAACCTCCTAAACCTAGCTCAAGATCAATGTAGGGAGGGGATATGGAGTTTGTCGCCAGCCATACTGCAGGTAGCAGACTCTCCGGGTCGCCTTCGATGAGCGTACAGATCATATTGACAAGATTGTTGACGATCTTGATTCGGCTCTGCGTGGTATTGACCAGGATAAAGCATTGGGTGAGGATAGCGTATGTGGCGCTCCCGCCTTCTTTGGCCCATTGCGCGCGAAGCTCAGGTATCACCTCAGAAGGATTGAATGTCAGCGGGCTCTGATCAAAATTGACCTGGGACGTGATTGCATCCTCGGATGCTGTGGCTGACTGGAGCGACAGCTTTTCCTTGTCAATCAAAGGAGGTGAGCTCCTTGCGGCGTCCACGACATTGTCGCTGTCGTCACCTTTCGTCTTCCCGGCGATAGGAGTATGTGGAGCTGTTTTTGGGCTCCGAACGTAGAGAGTCTCAAGCTGTTGCTCCTCAGGAGGCTGATCTAGTTGATTCCATTCCTCCTGAAGCTTACGTGCGAGTGCCTCGTCGTCGGCCAAGGAGGGATCTTCAATCTCAGGCTGATTATGAAACGCAGGTGGGGACAAGCTCTGTTCGAGGCCGGTGGTGTCTGGGTGGGCTGCGGTGCTTCCACTAGTGTTGGACGGGTTCGCAGGTCTTGATTCTGGAATTTGGAACTTTTGGTCACTCTTTGTACACAAGGCAAGTCTGTACCATATTATCGACTCACGAAAGAAGTAGTCTAGGCTTCTTATTGACTTCGAGGTAGTGGCGGCATCTTTGTTGGTCTTTCTTCTCTTGGCTGGGCTACTCATTGGCTGCTATGTACTCCTATAGGTACATTGTTATGCTCATTGAGGGCATTTGACTGTTACAGATATCAACACAATTCTCGCTTCCCACGTTGGGCTTTCTTGTCTTTCTCACTGCAGTCGGCCGCGACGTGGTAGGGCGCGTGTATACGTCATTGGTGGTATTTACAAGAAGTACTCTCATTTTGTTGAGTATTCTGGTAGTATTTTTACAATGGTGCAACTTTCGTCGAACAGCATCAAGCAGATGCGTCTCGAAGCCTCGCTGAAAGAAGAGTGAGCGTGATATGCCTTATGTCTAGAGATCCCTTTTAGATGCATGCACCACAGTCGCTTCTCGTGCCATATAGCCCAACTCGATCTGGAGTCCCACTCGACCCCGCGGGTCGTAGTCATAGGCTAATTTCAGAAGTATGATGGGCTCCTCGAGTCCACATGCTTCTTGTAGGAAGTCTGACAGAGCCTATGCAGCTCCCTGATGCAACGTTTGCTTTAAGAAATGGCAAACCCAGGTCGACGTTCGTCCCAGCGGGCGGTTGCTGTTGACAAGCCTGCAGGTTCAAATCTGGCCGCATGTTGCCTTTATTGCGCGGAACGTGAATAGTTTCAAAGATTTCACGTACTCGAGTGGTCTCTGCAACTTGGTCGATCATTTGCAGACAGAGCTCTCAGTCTCCGAATACGCTCTGAATCTTTTCGCGAAGTTCCGACACGCCTTTAACATTTTTCCATTCACCCAGCAAAGCTTCGACCTCTTGTTTCTCTTCCAGGGCCTGCGCGCGATGGCCCTGCTCAAGCAATGTTCGGAATCTAATCGGCGCATTCAGAGCCCAGCGCACCGTCTGTTGTTGCTGATGTCGCTTTTGCAACGTCTCTCCCTTTTCCACTGCGTTGGGTATAGAATTGTTCCCTCGCAGACTTGTGGACAGCGTTGTAGAAATTTCCTCGATGTGTGCGATTGTTGGTTTGAGCGTCGACGTCAGTGGGTCTAATGGGTCCATGTTCTTGCGCATGTTCGTTATTGTGTCGGTTGCAGCGATCAGTTTCGAGTAATTGTCATAGACCAAGGCTTTCCTCTCTCCATCTAAGCCTCCGATCGCATTGACGAGGCCTGCTTCGGTCCTTAACACTTTGGACAGACCCTCTTTCTCAACCAGGTTCTCGACATATGCCTCTGGGTCGAAACCCTCTTTGTCGAACTCACTGGTCGGTGGAGGTGGATCATTCGTTTGGGAGACTGACGTGGTCGCTGAGCTGGGTGACTCGGGTATCTGCGGCTCCGCTGCAACAGGAGTGGATGTTTTGAGGTTATAGTAATCTCTGAGGGCGGAGCGGTTGCGCCTTGGGTTCTGGGTGCTCGTTGCCGGTGTTGTTGAACGATCGATTGACAGCGAAGACCTCGCTGACGACGGGCTCTGTAAGCTGGCCGATGGCCGAGCAGATGCGATAGTAGACATGTAGCCTATCTACGCTCAGCTACACAGACCAATCCTCGCTACGAGGACTGCTGTCGTAACCTGCATCGTAAGTTTCGCACGAACATCAATTGAGGTGCATGCCAGTAAATCCGAATAGCGTCTGACACGTGATCTGGTGTCATTTTCGTGTTCCGCACCTTCTTTTTGACGACACCTGAAGATAATTGATTACAGCAATGAGCTACTCTACAAGTAAGGGCTCGGATGCCTGCAGCTTCACACAATCAGAATGTCTCGTACCGCGTCTGAGCTAACGCGGCAGATCATCCAGCATCTCGAGGGCAAAGGGTTGAATGTGCTACCTGGCTGGGTGGACAACTTCATCTCTACGCAAAAGCCGACTACGCCAATCCAGGCTTTGAAGCAGACGGCCGCTTTTCGCGTCCTTGCAACAGACTTGAGCCAGGTGCTAGTGAAGCAATCCGACAACACCTTGCCGGCAGATGTCTTGAATGCCGCGATCGTCGATCGCGTGGTCAGCGGTCGGATCCCGGTGCAGGTCATGGATGTGGATGACATCGGCAAGAGTCGGTGGAGTCAGATCGAAGCCATTGAAGCAGCTGAGAGAGGCGAAACTACCAAGGGTCGTGAAATCGTCCGCGTTGTTCCAGGTGATGAAGCGTCTGGAAATCCAACGACCGCTGCTGCGTTGGAAGCTCGAGGCGGTCCTCACAAGTTGTTGCTGCAAGACGCACATGGGCTCCAAATCTTCGGCCTCGAACTTTCCCCAGTGGAAGGCATCGGTGTGGCTATGAACATCGGGTCGAAGCTCTTGCTTTCTAATGTACATGTCGCTCGTGCAGTCGTTATGATTGAGCCCAAAAACGTTTTGTTCTTAGGTGGTAAGATCGAAAGTCTGCACAACAACTGGATTGCCAATCGCAAATCCAAGCTGACATCAGCCATCGATGCTCAAACTTCTTGAACTGTTTCAGCTTGTACAAGCCTGCAACATCGACCAACCGTCCGAGAGCCATGGACACAGAACAAGTGCACGCTGTACTTCAGCTGGCGAGTTCAGGAGTAATTGGGCCTCAGCAATTGCCTCTACGCTTTCTTGCCCCAGGCTTTCCGACGTGGCCGAGTCGATCATCTTTGCGGCCATACCAGAGGGGAAAGAACTCTCGTCCACGTTCGCCAATCTTAGCCAACCGTCAAACCGGGAAGGCGAAAGCATCACACTGGTCTGAGCGAGAGACAGCTCTTCAGTTACAGATTCCACTGCGGTGTCTGTAGGCTTGACTCCGGCGAGAAGCCTCAAGATCTTGTTGATTTCGAGCCGCTGCGCGAAAGAGACGTTCGAGTCTGCTCGTAGATCTTCCAGACTGTCACGCACAGGATCGACGAGGCTGTCATCATCTGACAAAATGGTGATCGCTCCCAGCAATATTGAGGTACCGGCATGGGACGGCGACTTTTCGACGGCCGCCAGCAGTTGCTCTACCGCAACACTCCTTTCCTCTTCGATACCCTTGTTCCACAATACTTGAGCCAAGAGACACACCACATCTTCGGCGCCTTTGCTCTCTTCGAGTGCGGCTCGAAACATCTCGAGTGCTTGGTCATACTGTCTTAAGAAGCTGTGGCTCAAACCTGCTGTCAGATGCGCCGATAACCTGATCCTCTGGTTGCCTGGATCGTACTCGATCGTAGAGTCAGGATCTGAAGACAAATCTAGCGCCGTCGTAGAACTTTCGACAGCACTTTCGTATTCTCTGACCGCCAGTTGACACCTTGCCAGATCACATTTTGCACTGACGAATGAAAAGAGAGCATCCGAGGACTCGCTCTGTTCGTACAGCCCTTCGAAATAGGAAGCCGTATGCTCAAGATGGAGCAACGCAGCACTGTAGTCACCTACTCGCTCTTGCAGCAGCGCAAGAACGTACTCGCACATGATGGAACCTGGCGAATGTCTGAGAAGTGTTCGCGCAACCGACTCCACGTGCAGCAAACTCGCTGTATCATGACCTTGAGTGGACTGGTCAATGGCTGAGAACATCACGGCGATGTATCTCCTTTCAACAGGCAGCAACGACTCATCTGCAATATCGGCGGCGTGCCTGAAGTGCAGCAATGCTTCTACTTTGTCGCCAGACACCAATGCTACTATCCCTTCTCCAATCCATGCCAATGAGTAATCTGGGTCAACAGACTGCGCCCGGCCGAAAGCCTGGTGGGCAAGTTCGTAGTCTTGGTTTAAGGCGTAGAAGGTGCCCAGATTCGTCCAAGTGCGAGCCCGCCGTTCATCAAGATTGAGGCTCCGCACAAAGGAGTGCTGAGCAACTTTGGGGTTGACCGTCATCGTGGCGACCCCAAGCGCGTCCCAGTACCCGGCGTTCTTGGCTTCAAGCTCGATGGCCCGCTTGAAGCATCGGATGCTCAAATCCTGACATTTCGATAATTGTGCTGAACCAAAAGTATCATGCGACAAGGCATTGAAATACGCATAGCCCAGGTTGTAATTCCCTAAAGCGGCCAAATGGATATCGCCAGACGCCGCGACCGAGGCGAGCTTGTAAGCGTGGATCGAGGCCATCTTTGCGATCTCCTTTTCGGGCAGAGATGACAGCTCTGCAACGATATCGGAAGTTGTATGTAGGAAGTCATCGATCGGCCTGACAGAGACGACTGTTTCGGCGAAAAGCTCCTTGAGACTTGACAGAGGAAAGCTGTCGGTGTCGGAAGCCAGATGGCTCAGAACATCGCAACCATCCGCTACGTCCTTCCAGAAGTTGAATGATTTTTGGGTCACGGCCATCTCATTTGCCTGAACGATGGCTTCGCTTGCTTTGGCAAACGCTTCGCCGAAACTACCCTTGGCTTCGAATGCTTGCGCGCTTTGCACCAGAGTATGCAAGAGAGCGATCGAGACGCCATATTCAGCGGGCCTTTCATGCAGAATGTCTTGATATGCTTCGATCGCTTTGCTGTGATCACCCAGCTCTGCGTGTACATTGGCCAGCATGTATCTTGCGAACCAGACGTCGTTCTTCTGCCCCAAAGTGATCGCTTGACCCAAGCTGCGTTCCGCCGCGTTGTATCGCCCAGAACTGAGGTATGCCTCGCCTAGGCCGACCCACAGATGATACTCGGACGTGGAGATGCGGAGGGCGGCTTGAAAGGAGACGATGCTCTGGGCAAACTCTTGTCGGTTGATCTGCACCATGCCCAGCGCGGCGAAGGGCCAGCTGACCGGCTTCCTCTTGGAGCCAGGCGCTGGGCGTGCGATGCCCGAATCGATGCTGCGCTGGGCGACCAACTCTACGAGGTCCCACTGGGACTCGAGGGCGAAGTCTTGGGCGAGATTTTCGGCGGCCACGACTTCGGTGGCGGACAGCTCGAAAGCTTTCTGGAAGCACTGCCTCGCCCTTTTCTTGTCCTTGGCGTAGGTCTTGTAGAACAGACCGAGACTAGTGTATGGTTGCGGCAATGACGGGTTTGCTTTGATAGCTGAAATGAAGTACGAATAGGCGCCTTTGCGATCACGTCGCGAGGCTTTGTCGCTGTTGAGCTCCCACAGCAGGTGCCCGATCCTGTAGCTGGTCAGAGCTTTCAAATCCAGGTTTGGGTGTCGGGTCTCGTTGATGGTTGTGAGGCCTTCTCGTAAGCCGGCAATGCCGCCGCTCAGATCCCCCGACAGGCCGCGGCACCACGCCGACTCGGTGGCAACCCGGATGTTGGTCGGATCTTGGGTGAGGGCTTGCGAGAGGAATGAGTTGGCCTGCACAAAGTCATGCTGCTCCTCTAAGATCAGGCCGATGCCCAGCAGAGCGGCACCGTAGTTGGGGTCCTTGGCCAGTATGCCATGGAAGATGGAGGCGGCCTCGGGGTGATTTCGTGGAGATTGATAGTATACGAGAGCTGTTGCGAGGTCTGCATGAATTGAGTCCCAGGTGCTAGCATCATTCAGGTCAGCAATCCCGTATTCTAACAATGCAAAGAGTCTGGGGGTTTGGTCAACTCACGACGGAAGCTGGACGCCATACTTGGCGAGGTCGCTCTGCAGGAGATCCAGAGCGATGCGCAGCTTCTCTACGGAGCTCTCGTATTCTGAAATGGACAGGAAAAAGGTCCCAACCAGTCTGTGTGCCAGCGAGGAATTTGAGCAAGTTTGCAGACCGTCCTGCAAAATCCTGATCAGACCAGAAATGAGGGCGCAGGAAGCGACAAGCACTGTAAACATACCATGAGCAGCACTAAGCGATCGTCTGTGGAGAGACTTGCAGCCTGCTTCTGCTTCTTTTTGTTGTCCGCAGTCCCCTCGTCGTCGGCTGTCGATTCCTTGTCTTTGTCCTGCTCGCCGATGTTGTAGAAACCCCTCAGGACACGCGAGCGCGCAGCGTCGGGGAACAGTTCGAGGTAGGCGTGCACGAGCGTGCGGTCGAGGGCATTTAGGTCAGCAATGTCAGTCCACTCCAGCTCGATGTTCCACGCGAGCTCGCAAGGCCGCTTGATGATCACCATGCCGTGGGCCAGCTCCCAGACGCGCTGCAGCCGCAGGGGCTTGGCGTCGGCGGTGGCGACGGCCAGGTGCTCGTAGGCTCTACGCAGCAATTTCTCCTCGTACTCTTCCCGAGTTTGGTCGTCGGATGACCAGTTGATCAGCTCCGTGTAGATCGACTCGAGTTCGCTCTGGCTGAAGACTTCGCGCTTGACTTGGGCAGTGACCTGGCCGACCCGGGCGCCCAACCTGGTCCGCCGTTCGCCAATCTCTCTGTTGATTCTCTCCTTCTCCTCGGCTTCCGTGATCTCGGCGAGCCTGAGAAAGGTGTGAACCGGCGGAGGGACGCGGCCTTCGAGAGCATCGTAGAGTTCGCTGGAGGGCAACGTCAAACGTAAAGCCTCCTTGTAAGCAGCCCGCGTTCCATGCTCCTTGGCAAAGGACAAGGCTTTATTAACAACGTCATGGGCCTGGTCGATATTTTCACTGGCCAGGGCCTCTTAGAGAAGAATATTATATGCCTATGATAGTACATTGTACTCACTGATCGATGTAAAACTGAGCCAGCTTGGCACTGGCTTGAGTGTGCTTCCCGACGTTCCGCGAGCGCTGCGATTCGTACACGTTGCAAAGGCCTCTCCATGGCAGCTCATCGTCTCGCTTTATAGAGGTCGCTTTCAAGTAAGCATCAGCGGCCTCATCGTCTCGACCCAACTTCTCCAAAGCACGGGCAAGGAATACATTCCTATCTATCGTTAGCTAATGGGAAAACCTGCAACCGTACATGTCATGGCTAACCCGAAGAAATTCTGGCTGTCAGAGTTCAGCAATTCTCTCGCTTTTTCGACGGCTTGGGTATAGTCCTGTGCCTCCAGCGCAGCCCTTATAGTCTTTAGGGCTGCTTTGGCGCTGGCCATGGCTCAGATGAGGCCCAGACAGGCGATTCTTGCGAAATAGCTGCGTGATCCAAGCACATCTTCTGCTATCAGAACTGCGAGCGATCGCTGGATCTTCTTCCAATTGTTGATCCGCCCCAATATTCTGTATGAAAATGCTGCGACATGTTATGTATATCCTCAGCCTCTGTAATTGATCAACGCATCGACTTGGGCAATGGTGCGGGCGAGGCGTATCGATTGAGTGGATATCAAGATCAGTGAGTAGATCTCGTCAGCACATTCCACATCCGGCAATCTTCTTGGAATCTCTTGGCGGCCAAGGCATCCCGGGGCCGAATTATTATCATCGGGAAGGTGCCAATAGCCAGTGACGACACCTCTATTGACAGGTCTCGTGGCAGTATCACCGGTTAGGTAAATAGTAGCTCAAGTGCAATACACCTCGTCTGGCTACAAAGTTCAGCAGACGCTATCTCGCGTACTGAGGTCAGATAGCAGCGAGGGCAGGCTTACCCGCAGCATGCCTATACAGCAAAGGGCTGTCTAACAAGTGCATCAAGCAAAGGGTCGACCCTGGTTGATACAAGCCCAAGATGCCTTTCGCCTTGAAAGTAGAGGGAAGCATCTTTCGAGACGAGAAAAATCGCGAAGTGACGATACATGGCATCAATTTGTCTGGCGATTCGAAACTCCCGACGAAGCCGTTGTTGACATCACACGACAAAGAAGGCTTCTTCGACGGCGACCATGTCTCCTTCGTCGGGAGGCCCTTTTCCCTGGAGGAGGCCGGCGTACACTTTGCACGGCTGAGAAGCTGGGGCTACAACACCATCCGCTACATCTTCACTTGGGAAGCGCTCGAGGCGGCTGGGCCTGGCAAATATGACGAGGAATTCATCCAGTACACCATCTCGGTGCTCCGCCGAGCCAAAAGCTTTGGTTTCTTCGTGTTCATGGATCCTCATCAAGACGTGGTATGTATACTTGGTTCCAGCTGCCCTTGGTCCGTGCTCACTCATCTGCCAGTGGTCGCGTGTCACTGGAGGCTCGGGCGCGCCGATGTGGACCGTTTACGCGTGTGGGTTGGACCCGCAGAAGATGAAAGCGAACGAGGCGGCACTGGTGCAGAACACGTGGGATGAGCCTTCGAGTTACCCGAAGATGATCTGGGCGACCAACTACACGAGAATGGCGTGCCAAGTCATCTTCACTTTGTTCTTCGCTGGCCGGCAATTCGCACCCAAAGCCGTGATCGATGGCCAAAACATCCAGGACTACCTGCAATCTCGTTTCGTCGCTGCTTGCGCGCATCTCGCCTTCCGGGTCAAGCAAGCCGGCGATTTGCACGGCAGTTGCGTGATCGGATGGGAGAGTCTCAACGAGCCGAACAGAGGACTGGTGGGGTGCCAGGACCTGACCGTTGTGCCGGCAGAGCAGCAGCTTCGCAAGGGCACGACCCCGACACCGTGGCAGGCGATCATCACGGGCTCGGGCAGAGCGTGCCAGATCGACACATGGGACTTTGGGCTGATGGGCCCGTACAAGTCGGGGTCACGGTTGGTCGAGCCCGAGGGAGAGAGCGCCTGGCTGCAGTCGAGCCAGCACGACAAGCACTACGGGTGGCAGCGTGACAGCAAGTGGAAGCTGGGCGAATGCCTTTGGGCGCAGCATGGCGTCTGGGATCCGTCAAGCGACACGCTCTTGAAAAAGGACTATTTCGCCAAGGATGCTCAGACGGGGCTGAAGATCGATTACAACTACTTCACAAACCACTTCTTTCTGGACTTCTACCGGAGATACAGGGACGCGATCAGGGACGTGTTTCCCGACACCATCATGTTCTGCCAAGGGCCCACGCTCGAAATCCCGCCAAGCGTCAAAGACACGGAGGATGACGATCCCAATTCGGTGTTCGCGCCCCACTGGTACGACGGGGTCACGTTGGTTACCAAAAAATGGTAAGCGCGTTTTTGTGATAGCAGGCAAAGCATCTCGAGCTTTACTAACAACGAGGATGCGCGACGATCAGGAATCGGATATGGAACGTGGACGTGTTTGGAGTGTTGCGCGGCAGATACTCGAGTCCGGCCTTTGCAGTGAAGCTGGGGGAGACGGCGATCAGGAACTGTTTCCGCGATCAACTGAAGGCGATGCGTCAGGAGAGCTTGGAGCATTTCGGGGAGCATCCGTGCGTGTTCACGGAGATCGGAATACCGTTCGATATGGACGATCAGTATGCGTACAAGACAGGAGATTACTCGAGCCAGCTCCGTGCGATGGATGCAAGTTACTTTGGGCTCGAGGGCGGCATGCAGGCCTTCACCCTCTGGACGTACACGTCGACGAACACGCACAAGTGGGGCGACGGGTGGAACGGAGAGGATCTCTCGATCATTTCCGTGGACGACGACGAACCGGTGCTTGAGAGCCCGGTCAGGCGGCGACGGGGCCAGCAGCCGCCCGGGCGGCGGCCACAGATGTCGGCCAGGCCCACTGCTCGATCGACGTCCAGCAGCAGTAGTGACCACACAAACGGATTCCGCGCTGCGGCCGCCTTCATCCGGCCAACGCCTCTCGCGACGCACGGACGCCTCTCCTCGTTCGGCTTCAAGATGGAGTCGAGCGAGTTCACGATGACCGTTGACGCAGCGACGCCAGCCGAGGCCGATGCAGCCACTGAAGTTGCCCTTCCCTCGTACCACTTCCCTCCGGGCAGCACCGACGTATCAGTCAGCGGAGGCAAGTGGGACATCAGCCAAGAGGAGCGCGAAGGCTTTGAGATCCAGCTGTTGCGATGGTGGCAGCCTGCAGGGAACCAGCAGCTCCAGGTACGCGGCGTCCCGGATCCAAACGCCGTGGCTGCTGCGGACAGCTACTTGAACCCATGCAAGGAGTCGGGATGTGGTGTCATGTAACGTGTGGAAATCCGTCAAGTCGGTACGAAAATCCAGTCGATAGGGAACGAAGCAAGGATACAGTGTCTTTTCAATATCGATTGTTGCAAAGATCAAGGACAAACAGAGCAAAAAGAACAAAAAGAAAAGGTCCGAGCACGTCGGTTAATTTAATTACATTACTTTCTTTTTGCCTTGTCACCCCCACCATAATCCTCATCATCACCGTCCCGCCTATTTTTGCCTCTCTTGCCTTTCTTGCCTTCATACCGAGCGTATTTTGCATTCACTCTTCGCCTCACTTGGAACCTCTCGAACTCTTTCTGGGCCTATCGCTTGATCCCAGAACACACGCTATGTCCGTCATTGCGACCCTCTTATATTTGGCAGCTTACTCCACTTAACCCTCCGCGAAAAGCGACCGTACTTCACACGACACCCTGCCCGATGCCTGTGTGATGACATTTGGGTTATACCAGATACACCACGTGTGCGAGAGAGAGAGAGAGAGAGAGAGAGAGAGAGAGAGAGAGAGATAGAAAGAGGTGGGACGGTGAAGGCTTCTCGAGCAGCTCCTCAGCTATCCCTTTTGGTTAGATCTCCTAGAAAGCAGCCCAAAAAAAAAGGCACACAATGGATAGCGACCAGGCCCTTCCATCGACCAACGGCTCATCCCCCGCCACCCTCGACGCGTCCGAGGTCATCCGAGCGCTCGAGATCGTCTACGACCCACGCTCCACCAACGAGCACCGCAAAGAAGCTACCGCCTTCCTCGAGGCCGCAAAGAACAGCCCGGCCGCTCCTGCGTTGGGCCACCAACTCGCCAGCGACCCCTCTCAGCAGGCCCTCACGCGACACTTCGGCTTGACCCTCCTCGAACATGCCATCCGCTACAAATGGTCCTCCTTCGGAGACGCACAGATCAACGCGCTGGAGGAGTGGTTCATCCAGCTCGCACAAGCTGCTTCCGACACCGAGCCGGCCTTCTTCCACAAGAAGGTCGCCCAGGTTGGCGTCGAGGTCGCCAAGAGGGCCTGGCCCCTACAATGGCACGATTTGGACCAGACACTGCACGGCCTGTGGCGCCAGGCAGGCTCTCAGCGACGCATCGTCCTGCATTTCTTGCTCACAATGTCTGAAGAGGTCTTCACAAAAGACGAAGGGAACGCTGGCGCCCAGGGCCAGCGTCTCGGGAGGGCTTTTACCGAGATATTCACTCCGTCTGCCGTCATGCGCAGCGAATTTCCAAACCGCAAACCCGACGAGGTCAATCGATACGGCGACAAGGGCTGGTTGAGGGAGATCGCGTCCGTGCTCTCTGTTGAAATCAGCCAAGCCCTGCCACAGCATCACACCTCAATTCAAGAGACCCTCGACCTTTTACGAACCGTGCTGCCCTGGGTGCCCCTCGCAGCGCTGCCGCTGAGCGGTTGCCTCGATTGCATGATCGATGCCCTTCAGATCCCCGTCACCACCATCAAACTGTCCAGCATGGAGTGTTTCCATGCCCTCTACCACCGCCACCCTTTCCGCGATCAGGACATCACCAGCCTGGTCACTCCTATCCTCACGCCCAGTGGCATCGCACCCTTTCAACAAGTCTTCAACTCTGCGAAGATTGACATTGATGACCTCGACGTAGACGAGTACGCTCTCATCAAAAAGCTTTCAGAGGTGAGTCTATTTTGTGAGGGGCTCAAAGAGGGGGGGGGCCGCCCAGAAGGGAGCTCCATCAATACAAGATCTGAGCAACAAATAAGCTAACAATTCCCTAGGTTGTCGCCGCACTCGCCAGCTTCTTGGAAAGCAAATCTGTCATGATCGTCAACAGTATCGACACTTCGTCCTTTCTTCAACTCCTTGCGCAAGTCGTTCAGAGCGAAAGCTTGGTCGTCTCCATTCCCACCCTGTATGCCTGGTCCAAGCTGCTCGCTTCCGAATATCTCGCGTCCAACAAGCTCTTTGAGCCGTTCATAGGCACCTTGATCGACCTGTGCAGCTGGCGACTCTTCCGCTTCGACCAAATGCCCGCCGACCGATCCAACGTCTCCCTAAACTTCCTGCTTCTCGATTTCGACGTCTTGCCCGATCGCCACGCCTTTGTTGGGAACTATCGGAAATTCTCCACAGATGTTATCGAGCACATCGTGCGCTTCAACCCATTGGATGCCATGCGCCACGTCCTGCAACAAGCCGACAACTCCCTGGATTCCGTCGTCGAAGCCGAGCCGACATTCGACCCAGCCGCCTACAGCGCCATGAACCCTCTCTACTTGAGGGTCGACTCTCAGGCTAATGTGGTCATGGTCGCGTTGAGAAGCTACATTCGGAGGAGACGCTCCATGCCCGCCGATCAGGTCGACGCCTTCGACCAACTCAAACACAACATGGAAGTCTGGTGCGTCAAGGTGCTGGAGACCACCACCTCGGATCCGAACATCCGGAAGAGGTTCCTGGAACTCGTCGTCGATGTCGTTACGACCACCCACCTACCCAACTCCGAGCTGCCCCTGAAAATTCTCGACCACCTCTTCTTGGGACATCCCGTTCACCAGAACGGCTCAGCCTCATACTCGGAATCGCTGAAAGAACTCGAATTCGGGGAGACTCATCAGCTCCAAAAGCTAGCTTACAAGTATTGTGATCTTTTGGCGACGGTGCTCCCGCAGATCGAAGCCAAGGTTCGCGAGATCCACGAGATGCCCAAGCTCGGCCAGCGCGTCAAGTTCGACTACGATGCCGTCGTTTTCACGATCGTGCAGCACACCACCCGCCTGGACATCCAGGACAAGAAGCAAAGGATTCAGTCGATGATCAGCCCGCTGCTGCAAGCCTGGCAGGACCCCCGTCTGACCTCGTCCTTGCAGTCTTTCGGGAGCTTCTGTGAGATGCTGCAGCTGGGCGAGGTGCCACAATACTTTTTGGGCCGCAGCGCACAGAACCACAAGGACTGGGCCGCCATCAAGCTGGACGAGCATGGGATTGCATTGAGGGATACGATCAGCTCTCGTCCTGATGTGCTCCCGCTATCGCAGACCAAGATCCTCCTGACCGCGGCGACGAGCAACCAAGCGAGACCGACAACTCCGGAGTACCAGTTGATGCAGGGCGCTTTGGGCGACGCCATACCGCTGATTCTCCCGAACCTTCTGAAGCTGGTGTCCTATGCGCACGCTTTTGGCGAACCGTCGAACTGGTCAGCCTTTCCGCCGGAGATGGGTTCGATCGTGCAGCGGATTCTGCTCGACAGGGTCTGGCAGTCAGGCATCTCGTCCGAAACGCGCGACGACTTTTACGACAGAATAAAAGACTCCAAGCAGACGCTCGAGGGTCTTGGCTCGGCCATCAGGGGCTCGATACGCAGCATTCGAGACATGTGCTACTGGTCGCTGCATTGCATGGCCAAGACGGGCGAGGCCTTTTACGACGTGTCGGATCTCTCGACCGCCGTCGGCCACGCTCTCTACGACGACTGCATGACGCTGTCTCCACACCAGAGCTCGGCGCTGCTGCGGCTGACGAGCGCGCTGATCACGGGCTGCCCGTACCACATGCGACGGCAGGTGATCCCGCCCTTGGTGCGCATGTTTGTCGACAAGATGGATCAGAAGGTCACCTCGTGGTGGTCCGACCTGGAGGCGAGGAAGCAGAGGGCGAGCTCGGAAGAGGAGCTGGATGAAGAGATGAAGGCGGAGAGCATCTTGCGGCAGGTCACCATGCTTGCCCAGAGCACCGTCAACCTCCTCGTCACCGGTGCGACCTTGGAGCGGACCGATACGGCATGGGCGCCGCTTGTGAATTGCATGAAAGCAATCGTGCTCACAGACCCAGAATCTCTGACCTATGTCGCCAAGTTCTGCAGGATAACGATCGGCGTCCGGGACCACCGCACCGCGTCGGCGGGAACGCGCATGCTGCGCGGGATCCTGTCGGACGTGGCATACGCCTCCAAGCCGCCCAAATCGTCAAGGGAGGCCAGGGCGCCGAAGAGGGCGGCAGAGGATGCGGTCGGGGGGGAAATCGGGGTCGAGGAGGACGAGGACAACAGCGACGACATCGAGAGCGTGGCTTTCAGGATCGATGCGGGCCTCGCGGAGCAGGTGTACGAGTACTTTAGCGACGAGGTGCTCAAGGCGGCCATCGTCTCGCTGAACGACCAGTACTTTGTCGAGGTGCACCCCGACCTGGCCGTCTTGATCGGCTCCATCCTGCAGCTGTGCCTGCCGCGCACCGTCACCGCCCGCCGCTGCATCCTGTCGCTGCCCAACATGGACCCGCCGCGCGTCGACGCCAAGCTCGAGGAGATCTGCGCCGCGCGCAACGACCGCGCCCTGCGCGCGCTCGTGCTCGACCTGCTCGAGGGCGTGCGCGCCCTCGCCATCCACGAGCAGGGCCGCATCCTGGTCGAGCCGCCGGCCCGCGGCGCCGGCAGCCCGGGCGCGCGCGACCAGCCGAGCCGCTCGATCGAGCAGCGCTTCGCGGGCCTGTCGACGGGCGCGGGCCCCAAGCCGGCCGGCGGCGGCGGCGGCGGCGGCGGCGGCGGACACGGCGGCATGGAGGGCGTCGCGGCGACGGGGATCGTGCGGGGCGGCTCGCCGGAGCTGGGCGTGGTGGGCGAGATGCTGGGGTAGGCCGGCGGGGCCGGCGGGGAGCGGGCGGGCTGTGGCGATGGCGCCGCGCCGGACCAGGCCGGGCCGCTTGCAGCATCCTCCTGAACATCACGCAAAGAGAGAAAGTAAAAACACAGGACATAGAGGGCGGGGACAACGGGCACAGCAGGCCTCCGAGCATTCGAGCGCGCGCGCGCGCGCGCACACACGGGGGGGCGGCGGCGGCGGCGCTGGGACGAGTAGCAACGAGTACTGACGGGAGGGCGGAGGCGGCGGGGCCGGCAGCACGCCCGCCCTCCCAGTCTATCTCCCTCTTCTTCTTCTCCTTCTCTCTCCCACTCCCCTTCCTTCTCTCTCTCCCTCTCCTTTTTTTCTCTCTTGATTTTTCTCGTACAAACCCCATTTCGACATGCTCCAAACCCCCCTTTTCCCTTTTCCTTCCATCAACTGCAACTCCCCACCCGCTCAGCCCCGCCCGTACCGCGACAGCTGCGCCATGATGTTCTGCATGTCCGGCGGCTGGTTGCTGCCGCCCTGCGCGCCGCCCTGCGGGCCGTTCCCGTTGCCGCCGACGCTGCTGTTGCTGCTGCTGTTGGCAGCGCCCTGCATCGATGGCTGGCGCGGCTGCTGCAGTCCGCCGCCCACGGGGCTGCTGTTCGAGCTGCCAAACATGCCGCCAAACGGGCTACCCAGAGACCCCGCCGCGACCGCCGGCTGCTGCCCCTTCTGTGGAGCCGCCGGGGCTCCAGTGGCGGCCTGGCCCAAAGAGCCCAGCAGGCGTGACAGGTCGGCGCTGGTCTGGGCCTGGTTGGCGTTCGGAAAGGCAAAGTGCGAGCTGGTTGGCGACTGTTGCGGCGGCTGCTGCACCTGCTGGCCGAACGACCCCAGAAGCTGCTGCAGTGCCTGCGGATCCATGTTGGGCATCTGCCCGGGCAGCGGAGGCGGGGGCGGAAAGCCCATTTGGCCCCCATGAGGGGACATCTGTGGCGGAGGTAACGGTGGCGGCGGCGGCGGGATCGGGTGGATTGGAGACTGCTGAGGGCGAGAGACGCTCGGGGTGATGGGTAGTCCGTACTGCGAATTGCCATAATCGCCCTGCGAAGGGCGCGCGTTCTGTTTCGCTCTGTGGACGAGTTCCACGCAGATGGGGAGGTCGAGATCTCCATATTCTACAACATCACACGAGGTCGCAGGGTCAGTTTCATTCTTGATTCAATCAGAGAGAGAAAAAAAAGCCCATGGCAGAGATGGAGGCACACCTTCAAATTGCACATTCTGGCTTCCGGCGCTCCGGTTGAAGATGGAAAGCTGGAACTTCTGTCTCAGCACAGTCTCCCGAGACACCTTCATCACAGCCAGGACGCCCTCCAAGATCTGCCGACGCATGACCGCGGACTCGCTGAGCCGCGGGCTGAGCATCAACACGTTGCAGCGGATGCCGCGGCCCTCGAATGCGCGCTCGACGAAAGTGAGAAACGTTCTGAGGGGAGAGAAAAGGTCAGCAAGTTTTAAAGGGGGCCACCAGAGGCCATGGCAGGGAACTGCACATACTTGTCAGGCTCATCTCTGGCCAGGACCTGCACATCAGGTACCTGCGACGGAATTCTTCGCGGCAAGGGCAGCATGTCGTCGTCGTCTCGGAAGCCGCCGTACCCGGACATGCGCGATTGGCCGTACGGCGAATTCGACCGTCTCCTTCCATCATACAGATCCGGGGTCCCGCGGCGTCGGTCGCGGTTTCGTGGAGATGGAGAACGGTTCGATCGTCGGCCCTCGCCTCTCGCATTACTGTTACGCCCGCCTCCGCCGCCTTGGTTGCCACGATATCTGTCACCGCGCTGACCGTGCCTATCAGGCGATCGCGAACGCTGCCGGTTCCGGTTGTGGTCGTCGTTGTTGTTGTCCTTTTGTTTCTTGTTGTTCCCTTGATTTCTATTGTTCTTCTGTGGCTTTGAAACCTCGAGATCTGAAGATTCAATCATCAGCTCCCATCCGCGCAGCAGCCAAAAACACCAAAGCACTCACGGATCTTTCTGCCCCTTATCGCGACTCCTTGCTCCTTCTGCAGCGCGTGTGTGCAGGATTCTGTGTCAAGAAATTGAACGAAACCATACGCCTGCTTTATGGAGACCTGGGCCAGCCTGCCATGCCGGTGGAAAACGTGGAAAAGATCGCGCTTAGTCACTTTCTCCGTCGGCAGATTACCTAAAGAACAAGCGTGTGATCAGCCGATGCAAAATGTATTTGTCGGCGCCAATCGAGAAACTCACCGATGAACAACCTCGAATTAACAGGGAATCTATCCCAATTGCCTTCCATAACGTATCTGCGTTCATCTTCAAGGAATTGGTCATATAGCTTCTGCACTTCTGGTCCCCATCTCATTTCCTCTTCGTGTTTGCCAGAATCCGACCCGTAAGACAACAAGGGTTCCAAAGACGGCTGAGCTGGAGCCTCGCCGTCCTGCGGTGAGTTCTGCTGCTCAAAGGTCGCTCCGGGCGGGGGCGGCAAGCCGTTCGTGGGAGAGCCGCTCGTACCGGGCGCAGCAGCGGTGAGTGTTGTTGGTGCGGCAGGGTTAAAGATGGCGCTCGGTGTCAAGACGTTCTGCTGATTTGTCTGGTTGAGCTCGTTGGACTGAACAGCAGCAACATCTCGAGCCTCGTTGCTGGATTCTCCGAGAGACGAATGATCGGGGAGGCGCGGCGGTAAGTAAACCCCTCCATTGGCCTGCGAGGCATTGGGAGATGAAGCGGATGGGATGGTAAGATCGGCGGCGCCAGCAGGAGCTGTGGAGGAGTCTGGGTCTCCAGACAGCTGTATGTCTGGGTCATCGGCTAGTTGTTTCGAAGGGTTGTTCGCATCCTGGGCGCTGGGCATGTTGTTGGGTAACGGAGCGGCAGCAAGGGTAGCAGTTGAGGCAGAGAGGTTGTCAAGTAAGGCTTGGATGTTCACACCCTCGGAGAAGGCGGAGTCATGTTGGAGCGAAGTCTCAAGAGCGCCGTGTGACGCCGAAGCCGCCGCATCAGCTGGGAGGTCTGGAGGAGCGAGCGGCATCTCAACATCCTCGGCCGAGGAGGCGGTAGTGTTGATGGACGGCGCGACGGCATGGGATGGAGGGACACGAGAAGCTTCATTTTGGGTAGACGATTCGATGGGATTGCCATGTTCCGACGCATTTTCCGTGGCTAGAGATGCTTGAGTAGACATAGTAGTCCCAGATGGAGAATACCCTTGATCGCCGCCACCGGCGTTGGTGTGATTAGAAGCCGAGAGGCCGTGTTGGGGTTCGGTTTGCTGGACGGATTTATCCAACGTCGGATCCATCTGATTTTCAAGCAGTGGAATGTTGGATGGAACCGGATAGTGGAGTGGCTTGGGGGACAATGGAGACAGGGTGTCTGTATGATGCTCGGGAGCCTCTTCTGGTGGTGGTGGTGCTGGTGGTAGTAGTGGTGGTGGTGGTGAAGGAGGGGGAGCAGCAGGAGCAGCAGAACTCATGAATGCGGGATGGATTGCTGCGAGTCACACCGCGCTGATCCGGAGCCACCAGATCTGCGCGGCGGTGCAATCAATGGCTCACAATGGTTTCTTCATACGCACAGTTGTCGATGGCAATGGAAGAGCTTTGATGGCAAGATGGTGGAGAAAGCTGGCAGTTTCGAGGGGGTTATCGAATATGTCCCAGTAGAAAAAACGCAGGCAAATGGAACACGGTTTTGGCTTCTGTTTCAAAGCTGAGAAGTTGTTTGATCAAGACGTAAGACTATGTGACAAATCGCTGCGGTAGTTGATCGATCGAGAGACGGCGGAAGATGGCTGGAGGAGGTGGAAGGAGAAGGAAGAATGAATGAGGGAGCAAAAAGATTTGGGCGCGAATTCCCCAGTTCGGCTTCGTATGTAAAAAGCGTGTTTTGAATCGGATGGAGTAGCTCAATATGGAGAGGCGTGAGGTTACGTAATCATGGATCGACGCCGCGCCACACCGTGTGCCTGAGGCAGCGAACTAGGCGAGTCATAGGTAGCTCGATGTCTCACCTTGGTTATGTGGCCATGATTCCAGGCCCCATAGCCCACGATAGGAGATGATAAGGGCCAACGAAACGAGGCCATCGACCACTGGTGCTGGTGGAATTGTGTCAAGGACTTTATGGTAATTGGGATTTCTGCACAACACACAATCAAGCACAGCGAATCTCCTGGTACCTTGGGTAGCACTTGACATGGACTGCTATAGATAAGAGTTTATCGAGGGCGGCAGATAATGCATGGAGATGATAACAAAACTGGCATGAAACGCAAGACCGCGTTTATCGTCACCGCTCAGGAACTTGATTTAGACTGGGTGATAACTTTTTTTTTCCGGGGGAGGGGGAGGAACCGGGGAGCCCAATGCAGGAACACCTATGACACTTGCCTCCTGTGGTAACGCTGCTACCCTCCGCTACGAGACCACCCGATCCGTTGGTCTTGTTCATGTGCCATACAAGTATTCAACCCACTTTTCGCGAGCAGCTTCCAAGCTTCAAGTATTGAGAGGGAGACGATGGGATGACGTTTGCCAAAGTGATTCATGCTGCTGCTGCCTCTGGGGAAACATGGCTTCGAAGTCCGCTTCCCAGTCGATTGACCGCCGCGATCGGGATCTGTCAGATCAGGAGTCTGGCTTCCTCGTCCGCTACCAATGACGAAGAGGCCGAGCTGAAGGCCGCTAGACAGTGGCTCAAGCTGTTCAGGCCTGGCTCTTTACCCGCTCATCTGTTCGAGGTCTCCTTTAGTCGCGCGTCCGGGCCAGGGGGGCAGAACGTCAACAAGTGGGTTCTGGAAATGGCAGATCAGACGATGCGTTGGCTCTTGGCGTATTGACACATCCCCTCAAACCTGCTAGGCTCAACACAAAGGCAACAATGCGCGTGGACGCGCTGGGTCTGTTCAAGATCATCCCCAAGGCGCTGCAGCCGGCGATCGCGGCGTCTCCCTTTTACTCGGTAAAGTCGGGCTCGCTGGTGATCTCGAGCGACGAGCATCGCAAGCAGGGGGACAACATCCAGCGGTGCGAGGCTAAGCTGCACCAGCTGATTCTGGAGGCCGCCGCGCAGAGCATTCCGGGCGAGACAAGCGAGGCGCAGCATAAGCACGTCAAGAAGCTGTGAGTGTTCCCATCGTTTTGTCCTCTCATCTCTGTCAAAGCCAATGCGATCGATTCCCTGGCTTCTAAGCGTACACGCGAGTTTGATATTTACATTCACGATGAAAAACAACAGGGCGAAAACACAGAACGAGGCGCGGATGGTGGCGAAAAAGGCACAGAGCAAGAAGAAGGCAGCCCGTAAAAGCGGCAGCCGAGGATCTGATTGAGCAGCGTCTCCACGTCTTTCCCTTATTTATTTGATGCCAGCCGGGAAAGCTTGGCGATCGTTGCATCTATGACCTGTTTCACCTCTGGCGCATCCTCCGGCCGCTCGCTCAGCGGCTTCAGCCAGCCGCAAACGTTTTCCACAAGCGCGGCTTGCACTTCGATCGATGGAGCAGATTCCATAGCCGAGTTGATCTTGCGAAGAGCCTCCCTGAGAGCTGAGGGAAAGCGAGGAGAGTCCAGACTCAGGCCGCTGAGTGATGCACGGCACTCGACGCTCTGAGCTACCGGAGATCCGGGCATACTTTCATGCCAAGTCGCCATGACATGAGATTGCAGTCGGTTCGCGCAACTTAGGTCCGGGTAATTGGAAAAAAGATCAAAGAACTTCCTAAAAAACTCGTCGTCGTCGGAGAATCGTTTGATGGCGGCGTCGAAAATGGCTACGGGGATATCTCCAGCCATAATGGGGGTCTTGGCAAAGGTTTGAATCTTGGGGGTTGCGGATTTTGCTGCCGCTCGATTCTTCAGAATCTCCGCGGTGACCTCTCCGTCGTCGTCGGCTTCATCAGCGAAGGAAGTAAAGTCTGGTAGTTTGATCATGTCCTCGGTGTTTTCGAATGCTCGGCTGCCATCCGCTTCTGCTTCCTCTCCGTCATCGTCATGCTGTGTCTGCTCGCCCAGCCCCAGCACCCTTCGCCTTGCTTCAATCTTCTCCAGCAGGTCGCACTCGATTTTCGCCCACTCAAGATAGACGATCCGAGCGCCTTCCGTGGCCTCGGCTCCTTGCTTGGCCGGCCCGCAGAAAGTCAACGCTCGCCTGCACGCGTCCCTGGCCTCGCTCATGCTCCCTCGCTGCTGCGCATCTTCGGCCGCGTTGACCCATAGTTCGGCTTTCGTTGGGAAGAGCCGCAGCATCTCGGTGTTGACACGTTGTCGCCGCTTGATATTGCCGACATGGCGGCAAAAGTCCAGGTATTGCACCCAGAGTGCCAGGCTGCCGTGGTGCTTGCGGGTGGCCCGCTCGTGGAGTCGCAAGACTCGCAGCTCACCGTTGTGTTTCGTGTCGCGCGACGCCTTGGCCGCTGATCTCGAAGACAGGTTCAGGGAATCGTTGGCGCTGAGATGGAGCCTCTGGATGCGACGGCGCGCTAGCTCGGCCAGGTTGAGTTCGTACGCAATGTAGCGGGCGTAGATCTCCGGCGAAGAGCCACCCCTGGAGCAGACTTTGTGCTCGAAAGAGCTGCGCTGTGTGTTTATGGACGCGATTTCGGCCTATTGCGAGCTTCAGTGACCAGCGACGCTCAACCAGCACCAGTGCTCTTCTCTCGTACCTTTGTGAATACTCCTCTGCGCTCCCATTCGCGCAGCTCTGGCACGTTTTTTTCAAGGTAGAACTGAGCTTTGTCAGCTGCTCCAGGCATTTTGCTGGTGGTGATTCTCGGATGTGAATGGTGGAATGCTACAGTCGAGCCGCTCTTCCAGCTACCTACGCCGTCACGTCAACCTATCTTTCTTTTCTTTTTTTTTCTCCGTTGGAAAGACGGGCTGGGCAGCCGCTCGCGAAAAATTGCCTCCGGCTAAACCTGCCTCAGACTCTGCTACATTTATGATCCGTCACAGCAGGAACGAGCGACGAGACGAGCTCGCCGCTCAAGCCGAAAACACCAGAATCCAGGTATCCAGGTGCGATCTGGAAGAGCCGCACAGACCAAGGTGAAACGCAAGATCAAACTGACAGCCATACGTGTCGAGCCTCGCTCCCATCCAGGGTGTCTGGCAGCCGCTTTGGGGCTGATCTGGGCGTTCTCTGGCGTCTTGGAAGATGTCTTGGGCTGACGCAGATGCGATGCATCCCTCTAGTACCTGTGACTTGTGACGAAATGTTTGCCTTTTGGCACTTCTAGCACTAAACTGGCCCTTGCACAGCCTGACGTCTGGTACTGCAAAATATGGAACAACTAAAGTTCTGGTCGGCGACATCGCCCAACACTACCGATTTGACGCATCGTCTCGTCAACCAACGAACATGGCGGAGGCCTTTGGGGTTGTAGCCAGCGGCATTGGTCTTGGGGCTCTGGCGCTACAGACCGCCAAAGCCGTAGAAGCTGTCCGTGATGTCCCTGACGAACTGAAATTCATCCTCAGGGAGATCGACGTCCTTGCCAACCTCTGTGTACAGTTCCCAACTGAGCAGGCTCCTCCATCGGATAATGATGGTCGCAGGCAAGACATGCACGATCAAGCACTGCGCCACTTCTGGACAGCCTGCACCGAGTTACGCGATGTTGTCTCCGAGTTGGAGAACGGGAAGAAGCGAAACCCTGCGTGGTATTTGGTGAACGGCGTCATGAAGAAGGGGAAGGTCGACAGACTGGTACAGAGGCTGGAACGAGTCAAAACGACGCTCACACTGATTTTGGCCCTCTATCCGAGGTCAGTTTCACGTGAAATCCATATACCTCTGCCGACTTCCAGATCATCGACCCTTTTGCAACAAGACCAGTCTGTCAGTCGGGTGCGCTCATTTTACAAGGCCGCTACCGAGCCGCGACCTCGCCGCGTCCGCTGGGCCAGTCCTGCCAAACAGGTGGTGTCAGTTCGCGATTTTGGCATTTTTGCAATCTTCACCTGGGAGTATGAGTCGACACTACATCAATCAAGCTCGCCATCCATTGTGCGTGGCTTCGACGTCATAATCGCGCCCTGGCTCACCTCTTGGGCTCTCTCGTTCACGTTAGCTCGTAACGCTGGCGGGATTTGCGTCCCCTTGCAGCCTATGAGATTGGTCCCAGATGGCGCTCCGATCATGAGGGCCTCTGCTCTTGGCGATCTCAGGGAGCTTGAACGTTTGATACGCACCGGCCAAGCCTCCGTACACGATAGAATGTCTACCAATGTTTCCCCTCTTCACGTCGCCGCGCGTTATCTCCAACCAGAAGTCTGCAAAGCCTTGCTAGAGATGGGGGCGAACGACCTGGAGCTCGCGACTGACGGTTTCTGGAAGCTGTATGTCTGCCTCACTCGTTCCAGGTGTGCCTGCTAACTGTCCAGCAATCCAATGGCATTGCCCGGTTTTCCGGGGTCACTGTATCATCGGAGCATATTCCCCGGACTGGAACATCTTTTTAGCCCAGAGCTTCGTCAAGATCAGAGACGTCTTCGCACAATTAAAGCGCTATTGGATTACGGCCAAGTCAGCTTGACGGATCGTGATAGCATAGTTTTCCCAGGACTACGCTCCACCGCATCTCTCTCAACGCTACATTTCATGTTCCAATGTACTGCGGACTTCGTACGGTTGATCCCATCAGATACGGAGATCGAATGCGAAGATCTGGTTGACTTCAAAGCCTCAGTCGTTCTCTTGCATGCCTCTGCAGGGATCAACGAGAAGTTCTCAGCAGCCTTTGACTGGGCTGCAGTTCCGAATGATCTTGCGAGTTATGTTGCCGAGGATGGCTCGTCCATGCTCCACGGCCTTTCAAGCTGGCTTGCAGCTGGCTGCGGCGGAACCAATGTGATGCATTACATTGAGATCCTGCTGCGCCACGGCGCCAACCCGTCTGCCCGAGATATACACGGCTTCACACCCTTAAAATACGCGGCTTACTTCGCGGCAGACCTCGGCCATTTTGACGAGAATTGGACTTGCGAGCAGCTGGCAGCCCTGCATGCACCATACCTGAAAGATTGGGCGCGCGCCATATCCTTCATCGAACCAGACCTAGAAAAGTACGTCGTCATAGAGAACGAATATGGAGCAGGCCTGTTCGTACGGTGCTTCCAACAGAATGACTTCCGAGAATGGGTTTGGTACGTGCGCGTCATCTTCGAGTTGACGGACGACTCTCGAGAGTTACACATTGAATATGAGTTCAAGAAGGAGAAGAAGAAGAATGAGACGGGATTGGAAGGCATGCCTGGCGCCTGGATTAATTGACGATCCTCAACGGGCCGGGCGCTCTGTTCGGTTTCTAGACATTGACGGAGGTCAAAACCGATACAAGAAACGACCAAAACCGTCCCGACGACCGGTGTCGCAAGGCAGCTTTCGCTCGCCGGCGCCAGGCGATCGCCCAACAACGCCCGACCCCCGAGCGAGCATCCGACAGAGGGCGAAGCAAGGTGGTCGCAAGCGCCTGCACAGCGCTGGTGCTGGCACCCGGCCCTGGCTTTTTCCTCTCTTTTTTCTTTTTCAAAAATGGCTTCGTCGACCCGCCTCGACGGATGTATTTGTTAAATTCTTTCCTGCTGTTCTCCAGCATTATGCATTATTGATCACATCCTCTCCACACTCGTGTCCTGTGTATGTTCAGGGGCCCCTTGGCCGCGTTTCTACATTGACACGGCCAGCGCTAGATGCTAGGTAGCTGCAACAGATTCCCTCCCCCTCCCTCTCCCTCCATCTCCTTGCTCTGCTTCGTCTCCTGTGAACAGACATCCTTCGCTTGCAACCAGCCGGCTGCAGCCACGTCGGTCCTTCACACACCACGACACGTCGCCTCGGTGCACCCATCGACGTCTAACAAGGCGCTCGGCCGCGCGAGGCCCGCCACGCGCGCTGGATCACGCGCGCCGCCCCCTCGATGCGCCGCTGCGTCTGCACCACCATGGCGCAGTCGCGGGCCAGCGCCGCTTTGACGAGCTTCTGGCGGCGCAGCCTTTGGGCGGCGTGCGATCGCCAGGCGCGCTGGATCGTGAGCGCGGCGATGGATGGCCGCGCAACGGGGATCAGCCTCGAGGCGAGGAAGGCGAGCATGGCGAAGGTGGAGCGCCACGAGGGGATGCCGCGGTCGGAGTCGAGGAATAGCTGGATGAAGGCGTTTGAGCATCCGACCATCTCCAGGGTCCGCCGCATGTCGACCGTTGAGGATGACGGCGGAATATCGATCGCTTGATCTCCGTCGCCTGGGCCTTTCACAACGATATGCTGGGCATATTCTTCGACAATCAGTCGATAGATGTCGTTATTTGCGAAAGACGTGCTTGGATTCGTGACATTGACTCCATGACCGGAGCCAATCAAGCCAGCCCATTCCAACATCAAATGCATTGCGTGCCTGGACAGGGCTGATTCGTTCTCTAGGCTGTCAAATTCCAGTTCGGCGACGTCGGGTAACGATCCCTTTCTTGCCAGCTTAAGGCGTCCGATCTCACTCGCAATCGAACCAAGCTCGAGCAAGCTGTCGAGGCCAAATTCCGCCAACAACACCCACAGAAGCCTCAAAGTCTTCTCGCGATGGCCATCGACGATGTCATCCGATCCGATGTCTTTCAAACTCTCCGAGATGGATGCAACATTGCGGAGCGCGCCAAGTGAGAGTTCGACGTTGTAAGTATGTTGAGCTCGCGCGCTACAAGGATATTTCAGGTGCTGAGATAGTAGCCACTCGGGTCCCCCTGATTGGAGGCCTTTCGGAATGATCGGCTCGGCGGATGGGATGATGAGCGTGTTGACGTTATCATGCCCGTCATTCGTCTTGGTTCGGACCAACGTCTCGACAAGGCGCGCAAGCCTGACGCCGTCACGCAGATCTACGGCCAAATTTTGAATTTCATAGCGGTATTCTTCCAAAGCCAGCTGCACGTGTCTGACCTCGAATCCGAAGTGATTGAGGTTTCTTAGTGGCTCGCCGAATGATGGCAGAAGCAGTCGACAGAGGCCCTGTACGACCTCAGCGGACGATTTGTAAGGAGACGAAGTCCGAAACAGCCTTCTGTTGGCGCCCGGATCCAAAGTGGGAGCCTCATCGAGAATTCTGATCAGCATCAGACTTCGTAGGACCGTTGTCTGCCAGCTCTCGACTGCCGCGGCAAGTCCCGCGTCTTTACTGAGCGCTCTTGACGAACTGTTCTCGTTGCGGTGAGAAGGAGTCGGTTTAGTCCTCTGTTGGTCGACCAGGGTGGCGCAGAGGAAAGCTGCCAAAGCTTTGGTAGTGTCTGGTCCATCGACCCCAAAATCGCTAGCTCCTCGCTGTGGTGCACCTACAAGTTGGCCCGTGACAACTTCGGCTGCTGCTTGAAGCCAGGTATGATCATACGACTTGATCCAGAGATCGAGAAACCTCTTCCGTTGGCCAACATCGTCACCGAAATGGATTACCCGAGCCTGCGAGGGACAAGGTAGGCTCATAGCTCCGAATTGCAAAGACGCGAGCAGTCTCTTCCGCATCAATATGATTGGTTGCCGTTCGAGCTCCACGAGCAAACGCTTCCGCAATGTGGCCATGTCGACAGGTGCGTCTCTCACGTTTGGGTCGGCTTTACGGAAGACATCATTGATTAGATACCCAATGGCTTGTTCTTGCCTCTGCAGCCAAGTTTCCTCGTACAGTTCCGGGTGCTTCACGTCGCAGTCAAGGAAGGCGTAGTTTGAGCGAATATTATTCCGCGTAGATCTCAGCTCTATCTCCGCCGGGGCTGCTCTCTTCCGACCAACACTGCTTTTTGGTTTTTCAGCACAATGCGGAGGCACTATTGAGCTCCTTCGGCGCTCAGCCGCCATCAACATCGGGCGAGCCTGTGGAAGGTTTCGTTCATTCATTGCACCAGCGCTGGTGCTGTTCTCATTCATTGGTGAAAGCATAGAAAATCGCCGAGGTCCACGGGATTTGATGGCCGGTAGGTCTTTCTGAGACGCGCAAGTCACAGCATCGGAGACACGTTCATTCCACTGCCCAGCATGATCAACAATCTCAGGGACGGCAAGACTGGGGCGGCTGGATGGTTTATTGAGTTTTGTGAAAGACCCAGGCGGAACATTCTCCTTCCCTGTGCGAGCTCCTGCAATATCCGCAGCAGGAACATTTGTCAGCTGGTCTGTCGGATTATGCTGCAGAGGAAGCCTTTTTGGAGGGACAGCCAGCGAGCTTCGACGCGCTGCTTTGCGTTGCATAAGATCGACTGTGTCTGTGTCTCGTCTGTGCGCGTTCCCAGGATGTATGCTGATAAGCGTGGTATCTTCAGAAGGGATGAAGATTGTCCGTCGCCGGAGATCACGGGCAATGCTGCCAGGCCGAACAACTTGGCTGGCCTCATGAGATGCTGAAGTGACGTCGGCTGCGCTGAAATCTGGCTTGATTTCAGATTGTGACATGCCGGCCTGAAGGCGATGTGCTGGCTTGGCGAAAAGTCCGCTTTTCCGCCTTGGCGTTGGCTTCAGGGGTTGCTCGAAGATCGATACCTCTGTCTCTGAGGCGGACTGTTGACGGGCGAAGGCGAACGTGTCGTTATGAATATCAATAGTCGGGTCCCAGCCAACACTGTTTCGTGGCGGTCGTCGAGGCTTGCCAAATCTTGGGCCTTGTAGTTGAAAGTTGGACAGGGCATCACTCGATGATCCTTCGTTAATGACAGAGAGGCGAGTCGCGCTGCCCTTCCCCACAGCGCGAGACATTTCGGTCGAGAGTGCGACCACGACTGCAGATCGCTGTTCCGAGTTCAAGACGTTGTCATTCTCCGTTGATCGCGATACACGTTACAGTAGATCCCATTTGCACGCATCCTGGTCGCGCGACGCGTATAATCCGCGCGAACGCGTTGCCATGGCAACAATATTGCAAATGACGTCTGCGGCAAATGCCTCGAGACGGAGACAATTACAACAGATAGATAGTGACAATTATCCATTTATCACGAAATTTGATTGATGTTCTCATGAGGCATCAAAATGGCAGCGGTCGGAAGTATTACAATAAAGCAAGGTAAGGTAGCTGAGGATGTCTGATTGTGAAGTTATAAGCCCTACCTGGACGGCGTTTACCCTATGTACCTGCCTCAGGCTATCCATGCGTGCCGCATCCGACTCGAGGCACCTGAGAGGAATTCGTGTGACATCATCAGCTACTACAGCGATATCACAGTATGCAATGTCTGAAAGCTGGACATGCGAGAGGTAGTTATCCCTGGATGTCCTATCGTGAAGAAGCTTCAAGCCTGAACATCGGACGCAAATTCGCGCCTGGGTTGTTACGATTTTGAGATGCCTGACCCCCGCCAAGTCAACTATGCCAAGAGCTGATTTTTTACGGCTAAAAGTCCTCCGAATGTCTCTATTTAAGTGATGCTCGAGTGATCTGTCGACGCAAATGGCGCTTTTGTGTTTCCTAGCCAATAATTTGACAGCCAATCGACTCATTCGATGCGCTCTGACTTGTATCGGCCTTGTGAGGTTGTGGCAGATGTGAAACACCATGCTCTCTTGACCGAGATCGACCCTAGTCTGCATCCTGAGCATCCGGTTTGTCCTTACGCCTTTGGCTAATGTCCCAGTTGTAGACTCGAGCTGTAGCAACCTCAAGTGTCTAACGGAGAGTCAATATCAACATTCGTTGTGTCATTGCTGCAGTATTGAAATGATCTTAGAGACTCACCGTTATTTGCTCGCGCAGGAAGTCGAGGTCCTCTTCGCAATCCGCAATCTTCGATTTGGCTCCGCTCAATTTTGACTCGAGCAGCTCGCGGGCTTCAAGCATAGGATATGAGAGCATCACATTAGCCTGGATCCAGACCTGGTCAACAAAACAAGCTCTTGATTCGCACAATAGGCTACAAGCCACGCATGATACTTACGCCCAGCCAAAGATTCACCGACTCGATATTAGCAGGTATCGATGCTTTGGCATAGAGGGTATCATTCAACTCGAATAGTGTGTCCAAAGGTTCAGAATCTTCCTGTTGGTTGATTGGACATTTAGATCTGATATAGGATGACCAGGGAAACTTCTTCGGGAAGGCCAACGTACTTTTCGAGACTGCAAGAACTTCACCATGTCGAGAGTTTTTTGGATGTCTGGTACTTTATCCTTCAGACTACTTCGTCTACGTTGCGTGTTTAATTCCATGAACTGATATTTCCTATCAATATTCCATTAGCATCGCGGCTTTGTGCCATGGGGAGACTGAGGGGCTTACGAGATCATTTCTTGAAAATCTTTCAGCCTCCCTTCTACCTCCTCTCGGGAAGAGATGAAATCTTCGACATTGTCGATGAACGGGGCGATAGGGATCCCCCTGGCATTCGTCGCTGTGTCTTTTACAAATCTACGGTTTCATCAGTGTTGTTTGTGGATCAGCTCGGCGCGTTTCCTCACGCACCCTCTGGGCGTTGGTGCTATAGCGTCAGCAGCGGAGACAGAAGACATGACACGAGCGCGCACTAGAGCCTACTCCCTGAGACTAGGTCTAGATTCGGGGGGGCCTCAATCGCAGCAATTGACAAGGAAAATTGCTTTGTTGGAGGCTCGAAAATGTATCCCGGTAATAGGCCACTTCGAGATTCCGGGAACGATAGTAGTGGGGTAATTTGCAGCGTGATAGATGTGGGACGCGGGATCATCGATGGCGCCCCGTGAGGCGCTGCCCTAAACCGTTCCGGGCAGGTGTCACAGCTTGGAGCATTCTAGACTCAAAACAGGCAGTATTGGCGTGCATCATCATCAAGGAAAATCCAATGCGCCTTAGCGAGCGATGCACAGATAATTGGGCGAGCCTGATAGTGGCTTGTATTTAGTTGCCTATTAGAGATATCGAACAATGGGATGATGTCTGGTCGTGCGGCTGGGAGACCGCAGCTAATCTGCCGGGGCATGCATGACCACGTACTCCCGTGAGCTTTTCCCAAATCTGAGGACATCTCCTGATCTAACCTGGACATAACGCGCAGAGTCGATCTTTTCGCCATTGAGGAAGGAACCGTTGGAGCTCTCGAGATCCAGAACGTACAGGCCATTCTGGTCCTGCTTGGACCCCCATTCGTCCTTTTTCACAACAGTCCGAAATTGGAGGACGGCATGTTGTTTTGAGCAGCTGGAGTGTTCGATAAGAACATCTGCGATAGCTTCTTCCCGCCCCAGTAGCCACTTTGATTTCTCGTGCAACGGAACGTTCTGTAATGTTGCCGAGCCTTTGAAAACGAATAGCGACCAAACCTCGCCTTTAGGCGCATTGCATGCATCCGAAGGTTCGAAATACTTTAAGACGATGTCTCTAGATTCGTTTCCAGTACCTTTGGTGACTTTGTTGGACTCTGCAGCTAATAGTCCAGACGGCTTGAAATTTGGCAGCTGCTTATCTGGAGCCAACACGGAACAATCCATCATGTCAGTCACGCCATGTTAGAGAGCGGATACAGGTTTGGATGTTGTGTACCTTGTGGTGGTCCCCAACGCTCGTTGACTGGATTGCGTGGACTTCTCGGTCGTCTGCGATCATCATAGCGGGGGCTTCTAGATCGACGCCGTCGAGCCAGATAGCGATCAGGGGATACAGGCCCTGGGGATCCACGGTAGGGCCTGTCGCGCCTTGCAGGGGAGGGGTGACGTGCTGAATGACGAGTTGGAGGAGATCGAGAACCATCTGGCTTGTGCCTTTTTGAGGCAGGGTTCAGCCGTCGCGGCGATGGAGACCGTTTGTGGTAACGGCGATCGCGCGAGTGGCTCCGAGGGGAAAGTGACCGGCGTCGACGATGGGAAGAGCGATGCGGAGACCTGGAACGAGAGGCTTTCCGATAACGATGCTCGTTATCGGGGCTGCGTTGGTACACGGTCCGTCTCTCTGCCGATGGCATTGGTTGACTGAGTAGCTGAAGTTCGGTTCACTGGGTCTAGAGCGTATTCGAACGTGACGTCTCTCCATCCAATATTTTGCTCGCGGAAGCCGATAACTATCAACCCTAACCCTCAGGGTCGGTTCCCCGCTCGACGCCACAGACCTCGACCGCCAAACCCTCACGCGTCAGCTTACCAGAAAGGGCGAAGCGCAAACCTTCTAGAACGTCTAAATTGCTTTCTTCTTCGCCGGGCTCTTTCGTGTATGTAACCATCCCGCCGCCATGCGCTGGCCGTCAGCCGGCACAAATTTGCGCATCAGCTGCAGCATGACTCAATGCCAGGCGCGCACGTGTGAAGCCAAAGCGCGGGAGACCGCACCGCCAAGATTGGTTTCGGTGTGCGGCTGAGCCTGGTGTGCTCTCGTTTTTCTTTTCGCACTTGGCCGTGTTGATGTGATTGCACCTTGCATGCATGCATATCGCACGAAGTTGCGAAAAGCCATACCGCTACCTATCCCTTATTCGCAAGTGATGACCCGCAACCTGCTGCTGTTATCCTGTTGCCGGTTCGATTGATGAAGCGGTTGCTGCTTGGCTCGTACAACGCATCCCTTAGCGTGATGACTTGATATGATGCGAACTTTACAATGGACCGCCTTTTGTGTATACATTTTCTGCTGTTTGCTATTCAATAAGCAGATCAAATGGCCGCTTGGCAATTTGCTGTGCTGTACTGCTGCTGTGGACGTGTTTGCTTCTTATACCTTGTAATCGTCTGCCCGTCCCTCCATCTGCCGTTTGAGCACTTTATATCTCTTCAGTGAAACATCTTCATTCCCCCTCGTTCCCGAACTTCCACAAGTCACTATATGTAAAGACAATCTCGAAGAAGTCGAGCATCCACAGACGATGTTGCCAGCTGCTTCGCCAACCATGAGCTACTCCTCCCCATCATCGGACACGGAGTCCGCGGAGAGGTTCAATCTGCAGCATGAAAACCACTCACTACGGAAAGCGCTCAGAGATTGTGGCAGTAAAACGACACTCCTGCTGGAGCGATACCGAGCAGAGCAAAACGACAAGTATCAAATGCAACAAACGATAGACGACTTGCATGCCAAACTCGAAAGCGTCAACGCTCGCTTTCTGGACGTGCTCGAAGAGAATATGGCTGTCCGGCACGAGCTTTCGGTGCTTCGACGGCTCGCTCGCGCATCCAACCCTGGAGCCGCAAGTCCGCTGGGACACCAGATCGTACAGCAAAATTTGGTCAACTCACCTCGTCCTCGTCTGCGACATCATAGTTTACGCCGAAAGCGAAGCGATGCATGGTCTTGCGAAAGCCTTTCGAGCAACAACCCGGTCACACTGACGCTACCACCACCTTCATCCTTCAACTACTCCGTAGATGACGACGGTGATAGCGACGATGCCATTCTCTCAAGGCACTGCTCAGTCGGGTCCAACGTCTCGTTTGCGGATTCGCGGAATCCGTCGGTCGACTCCAACTTCTCGTGCGCGGCCAGCACCATCGGTGAATCAAGAGCCAACTACAGTAACGGCAGCCCAGCCAGGAGATCTTCCAAGGTCAGACGGCTCTTCAACCCACACCACTGGCCCTCTTCCTCTTATTCTCCGTGGACTTCAACGCCTAGGAGAGGCGGGCCAAGACCGTCAATATCCATAAACCCCACAGATGTACCCACGCCGCCACCATCATCCTCGTCCTCGTCCACGTCCCCGTCACAGCCCCGCTCGCCAGTCGTTCGATCCGCGGTATCGCCCGCGCCACCCTTGATGCAGGTCAAGCGCACGTGGAGCGTGAAAACGACCCCGTCTTCAGGTTTGGAGCCTGCAAAAGGACTGCCGCCGCCTCCAGCAGCGGCCGAACAAGAGCCGTCAGCGGCATTGCCAGACGCAGCCGCAGCGCATGCGATCTGTGTTTGATTATACAATGAGATCATGGGTGGCAGAATATCCAAGCAGAAGAGTCTTGGGTGTTGCAGCAGGTCCGGGGACTTCGGTTTTGGCATAGCGTGAGAGGCACAGTCTGTAAGGTAGCGATTGCTCCAATAGCTCGGCTGCGACGTGCAGGCAAAAGCATGGTAACATAGTTTGATGTATAACATGGGGCACAAACATTCTTTCAAGCCAAGAACGCAATCAAGCACGCCCATGCCATTGCAGATATATGCGTCTCTTCTTCAAAGTCATATTCATCCAATCTCGTCAGCGTGAACTGCACTACAGAGCGCCACCATCATATGTACATCCAGACTCGTGCAAGATCACAGGCTCGACCCAGATGCCAGCAGCCACTGCTGCCCGTTGCTCCGCACCTTGCCGTCCTGCTGCAGCTTGTCCAGCACTTGCTTGACCCCGCCCTCGGCAGGGACGTGCAAGTGCTCGGGCACGTCTTTGTACACGATCTTGACAATATCCATGGAAGTCTGTCCGTTCGCCCTATCCGAAGCCGAAGCAAGGGCGGCGAGGATCTGGCGCTCTCTTTCTTCGCGGTGCTCGATGTACTCGTCAATCTTAGCCGACCCATTGTCGATCACGTCGCCGTGGCCGGGATAGGCGCGGCCTTTGAAGTGCGTCCTCATCTGCTCTAGGCTCTTGACGTAGGCGGCCAGATCCTCGAATACAGCAGTGCCGTGGCCGAGGACGTTGTCTGCCGTGAACATTGCATCTTCTTCCTCCAGGACGAAGGCACAGTGGTCGACGGTGTGGCCCGGGCAATGGACTGCCCGCAGCGTAGTTTCATTGTCAGCCTCAGCGATCTTGAATATCTGTCCATCCTCGATCGGTTGCCATGACGGCTCGCCATGCAGTGACGGCGTGTGTTTGTGGACTGCGAACGGCAGCGAAGAGGACGACGGGTGCAGGCTTTGGAGTTGAGGGACCCCGTTTATGTGGTCCTGATGCCAGTGGCTCAGCAGGCACAATCCTACGCTCGCTTTCTCTTGCTCCAGCACCTTTTGCAACCCATCTAGCCAACCCGGGAATCCTTGGCCGGTGTCTAGCAGAATCCTCGATTTACCCCGCCCGATCAGGTAAGTGTTGGTGCCTTGTAACGTAAAGGCCGAAGGGTTCGTACCCAGCACGCGTATGACGCGGGGGCTCAGACGCTCAATGGGCTGGAGATGGGGTAATTTCGTGGCCATGGCGCGAATACTCATGGGCTAGTGCGCCGTCTCGAGCCTGCAATGTAGCATCTTGCATACACAGCACTAGGCAACGAGAAGCCAAGAGGCTGCTTCGAGAGATCATTGGATTAGCGAGGACCTTTGGCCAATGATCGGAGGTACCGCGAGGGCGAATGACGTGAGCGGGCCGGAAGTTGTCACACAGTTGTCTTACTCATCCTACTCCACTCCTAGTATTGAAGTTGTTTCAGAAAAGAATTTTGAAGATAATACTCCACTACAAGTACTTCATAATAAATTTAAGATATGCTTGGTTTTTTTAATAGTATTAATTGTGACTCATGAGATTTATGCAGTAGTAGAGCAATACATCAGCCATTCAGACAAGAAAGCCTGGGAAAATATGTGAAAGAACTGAGACGAAAAGAGAAAAAGCTCCTACTACTTTCCGTAACTAGTGATGCATCAATTCCATCCGCTCGCGGCTCAAGGCATCCGCTTCCGTTTCCGGCCTGAGGCAATCAGGCTGACAAGCAACCGACGTCGTTGGCATGCAATCTTGTCTTAGGCACATCACATCACCGCCCCGTACGGTTCGGCCAGCGAGGAGACTCTGATACCGGAGCGATCTGGTCTATCACCGATGCCGATAGCAGTCAACGTGATTTAATTCATTACATCCGAGGGATCTTCATGGACCCCATTCGACTTTCACTTACTAATTGCGTAACGATCTACCAAGCAATGCTGACTGCAACCTCATCAACGCATTCGTTTAGCAGGAAATTAAAGCCAACATGGTTGCGTCACACTGGATGGCCCCTACTGAGAGCTTCGATCTGCTCGATATAATGCGCCATTGTGACCACAATTATGCATCCATTCCGATAATCAAGCCATGACATGTTTCGTCGCTGTTGATATCGGCTTTGAGTACAAGAAAACGTGAAATACGTCAACAGGATTCCAGTCGAAGTCCGAAACTCGAAGCACGAAGCACAACAAGCCTGAGACCAAGAGTCTTGAAGATAGTCAAACATGCCGAGCTATCTTTCATCCGCATGGACGATACTTTCACTATTCACAGATGCCACTGCCCAGGGCGCCCCGACTGCTCAGACTCGCAACGGCACATACGTTGGGAGGCATCTACCTGAATACGATCAGGACCTCTTCCTCGGAGTTCCGTTTGCACAGCCTCCAGTAGGGAACTTGCGTCTACGCGTCCCGCAAAGTTTGAACTCCACCTTCACGGGTCAAAGGCAGGCAGTTGACTATGCGTCGGCATGCGTTGGATATGGTGTGAGTGAATGTGACAGCTGGGCGGAGGTGGTACCACGATCTAACCGGAACATGAGGCGAACGCAGAGCGATGATAACGGATATAGGACCAGCGAAGATTGTCTATACCTGAACATCGTCCGGCCTGCAGGCTATGAGAATGAGAGCCTTCCAGTTGCGACGTGGATTCATGGTGGTGGCTTCACTGAGGGAGGCACGTCCGACGCACCCTACAACCTGTCTTTCATCGTCCAAAACAGCGTATCTATTGGCAAGCCAATAATAGGGGTTAGCATCGCGTACAGGCTGTCTGGCTGGGGGTTCTTGTTTTCCAACGAGGTTCTCGGTCAAGGTCAGACCAACCTAGGACTCAGAGACCAACGGTTGGCCATGCATTGGATGCAAGAGAATATTCATGCTTTTGGCGGTGGGTATCCCAAGCATTTCGTCAGCCACATCGTCCACTAATGCTGGCTTCGCAGGTGATCCAACCAAAGTCACGATATGGGGAGAAAGCGCGGGCGCTATATCCGTAGGCATGCATTTGGTGGCATATGGCGGTCGCAACGACTCTCTCTTCCGCGCGGCGATCATGGAGAGTGGCAACAGCATCCTAACAAATGGCATGAACACCACGAGCTACTACCAACCACTATACGACGATCTCGTTCAAACCACAGGCTGCGCTTCCGCAGTGGATTCTCTCCAGTGCCTTCGCGACTTGCCTTTTGACAATCTCACTGGCGCCCTCAACGGGAGTCTCGCCGCCGCGTGGGACCCGGTCGTAGACGGGGACCTTATCCAAACGTTCCCATCAGTTTCGCTGAATAGATCTGAGTTCGTCCGTGTGCCGATCATACTGGGCGCAAATTCTGATGAGGGAACTTCGTTCGCGCCACAAGACATCAATTCTACACAGGATTTCTTAACCATGGTTCAGAGTCAGTCCAAATTTGCCCGCTTTTTTCCTTCGCAGGATCAGTGAAGTTGACGCACAGCTAACATCAATCCTATTCATAGATTCCACAATTCGACTATCCTCTCCCTTCTTACCATCTGGATTAGCCCAGCAGCTCGTCGATGCCTATCCAGACAACCCGTGTGTCGGCGTTCCCAACACCCTTGGCTGCCAGCGCATAGGTCCGCCTTACGGCTCCCAATACCAACGTGCGGCAGCTTATATCACTGACGCGATGTTTGTGGCCGACAGGCGCCTGCAGTGCGCCGCCTGGGCTTCCAACAATGTTTCTGCGTACTGTTATAGGTTCAACGTGTTGCCGCACGGCAACTCGATCGAAACGGGTGTAGACCACTTCTCAGAGGTCGCGTTCGTCTTCCTCAACACCATGGGGGATGGCTACGGCTCTACCAACCCGTTCGCGGACGAGCCCCAGTCCTATGTGAACGTCTCGAGGCTCATGAGCGGCAGCTGGGCCAGCTTCGTCAGTGACCTCGACCCCAACGCTTTTAGGGAAGAGCGCACGGCTCTGTTCCCGGGTGTCGAGGCCTGGCCGCGCTACAACACGTCCGATCCGATGGACTTTGTGTTTGACGCCAACGTGACCAGCCACCCGGAGCAGGACGACTTCCGGGCTGCAGGGATTTCGCTGCTGCAGGAAGCCAACCTCGCATTCTGGCGCTGATTGACTGGTCGTTCCGAAGTGCGAGCATCCTCGGCATCCGCTTGCCCCCCGCCGTAGGCAGCAAGCTCGGCCGTAGTAGCGGCAAACTATGCAATCCATGCTCTCGTGCAAGGGCGGACGTCCCCGCAAGCCCGCCAGCCTCTTTCTGCGTCGCTCGTCTCGCTCGCAGTGATTGTTTCGGTGCAAACAAAGGGACAGCGAAGAAAGCCAAGCAGACAATAGCGGCTGGTAGATGTTTTTTGATGTGTAGTATGTATGTATTCGAACTTTGGCGTGCTCCTTCACGCACGACATTTCTACAAATCCACGTTTTTTTTTCTCTCCGGCCACGTCGCCGAGCAAGGCCACCTCTCCTACAAGCCCCGACCCGTCACAGGAGGCCTGATCTCGCGCCGTTGCGCAAGTCTCAGGGCCTACCCGCGATGTGAACGCGATTTTCCGCTCGCTTGGCCTGGCTGACAGCGATCGACAGCTCTCTTCGTCCCCATCATTTTTTTGTTTGCATTCACAGCAACCACAGACACATCTTCAACATACAGCAGCTGCCCCCATGATCAAGCAGCCTTCTTGGATCTTCCAGTAGGAGTCCCTGGTGTAGCGGCAAACGATTAGCTTTTGAGCGAGAAACGGAGAACCCAAGGATGCACAAACCGCTTCGAGCCCGCTTCTTCTCCATCTCCAGGATGTGCGGTGGCAACCAGCTCTCGTCATAAGCCTTGGCCCCAGTGGTGACTGCCGGCCCGTCCGCTCCAACGACGCCGACCGGGTCCGAAGGATCGACCTTCTTGGCACCCTTGGCCGATGCTCGGGTACGGTCGCCGCCCTTGCCTCCCTTGCGCTTTGCCGGGAAGAGAGTGGCGAACCAGGTGTTATAGACGAAGTAGGCGATACCTGCAAAGAAGCCACCGAGAATGAGGTACAGGAATAGTCTGGAATACATCGTTAGCGAATCGCCTGGCTGTCGATTGGCTGTCTTCACGCTGGCTGGCTCACATTTGAGGGTCGAAGATGCTGATAGGCGCCTCCACGATCGTCACGGTACCCTCGAAGGCCGGCACACTGAAACCATGGCCGGTATGATCCTCGACAATAGCCACCAAGCGCAGGGTCAAGTCAGCTGGAGTCAGATCGGCGTTGATCTGGTAGTTGACTCGGGCGCTGTCATTGGCAGGCACGTAACCCGTGAACTCGCTGATGGTCAGATTCGCGACGATTCGCGATGGCTCGTCACCGACCGGTATCGAGGCCAGGCTGCCTCCGATGTAACGGACAGTGACAGACTCGAGTTCGCCATTGGTGACGTTCAGCACCGCCCTGTTGGTGGTTTGAGTGTCAGATACGGAGGACATCGCGTGAAACGATAGAGACAACGTGTTCGTACAATGTAGATCGTCCGTTGACCAGCGTCGTCTTGAAGATAGCCGAGTCTGGAAAGCTCGTGGAGATGTTGACGTTATACTTCGGTGACTTGAGCTGGTCCCCAAGTTCCTCCTCGACCACTTCGCTGTCGAATTTGTCCGCATTGACGAAGGGCAGTGCCATCAGCATGGCAGACAAGAGGGGGAGGAAGCGCATCTTATCGGTCGGTCGGCGCGGTTCTCTCGAAAGGACAGTGAATGTTACTCCAAGCTTTGGACGCTTTGACTTTATTTCACGAATTTCGGTACGATCGAGTGGAAGACAGGAGCAAGAAATCCGGGGTCCGGCAGAATGTCAAAAGCGACGGGCGGTGAGAGCGTACTCGAAGGTCAACCCCCATTGTCAACCGCCGTGCCGAGAATTTCGGCCTTTCAATTGAGCGTATGACAATCCCCATGTCTGAATCTCTCCCAAACCAAAAGTCTGACCGAAGTTGTTGAGGGTGGAATGGTGCTCAGTAATACTGGAAAATTCGAAGCGGAAGCTATCTACTCAAGGCAAAACTCGGTTGGCGGTTGACAGGATGTTTGCTGGATCTTCTGTAAATGGCAGCCTCCGATCAAAGGGTGTCTTCTGATACTTTTACTTTTCTATATTCTACAGGCTCTATCAATCTACAGATGACAAGGGCTCCGTAACGTTGATCCAACACGCTGTAGGCATTCCTGGTAATAAGACTTGTATCCAACATTAGGGCACGGCTCTTGGTGAAGTCGTACGCAGAGCGAGACCGCTCTTCTTCCAAAGCCTGACAGGGTCTGGTCTTGAAGGAAGTTACAATCTGGGCATGTCCGGTATCGAATTGGCTGCCTCCATGACCAAGCTTCCGAGATGAATTTTCCAATTCCCTGGCTCAGCGGAACTGTATCCTGGTCAGCACTGTAACCAAAGTATGCCCTTGCGGGAATTCGAAGATCAAGTAGTGCCAGTCTGAGTGAGCGTCCTCACTCTTTGATGAAGGCATCAAATTCCTGCGCCAGATGAGCTTTGAAGCGCGTGAAATGCCCGCTAAAGTTCTGCCCGCATCGCCAGCATATCAAGTCGTTATGCAGGAAATGAGTGCCCAAGATACGCCCTTTCTCGCTCTCCGACAGCGGGAATCTCTCTACCGGGACTAGAAAATCTGTCGTGAAACTGTTGTAATGTGCTCGGTGCCGTAGGCTTTCGCTGTAATGATCTACGCTCATGACGTGAATATGCAAGTGGCTCATGCTCGGATAACTGTGAATACCTCCTTTGACCGATTTCAGCCAGTCTCGCCCTTCTGGAAGCTCGTCAGGATCTACACCCTTAGACATGGCAGCATTCCGCGCAGCCTCTTGCTTGGACGTTCTTCCGTGACGCCGTCGTAATTCGCTGGCGACAAGCCGCTTCACTTTGTCCACTTCGACTTCCACTGCCTTGCGGAATCTTTCGTCCTCAAACACGTCCATAGGATCCTGCAGCGTCTTGGTCGTATCTCGAGGGAGCACCAGCATATGAATCGAACTTTTGGGGTAGAGATCTTGTATCACCACAAAATCATCATCGTAATGCACAACCCGTTCGGGCGTGGGAAATGCTTCGGGGTCTCTGATGTACGCGCCCAGCGCACGCCTGCCATATAGATTGTTCAATTGGTCTTTGGGATCAGATACTTCCCGACGAGGATGTTGTTTCTTTGGATTTTTGGGCTTGGCGGCCATAAGTTCAGTGACTGGCACTGTTAGCAGATGAGAAAAGTCGCCGAGAAACTTTGTTCATTTACAAGCATCCTTTCTCTGGCTCTGAGAGGCTAGCGGCGCCGTTCCATTGATCTCTTGTTCCGAGATGGCCTCTGTTTGATGGTCTTCGCCCTCTGACTGCTTGGATACAGGTTGCTCCATAGCAGCTTGTTACTGCGGAAGGGTAACAGTGTCACGCAGTAGCACGTCCGCCTCGAGCATCCACTCGATGCGAAGATATGCGTGGAGAGAATTCGGAATCCCGTTTTCCAGATAGGTAAGACACATTGGATGTTTATGCTAACAAAATCACCAAAAATCGCGAGGCTGACTGAGTGAGGTGGGATTCGCCGCCCAAGCTGCGAAAGAGTGGCCGAACGGCTCTCGTCGGTCGCACCTCCGGGCCCACAACTTACAGATCTTCGCAAGCCCAGCGTACAACTCACGGTAGATCCAGCATTCGTGAAATTTGTTCTGTTTGCTGATAAAGAAAAAGCGGACCTGTCACTAAAAGCTCACGAGCCGTGCGGATGGGCAAGAACCCTCATCCCCCGCGAACGACAAAGCCGGACAAGGACGCAAAGAAAAATGAGCCGACCTCTTCGAAGAACAAGGCCAATGCGACCACGGCCGCGGGTGCACCGGACAAGTCGAAATCAAAAGACAATAAACAAGTCGTCAACGACTCGCCTGATAGCGCTGCGCAGAAGAGGGCTGACGCCCGTACATTGGTTGCTGGGCCATCGGTACGGATTCAACCCTCTGGCGTCGTACATACGTTCCCAGCTGAACAAGTGATCAAATTGCGTAAAAGTGGACAGGCAAGTTGCCCGTGACTCTCCTTCATGAGCATATTGCCCATCAAAAGGGCTGGCAAAATCCCAAATACAATACGGTAGGTCTGGTTCTGTGCTACTTTAGAAAAGCCCGTACAGCTGTTCCTCATCTAATGTCACTCGTCTGAACCAGCACACCACTCCCGATGGGCAATTTACCTGCCTGGCCAGTTTATCATTCAAGGACCCCAAGACTCAAGAATTCACCCAACTTGAACCATTTACATTGCCCACATCCGTGAAGGATCTCGGCAAATTCCCAACTGCTGTCGAGGCCAAAAATTTCGCGGCCACGTACGCACTCTTCCGTGTCGCCAGTCACAGGAACTGGAGCTTCTCACTTCCGCCAAAGTTCAAGGACATCTGGAAAGAGTTTGAGAAGCTCAAGATAGAAGATGTCAAGAGCAAGCGCGAATGGATGTATGCGATCGACCCCTTCCAGGCCAAAAAGGATCGAGAGAAGGCCTTGCAAGCTCAGGCTGTCAAGGATGCAGCTCGCTCGGCCACATCAGCACGCTCAGAGAATGCGGCATCACCGCACTCCAAAGCCTCGAGATCGATCCCAAACATGCAAATAGGTCGAAAACTCCGTGCCGATGCAGATTCAGTAATTCGTGATTATGAGATCTGGAATCCACATGGCATCCGACTCAGCAAGCAGCAGCAGGAAGAAGTTGTTGGGCTTCTGGGAAGGCATGGGTTTCGCGATATTCACGTTAAAGAAGCAGTTGAATTTTGTGCTGATGAGCAAGAGGCACTGGAATGGCTTCTTGTGCATGTGCCAGAAGATGATCTTCCCAAATGGTGCTTACCCGAAGGCTATACACCTGGAATATCTTTGATCGAGACCGACCTTCAACGGCAAGCTGCTATCGGGAGGCTGGCTGCCGGAGGTCACTCTACAGAAAAGTGTATCTCATTGATGCAAAAAGCCGAAGGTGATGAGCGACTGGCACTCCACTGGCTGCAGTGCTCACTGTTTCAAAAGCAAGCAGATGTGACCCCTCCAAACGGCAAAGACGACGCGGACGCAACGCAATGGCTCGAAGAACAGAACATACTGCAATCAATATATGGGGACAAATTCCAGCTCGACGGTCAAAACAACGTGTCTGTGTCTCTGTTTTCGGACCTCAAAAAGAGCGAGCAAGTCAGGCTACGATTCAAGAGACCGTACGGACAGTACCCAAATGTGGTGCCGCTCATCATCGTCGAAGCTTCTCAGCCTGCATATATCCGCCTGAGCATCACCAAAGCAGCATTGGTACACGCAGAAAGCGAATTACTCGGAGATCAAATGCTGTTTCAGATCGCGGATTGGCTTGAACAAGAATTTTCAACACTCGTAGCTAATCCAGGTAACCTCTCTGATCTTCACCCAAGCCACAATTCCTCAAATACCACAGAAACTTCAAGGAACAAAGCCGAGCAAGCGCGAAACAACAAGAAGAAGAAGGGCTTAAACAGTGGCATCATTGCAACAGATGCTGCACTGCTCGAGAATTTGAATCGGAGACGGGAATCAAAAGAAGGACGCAATATGATCAACTCTCGTCAAACCTTGCCGGCATGGCACAAACAGCGGGAGATGACCGACGTCATTCAGTCACATCAAGTAACCATTATCTTAGGGGAGACTGGGTCTGGAAAGTCTACCCAATCAGTCCAATTCGTTCTGGACCAGCTTCTCGACGCCAATAGGGGTAGTACAGCCAACATCTTCTGCACACAACCCCGAAGAATCTCGGCGCTTGGACTCGCAGAGAGAGTCGCGCAGGAGAGATGTGTGGACGTTGGTTCAGAAGTCGGCTATTCTATCCGCGGCGACTCGAAGCGCACGCCAGGCAAAACTCAGATCACCTTCGCGACTACTGGCGTCTTAGTCAGAAGACTGACCGCCGGTGTAAGTTTTGACGAGACATTGGCTGCTACTTCGGAGTTCAGTCATATCTTCATCGACGAAGTGCACGAGCGAAGCATCGAGCAAGACCTTCTATTGGCTCTGCTCAAACGCATATGCTTAGCTCGAAAAGATCTGAAACTGGTGCTGATGAGTGCCACTGTAGATCCGGCGGTCTTCAAATCATATTTTGCTTCACTGGATAGCGACGTGGGCATGGTGGAGATCCCAGGAAGGACCTTTCCCGTGCAAGACCACTACCTTGAGGACGTCCTAAACTATACTGGATTCAACTTTGATGGGTCGCGAGATAGTCTAGGGAAAGCGATACAAGCAGTCGGAGCGGGCATCAACTACGATCTGATACACAATTTGGTGGAAGCCATTCACGAGGACGCAGGACATGGTAGTATCCTGATTTTCCTTCCGGGAGCCGCCGAAATTTCTCAGTGCCTAAGACGGCTGTCGAACTTGCATACCATCCACTGTCTTCCACTGCACGCATCCCTGTCTCCACGAGAGCAAAAGCGAGTATTCATGAACGCGCCTGAAGGGAAACGCAAGGTAATTGCTTCTACGAACGTTGCAGAGACATCTATCACCATTCCAGACATCATCGCTGTAATTGACACTGGCCGGAAACGGGAGTCCAGCTACGATCCAGCCAAATCGACATCTAAACTCGAGCTGGTATGGACGTCGAAAGCCGAGAGTCGACAGAGGAGAGGCCGTGCTGGACGTGTTCGCGAAGGAGACTCGTTCAAATTGTTCACCCGATCCGCGGAGGAGAAAATGCAAGAACGGCCGGATCCCGAGATTCTGCGAACGCCTCTCGAGCAGCTTATACTCTCAGTGAAGGCCATGGAGATACCAGACGTCCAGGATTTCTTATTGTCTATGATCAGTCCCCCACATCTCGAGATGATCAATCGAGCGCTAGAGGACCTGCAAGCCATCGGTGCGATCAAGGACGGCCATTTGACAGCTCTCGGTCGACATGTCGCATCAATACCAGCAGATCTACGGAGCGCCAAGCTGGTCATCTATGGATCCCTTTTTGGTTGCGTTGACTCATGTGCGACACTCGCATCGATCATCAGTACAAGAAGCCCGTTTGTCTCACCTCAAGAGAAGAGAGAAGAGGCGAAGCAGGCTCGGCTTGCATTTGCATCTGACAGTGGTGATTGCATTGCAGACATGAAAGCGTTCAACGAATGGGTGGATCTTCGCAACAGCGCTTCCGAACATAACGTTCGTCGCTGGTGCGAAAGCAAGTTCTTGTCGCCAGCGGCCCTACTCGAAATATTGACGATGCGCAATCAATTGATGTCAGCATTGGAGGAAAGTGGAATGTTACCGGTCAGAGATGTCAGTGAAGAATCAATGACGGCATCTTTGCATCATAACGAAGAGAATCTAGCGTTGATCCAAGCGCTTGTCCTCGGATCTCTACATCCCAACAATTTGAGGATCGTCTATCCGTCGCAGAAGTACACGTCGACGGTAAGTGGAGCGCTCGCAGTGGATCCAGAAGCCAGGGAGATCAAGTTCTTCGATTCCAGCAACAACAGGGTCTTCATCCATCCGTCGTCCACTCTCTTCTCTGCACAAAGCTTCAAGAGCGGTGGCAGCGCGGCTTTCCTGAGCTATGTTACCAAAGTCGAGACATCCAAGTTGTTCGCTCGAGAGGTCTGCCCCGCCAACGTGTTTGCTAAAATGATGTTCGCCGGCAACATTGATATATCGGTCGGCGCCGCTCGGCTGTCCGTTGACGGCATGCTGATCCAGGGATGGCCGCGGATCGGCATCATCGTGCGGCGCCTTCGAGCGATATTGGATCGAGTAATGGAGGTCTATTTCAGAGAGCCCGGCAGCAGGTTTGGAGGTGGCCACGATCAGCATCACAAAGTTCTGAGCATAATCGAGAGGTTGATGGAATATGACGGCCTAGATCGGTAACCGAAACTGCATAGATGAGAATTTGTGTTCGAAAGATAGAATGATACTGGTGCGAGCACCGAGTCACGATTTGGTTGTGGACGTGCATGATGGATCTTTCGGGAAGTAGAGGCGAGTAGTGAGCAGACGTACATTTCGCAAGAGCATCTATCTACAATTTCTATTTGCTGAGGATGCCTCCGTACTTGAACTGTTCGACGACCGGCTGGATCAACGGCGCGTCGTTGGGGTTCTCCCCCTTGGCCCGCGCCGCCTTGTACGAGGGGATCTCGACCACTCGCTGCAGGTACTTCAGGATGGCCGGGTACGGGGACAGGTCCAGAGGCTTGAAGCCGCGGTTCGTGCTCAAGGAGTAGACCGTCTGTCATGGGATGGTGTCGTCAGTCTCTGCACGAGCTCAAGGCGATGGCTTTCTCTCTCGCTCTCTCGCTCTCAGCAAACATACCATGATGTCGGCCGCCGTCAGCTCGGGCCCAGCCAGAAATTCTGACTCCTGCAGCCTGGACTCCACCATGCCAAGGTACCGGTCCATCCGGCTGGTGAAGAACTGCGCGACCGGGTGGCCCGAGGCCGCGTCGCCCAGGCGCTGCACGCCCATCAGGCGCGTGTTGCTGGCCTGCAGCGACCCGTTGGCGAAGTGGAACCAGCTCAGGTAGTCGCTGTAGTTGGGCTCGCCGGGCTTGACGGCCAGCCTGCCGCCGCCGTGGACGTGGATGATGTACTCGACGCAGGCGGCGCTCTCGCCGATCACGACCTGCTTGCCGTCCTTGCCCGTGTCGAAGATGACGGGCGAGGTGCCGGCGGGATGGAGCTTCGAGAGGTCCTCATCGGCGAGCGCGGTCTGAGGGTTGCGGTAGTGTGTGACGAGATTGTACTTGACACCGAGCTCCTCGCATAGCCACAGCACCCTCTCGCTCTGGGAGCCTAGGGGTGTCTTTTAGTAGATGGGAAATGCGTTACAGTGACCCAGTTGCGGCGACTCACGCTGAAGATGATGAACGGTCAGTGTAGGCTCGCTCATCTTTGCGGATCCTAAGAAATTCTACTCAAATGGCTCGCCCAAAATCTATTAATAGGAAATATACTACAGGATGCATGTACAATTGATTCCCATACATGATCGCAGCGTAGGAAGGAAACAATACAGACCCCGCATACGTCATTTTCCAATGGGTGCAGCAGAACAATGCGGGGAATGCTCAGAAGGAAGCTTTCCCGAGAAACAATTTACCGTCTCATTGTTCCCAGGAGCCATTATAGACCTGATTCTTTAATCGGAAATTGACAATATAAAAAACTACCAGCGAGAGCAAGCCAGGGCAGACTGGAAGACTTTTAGCGGGCGTCGGTGAGAACAATGGACGACTCGGTGGAAGCATGGAACCCGCTCCGTGAATGAAGTCCACCTTGAAGGTGGCTGTCGAGAACAATACTAAGCCCTACGAGAACAATATGAAGGGCTGAGCACCTTCGTAATTATTGTCTTGGACAGCACAAATGGAAACCATTGATGAACGCTGGGCCCCTTACAAATGGATCCAGGGGTCCCGCTCCACATTGTTCTCCGACGGCCGCACTGCTTGATCAGTGTCCGCATAGGCAGCCATAGCCCAACAATGACATTCTTCATGGTGCTGGAAGCAAGCAGAATGAGAAAGCGCGCGCTTCGCTCAGGAGTAATGCGAACACCAACAATGCCACGATGAGAATGGAGCGGAGAGAGCCAGTGGCCAGACGTCGCCTTGAAAGAAAAATATAAAAGCCGACCGCTGCGACGACGTCTTGTCGAGGATTCGCGGTTGAAAGTTTCAGCAAATCGAAAACAAAGTCATTCGAAAAGCCACGGCCAACCCAGCATTAAGCATTCAACTCGATATGGCCAGCCAAATCAACTTCAACGCCCTCGATCAGTCGACCGAAGGTCACCATTACGAACTTCAACCCGGTCTGAAATCTTACCAGCTCAATCCTTCTCCTGAAGTCAACATACCTACGCACTCTACGAAGATGGATCCGAATATCACTGCCAGGTACGTGACGATTCTATGACAATCGACGACACATCAATTGGTACTGACCTTACGTTTCTTTTTAGTGACGGCAAATCAGACGAACCAAAAGAACTCGTTGACGAAGTCTGCGGTTTCGGTTGCCTCATCATGTAGCCTTTCGATCAGTCAGCGCACAATTCATTTCACCACAGTCTGATAGCTCTACACCAACGCCAGCGGATCAGTCAAAAGCTTTTGGTGCTATGGATTCGATCGTTCTCCCAGCTCATTTAGCAACCAGCACCATAGCATTAATAGTCGATTGAATCTTATGCTAGTAATCGAACAACTGCTTCAGACTCGCATGCTCCAGATACATTTATCTAGAAAAGAAAAAGTACCATACTTTCTTCGCATTCCACGTTAAATTTGACCCATGTCCAGCTCGCCAGCGGGCGGGCGGGCACGCAAATCGTGCGACGATTACCGACATTATCGAGTTTACTAGCCCCCCCTGAGGTGTCAGCTATCCAAGTGCCTTTAAATCCGAAAAGCCGGACTCTGACGCGTCAAGGTAGCGTAGCGACTTGCTTGATGATTTATTGTGCGGACCTTGCGGCCTCGATCAATCAAATGTACACATCATCCAAGCAGAATTTCCTCTCGCTTACTAGAAATCTCGTCCACGCAGAGTCGCGACCCTGAAACCGACCCTGCAGCTGTCCGATATCATATCCTTGCCCCTCATACCCAACGATGAAATGCAACGATCTGACGACAACCCTGCATCTCTACCAGCCCGCGAACTGACAGCCCGCGAGTTCAGACATCAGATGGGATCCTGGTCAAGATCCTTGGAGAGGCGCTGTTGCTGCTGCATCAGCTTCCTCCCGCTTGTCGCAGTCTACGGTCTGACATCATGGGCCGTTTGGGTGCAACTGCACATTGGCATGCTGCCAGCGGTCGGCGCATGGACAGGTTAGACATTGCAAATGCTCTCAGGACGTGCGAAGCGGCTTCGCTGACGTATATTTCTGTCTTCCTTTCTGAAAGGCTGGACGACCGCGTTCATCGGATTCGTTCTCTACGTCCTGCTGAATTGGTCCTATACCGTCGCCGTCTTCACCGACCCTGGTAGCCCTATGACGGACAATGAAAGTTACGATCCGCTGGAACTGGAGCAGGCGTCGCTCACTGTCAAGTCGACAGGGGAGATGAGGTTTTGCAAGAAATGTCGCACGATCAAACCAGACCGAGCGCACCATTGTTCGTCGTGTCGGCGCTGCGTGCTCAAGATGGACCACCATTGCCCTTGGCTGGCAGCATGTGTTGGATTTCGCAACTACAAGCCGTTCTTGCTGTTCCTGATCTACACATGCCTATTCTGCTGGTTCTGTTTCGCGGTGTCGATCACATGGGTTTGGAGCGAGCTCATACACGTCAACAGCATGTCTGAACGGATCATGCCCGTCAACTATCTTCTACTATCTGTGCTCGGAGGCATAATAGGTCTGGTGTTGACAGGGTTTACAGGCTGGCATGTTTACTTGATGCTCACGGGCCAGACAACTATCGAGAGCCTCGAAAAGACCAGGTACCTGTCTCCTCTTCGGGAGGCGGTTCAGAAGAGCGCGCATCATGCGCAGGGTCCGAGCGTCGTGGATCAATTACGCGAGATACACGCCAACGCCGTGCCAGGCGCAACGAGAATCGAAGAAGGGGAGACGACAGTGAATGCGCAACACCGATCATATGCCGAAATGGAGCACCAACGTGCCAATGACCGTTACGAGCAATATTTGGACGAGCGAGATTCTGAAAAACTGCCGCATGCCTTCGATCTTGGCTGGCGGCGGAACCTAAGAAATGTCATGGGTGCTTCGCTGGCTCTTTGGGCGTTTCCCATATGCAACTCAATGGGCGACGGATGGCGTTGGGAGGTGAGCCCGAAGTGGATTCAAGCTCGCAAGACTCTGGCGGAAGAGCGTGTGGCGCTCAATGGCAACCGCACGTCCGAGAACAGTCAAGGCTGGCAAATGCAGGGCACAGTCGAATCGCAGCAGCTGCAGCACACGGGCAATCATGAGATTTATGATGACGACAATGACTACGAACAGGACGAGCACGAGGCGAGCCGGAAGCCATTGATGCCATTCAAGCAAGATGGCAGCGACAAATCACACTGGAACGACCTGCCTGACGAATTTCTCGACGCCGGCCCAAAGACGCAGGGAAAACCAACGAGTAGAAGCCGAACACCAGCGAGACGTTACGGTTGATGCTCGAGTCCTTCGGAATAATAATGGTGAACAGGCATTTTTGGCGTTGGCGCGGGTAATGCTGGACACATTTGACGGCGAAGTGCTTGTTATGTCAAAGAATAGTTGCAAATCCACGTTCAGTCTACTCTTGAATAGTTCGTCTATGCTTTGGGATCGCGGCGCTGCCAAAAAGCCCGCGGCCGCCGATCTCGGGGATTATTTGTTTTTTCCTCGCATCACCCTCTACCAAAGACGGGCAAGCTGTATTTTTTTTTTGGGTCTCGTCAGATCAGCTTGGAAATAGTAATTAATAACACGATTCATAAATCTCACCACGACATTTCCCAGATTTCCCTCCCAAAACACCTCATAACAACGTCACAGCTCAGCAGAATAGATGATGTCTCGGGCGGGTCGCATCTGAGGATCGCTGTCAGATCTCACCGCATCTATACACTCCCTCTCCCACGTTGACTTTCGTCCGGTCTTCGACATCAAGACCGCGTGAAAAGGCCAAGAACCCACAAGCCTCGCCACTCTCTACGTCTCACTGCCGAACAGTCGAACGCTGCGGCTCCGCGATCCTGTTCGGAACACGAACCAACAGAAAGCACCTTGTGTCCCCTGTACCGTCGCTTATATCCAAGCAGCTGATCTGGAACTTCCTTTATCTTCTCTCTCTCTCTCTCTCTCCCCTTATCTCTCTTGAATCATCGCAGGACGAAGAGTTAAAGCTTGACAGGAATAAGAGGAAGAGACTCGGCGATAAAACATCTATTTTTGGGGAGGAGTAGGGCCAACGGAGATCGAACAACCCCGAAGATGTCCACCACTGTAGGGTATGCTTGGACCTTTTCTTGCATTCCTCAAGTCTTGAAATCGCTTGTTCGGGACCGGCGCTGACTCTGCTACCCAGGGCCTTCGTCGCTGGCGGCATCGCCGCCTGCGGCGCCGTCACCGTCACACACCCGTTCGAAACCATCAAAATCCGGTACGTTTCTAAGAGACAGAGAGTGCCGGTCATTTCAGCCAATCGCTAAAACCCAAAAAGACTGCAGTTGCAGGGCGAGCTGCAGGCCAAAGGGACGTCGCCCAAGCTGTACAAAGGTGTCTTGCACGGCATGGGCGCCGTGATCCGCAATGAGGGCGTGCGCGGCCTGCTGCGAGGGCTTAATTGCGCCGTGAGTCCTGCCTGTTAGACAACTCAGTGATGTTGGTCTATTGACATTCCCCTCCAAAACAGTACATCTACCAGATGACGCTGAACGGCTGTCGGCTAGGCTTCTACGAACCCATCCGTACCACTCTTACCCCCCTGTTCTACTCCAGCGCCGCTGTCCAGTCGCTGCCCGTGAACATCTTCGCAGGCGCCACGTCTGGCATCCTCGGCGCCGCCGCCGGCTCGCCCTTCTTCCTCGTCAAGACCCGGCTGCAGTCCTTCTCGCCCTTCCTGCCAGTCGGCACGCAGCATCATTACAAGTCGGCCTGGGACGGCATGAAGCAGATCTACACAAACGAGGGCGTCAGGGGCCTGTACCGCGGAGTGGGCCCCGCGATGGTGCGGACGGGTTTCGGGAGCAGCGTGCAATTGCCCACATACTTTTTCGCCAAGCGGAGACTCATCAGACATCTTGGAATGGAGGAAGGCTTGCCACTACATCTGGCCAGCAGCTCGGCCAGCGGCTTCGTCGTGTGCTGTGTCATGCATCCACCCGACACGGTCATGAGTCGAATGTACAATCAAACCGGCAACCTTTACAACAGTGCCTTCGACTGCCTGTACCGCACCGTCAAGACGGAAGGCATTCTGGCCATTTACAAGGGGTTTAACGCCCACCTCGCCCGAATCCTGCCACACACCGTACGTTTTCTGATTTACAAGCCTATTTTTGGCTTTGCATCTCTCTTGACCAGTCGGCTGACATCACATTCCTTCCGTCTTGCAGATACTTACTCTGACGCTCGCCGAGCAGACCAACAAGCTGATGCGAAAATTCGAGGCGCGCATCCTACCACAGGTCGAGAAGCTCGCGTAGACTTCGCGACAAGTATGCTCCCCCATCCTGTCGCTCTTTGCTCTCGCCGCGATCTTGCAAGCGAAAAGCTTCAGGTTGACTTATCCGCTGAAGCGTGATGCATGGCTAGTGACTCGTTAGCGTCACCCGCAGCTAAATTCTGACGTTCATTTTTCGGCACCCAGCAGAGCCTCCCGTTCCATGACCTCTTCGCTAAATTTGATCAGGAACACCGTTTTGCCTGGCCACATTGGGGCTCCAGTAATGGTCTGATTTGGCGTCGGTTCGTCTTCACCTACGGTGTGCGCGCTCACTCTTGCATAGAAGCCGCACCCATCGCAGACGCCCTCGACGATCCCCGCAACGTAAGCTGCGCAATTCAGCTGGCTCATCTCCTTCGGCACGCTGATGTACGCATTGACGACTGGATCGTTGTCTGTGATCATGTATTCGTCCTTGTTGTCCTGCGACCTCTCGAGCGCGTCGGCAGGCCGGCCAAACAGGTGCTTCCACAACGTCGTCGAGATGAACTGTAATAGTGGCAAAATGTGTATAGGTCGGAGGTTACTGGCGGCAGCCGTGGTGGAAGAGAAGGGCGTGGGCGACCGGTACAGCAGCAAGTCCAGCAGCTTCAGGCCCAGAGGGTAGCCTTGGTTGTTGAGCCTAGATATACATCGTGACACGTACGGTCAGCCATAGAGCTTTAGAATCATAGACCAACAGCCCCAGCTGATCGGCTCCCCGACCCTGCCTCGGCCGCCTCTCCACCCTCCCCTCACTCACCGCTTCTCCAGGTCCGCGATCCCCGTCACCCGCCGCTGCGCGTACGTGATCATCTCCCCGAACATGTACGCGAAGCTCGCCCGCGACAGCTCCGCCGCCCGGCTCCGGTTCAGGTTGCGGTCGTAGACGGTGCGCTTGCCGGCGGCCGGCAGCGACGAGGCCGGGCGCGCGGGCGCGGGCGCGGGCGCGGCGGACATTGGGGGGTGCGTTGGCGTGTGCGGGTGGTGGCGGCGGTTCAGTGGATCGGCGGCCAGGCAGCTGGCATGCCGGTCCGGCGAGGGGCGGGACTGCGGTGCGTCGACGGATGGTTCTGGCGGTGCGGGGCGGGCTCAGGGGCGGCTGCTCATGCTGGCAGTAGCTGGCGGGACAGAGGTGTGTGCAGGGGTCCGGCAGTGAGAGCGGCCTCTCGCAGTAGATGAGTTGGAGCGTTTGGCAAACGATAATATTCGTCGTGGGGCAGATCCGATTTACGATGTGAGGTTGGCTGGCGGGCGGGCAGAACGCGCGGTCACGTGCACAGTTGCCCCGAGGAAATCTTTTTTTATTTTTTGGAGAGTGATTCTTCAACACTCCGAATGTGTTTTAGACTCTACAATGAGGGCGCTTCTTGCGGGTGAATGAGGCTTTCACTAACAGTGGCCGGAGCCTGCAAGTGGATCACCGACAGATATGAAGCTTGATGTCGCGAATACGCCCGTGGAGATACCACACGGACCTGGTTGACCTGAAGGATGCCTTCTATCCTGGCGGCAGCCTCAACGACGACCACGCAGTTCTGAAGAAAAGCGTACAGAGAGTGCAGGCATGGAAGGCTCGAGGCCACCTGCCTGACGCCATTGAATGTACAGCCTTTTTGGCAGAGGCAGTCCTGAACCATCACAACCTGGGCAGCTCGGATCTGTGTGTCAAAGCCGTATACTCTACAGCGTTCTGTCGGTACGTTCCTTGGGCTTGTGCGAGACTCGTCACATCACTTAAAACTATACATGTGCGACACAGCTTCGTGACAAAGCACTGCGATGTAGGTCCAACAGGCGACGCCGAAGACAGTATGTTCCGCGTTGCCGAAGACATCGGTCTTCCCAGCAGCTTTGTGGAACTGCGGCACCAAGCAACTCATGGGGAGCTGCCGGATCTGATACCGCTTGCACGCTATACGAGGCTGGCTATACGATGGCTCTGGGCCAATTACTGGGTCAAAATCATCGACCCGCGCATTGAGCCCACATTCGATCTTGGTGATCCAGTTGCGATCGAGCAAGATATTCGTTCAGTTTTGCGGACATTCCTCGAGCAACGACGGTCGCAGATCAGATCATCATCGAATGCGATGGACAGCGGCGAACTCGCAGCGTCTACAGCGAAAGAATTGAATGGGATCTGCGGCAAAGCGAACAACGCGTTCGAAGTGGTCTGTGGCAGACTTTGGAGTCAACGAAACATGATTCCTTCGAATTTCATGCCAGGCTCAGATCATCGAGCGAACAACAAGATGCTTCTAGGCGCATTCGCCATCTGGGATGAGATGTTGCAGTCTTTCTCTGCGTTGAACGCGAATTTCCTTGCGAAGCTGGCCCACACACTGGCAGACGCTGCGTCCGTGCCCTCGGGCTTCGACGAGACAGCTGACAATCAATCAGCGGCTGCGGTCGGCTGGCTAATGCACATGCTGGGAGATTGGAAGTGGCATGCCATCTTATGTGCAGCGGCCAGATCAAGTAGCGACCTGCGTTTCGCCCTAGACAAGCTGATCATGTACGGCACGTTTGCCGACTCTCAATCGATCCAGATGAGGTCAGACTGCGATGGCTGTCTTCTAAGAACCTTGTTGCTCGACCGCCCTCCAGCAGATAGCGGTGGAACCGCCTTGCCATAGTCACCACATTACAGGTGAAGAGTCTGTCATCGGTCCGCCGCGTCAGATATCTCCGAGCCATCGAAGCCAGCGTTATGCTTTGACGAACGTGGTATTTTAGAACTTGCGGAACTTGCTGCCCGGTCACTCGAAAAAGCAAACCGACGTGGAGATTACTTAGATCCTTTCACGGAAGCCACGCAAGTTCAGTTTAGCTCAATTATTAAACTTCACAATAATAATCCAACTGCCTTGTTGAACATCATTAGGAGTTGCGTAGATTAATTATATGGAAGGCATATTGCTTTCCCGTAACCCTAACGTCCTGCACCACACCGCTCGCTCAAAGTACTGACAGCACTTCACTAACCATCTCCGGTTTAGCCGCATTGCCGGCGGCTGACCCCTACCATGGAATTACTACCGTTGCGCGTCTCTTTATCTGCGTGCATAGCCTTCCCTTCGTGGAGAAATATTATTAGCCATTGCTCTGCCTACCCACCCACCTTCCTTCCACTCCGCCACCCTTGACGCCCAGTTAAGACGCTCTCGAGCCATGATCGTGACGCTCTGATTTATTCGCCGGCGATATAAGAGTCGAACGCATGCTGCGAGCCTCGTAGTGTCCTCGTCCCCAACGCAACCCCCTCTCAGCCACCCCCGTTCTGCTGAGATCTTCACACACTCGTTCCAATGGCGTACAACAACCAAGACAGCAACAACAACTTCTACAACAACCGAGCCTATTCCCCGTTCCAAGACACGCGCAACGCCCAATATGACACACGCCCTCTTCCCCCCTCCCCGTTTGACGAAGATGACGATTACACTTCCTCGCATACGCTGGGCTACTCAAACCCTGGCTGGACCTCTGATCCAAAGACCAAGCAGCCCGCTGTCAGTGAGTGGCCTACTTCCAACGTGGATTCGACGACTTCGATTCCTCTCCAAGACAACCCACAGAGCCGCAATTCCTCTCAGCCGGCTTTCGCGCAGACAAATTACTCGCAGGATCCACAGTTTGCCGACACCTATCCCTTGACTGCCAGACAGCCCAAGAAACGAAATCCGACGCAGACTGATGGCTGGTTCACGGCACCGATTCCAATCGTGGTCTACACACTCAGCGTCATCCAAATCGCTGTCTTCATTGCGGAACTGGTCAAGTACTCGCAGCTCACTGGATCCGTTATCGAGACCCGACCCTCGTTCAATCCCATGCTCGGCCCATCCCCATATCTGCTGATCAACATGGGAGCCCGCTTCGTTCTTTGCATGCGCAACCAGGACGGCATCACCAACAGTCAAGTTCCCGTCGTGCTCCCCTGCCCGAACCAAACTGACACGACGCCGAGCTGCTCGCTCTCTGAGCTCTGTGGGTTCGGCGGCAGCGTGCCCAACCCTCACCCTGGCGGCACGCTCAACGAGGTTCCTGCGCCCAATCAATGGTACAGATTCATTACGCCGATCTTCTTGCATGGCGGCTTCATCCACATAGGCAGCAACCTTCTCCTGCAGCTGGTGCTCGGACGCGACATGGAGCGCCTGGTAGGCTCCATTCGCTTCATCATCGTTTACTTTGCCAGCGGCATTTTCGGTACGTAAACCTTGTGGTCAGAAAACATTTTGCACTGCTCTGACAGTAATCTGGTAGGTTTCGTGATGGGTGGTAATTTCGCTCCTGATGGAGAACCGTCCACGTAGGTCTATCAAAACTCTTGCTGAAACTGGACTTGATCAACGAATTGCTAATCCTTACGTAGAGGTTGTTCGGGCTGCCTATTTGGTATCATCGCCCTCTCGCTACTCGACCTTCTCTATACATGGAAGCAACATCGACATCCCTGGATCGATCTTTTCTCAATCCTGCTGGTTTGCGTTGTCATGTGGGTCATTGGACTACTTCCGACTGGTCTGGATAATTTCTCGCATATGGGCGGCTTCGTCACTGGACTGGCGCTGGGTATCACTTTTTTGCATTCCCCTGAGCCTCTCAGAAGACTCACCGAAGGCGAACAAGACACCGTACCCGCGCGCTCCACCAAACGCAACTCAACTCTCGCAGCGGCTGACGTTTGGCTTAATGGCCTGCAAGGCGCGCAAAGCCGACCCTTCTTTTCTGATCCTGTGGGTTTCTTCAAAGGGCGCAAACCTTTGTGGTGGGCTTGGTGGGTCGTGCGTCTTGGAGCACTGGTCGCGATCCTCGCTGGCTTCATCGTCTTGATCAAAGACTTCTATACTGGCATCAACCACTGCGACTGGTGCAAATACCTTAGTTGCATCAACGTGCACGGCTGGTGCGACATCGGCACGTTGACAACCACCACCGCTACATCATCGGCAACATCTACAGCCACTCCGACGGCGGTCCGATTCTAGGGTCTTCGATTTACGTTTGCATTCACCTGCATTGACTTGATAAGCATCAAGCCGCTTGGAAAAGCGCTGGTTGCCGCATAGCGAAGGCGTTTCATTCACTATGAATTTCTTACATAGTTTCTTCAAATCAAAATACCTGCAGGCAAGAGCTGCTTGATATGAGACTCATAGAGGGGTTCAGCGACTCTTGGATCTTGTTCATATGAGACTCGGCTCATATAACGCTGTTCCATAAATAGCTAGTGCTTTATGCCTCTTTCGGATGAAGTGGGAATCGCGACTTTGACGCGTCCCCGCGTCACCTTATTTGGTGATCATACTCGCAGTAATATTTCGCTCTGGTCGGACATTGTGTTGTGCTTTTGGTTCAAGTCATCCTCAAGCTGTGTAGCCAAAATGCCAGCAGCTGTTCAGAATCAGGCGAAGCCTATCCTTGCAGACTCCACAAACACTCGGAGTCACACACCCCAGCGATCGAGCCCGTCTGGCTTGAAGCGAAAGCACGATGGTACCGCCGTCGAACCTCTGCGCGCCCCGCAGCGCTCTTTCGAGAAATCTCTGAAGGGCTCTAGCCAGCCCAAGAGCCACTTCGAAGAGGAGGTGTTGGAGAAATTGACGCAAGATATCAACGGCCTCAAGCGCCACAACGCCGAAAAGGACCAGCAGTGGAAACGCCCTCCACTGGATGACTTCAATTCCGTTACCGACAACCTGTGCTTCCAGCAAATCGAAGCCGAAGAGGGCACTCTGCAGGGAGGAAATGTCACCATCAAACTCTTTGGCACGACTGAAGTATGTTACGTACAGCGCATCTGTTGCCATCGCTACTGACCGTCAACCTCACCACCCCTTCCAGACTGGACATTCGGTACTGCTCCATGTCTTGGGCTTCATGCACTACCTCTACGTAGCCGCACCTCCAGGATTCACTGAAAGAGACTGCGAGGGATTTCGGACGTACCTCGAAACTCAGATGCGCGACCATCAGCCCGTAATTCACTCCGTGCGGATGTTAATGCGCGAAAACCTGTTCAAATTCCAGGGCAACCAGAAATCCCCTTTCCTCAAAATTACTGTCCATGACCCGAAACAGATCAATGCACTACGACGGAAAATCGAGACACGCGAGGCGGATTACAAAGGCATGTGGAAAGGGGCTGACGGTGGCATCATGACCTTTGACAGCATTCAATTTGTGTTACGTTTCATGATAGATTGCAATGTGAGTGCAAAGACTCTGCATTGACCTATCGAGCTTCTGACACTTTTCAAAAAGATTCAAGGCATGTCTTGGGTCGAGGTTGAGGCTGGCAAGTACAAAGTGTTGCCCAAACAAGAGCGGCAGTCGAGTTGCCAGATCGAAGCTTCTGTCCACCACTCGGATTTGATCGCCCATCCATCCGACGGAGAGTGGGCCAAGATAGCTCCTCTGAGAGTATTGTCCTTTGACATTGAATGCGCCGGACGCAAGGGTGTCTTTCCTGAAGCCAATCAAGATCCTGTCATCCAGATCGGCAATGTGGTCACCCGATATGGAGAGAGCAAGCCTTTCGTCCGTAACGTTTTTTGTTTGGACACATGCAGTTTGATCGTCAATACTCAAGTGCTCGAATTTGAGCGTGAAGACAAAATGCTTATGGCTTGGCGAGATTTTGTCGAAGAGGTCGATCCGGATGTTATCATTGGGTACAACATCAGCAACTTCGACTTTCCATACTTGCTCGACCGAGCGAAGCACTTGGGTTGCAATAGGTTTCCATACTTGTCCAGAATGAGGGACACCCTCTCCGTCGCTAAAGAGACCAACTTCTCCAGCAAGCAATTGGGCAATCGCGACACCAAAGCGACCAACACCAATGGCAGATTGCAGCTCGATATGCTTCAATTGGTCCAGAGGGACTACCACCTGCGAAGCTACACTTTGAACTCTGTATCCGCCGAGTTCTTGAACGAGCAGAAAGAAGACGTTCACCATACCATGATCACGGAGCTGTTCAACGGCACTCCCGAGTCTCGTCGGCGCCTGGCCGTCTATTGTTTGAAAGATGCCTACCTTCCGCAAAGACTCATGGAGAAGCTGATGTGTCTCGTCAACTATACGGAAATGGCCAGGGTTACTGGCGTTCCCTTCAACTACCTTTTGGCCCGAGGCCAGCAGGTCAAGTTCATCAGCCAGCTTTTCCGGAAGGCTCTCGAACAGCATCTGGTCATCCCCAATTTGCCAAACGATAGCTCCGGCGAGCAATACGAAGGTGCGACTGTCATTGAGCCCATCAAGAAATACTACGAGGTGCCCATTGCGACCTTGGATTTCGCGTCCTTGTATCCCAGCATAATGCAAGCCCACAACTTGTGTTACACTACCTTACTCGACAAAGCCATGGTCGATAGATACAAGTTCAAGAAGGACGAAGATTACATCGTGACCCCGAATGGTGATTTGTTCTGCACAAGTAAGATTCGGAAAGGGCTCTTGACCCAGATTCTGGAAGAGCTCCTATCTGCCCGGAAAAATGCAAAGAAGGAACTTGCACAGGAATCGGATCCATTCCGCAAAGCTGTGTTGAACGGGCGACAACTGGCTTTGAAGATCAGCGCGAACAGTGTCTACGGCATTACTGGAGCGACCGTAGGTAAACTTCCATGCCTCGCGATTGCCAGCAGCACGACAAGTTATGGTCGGCAAATGATTGAGAAAACCAAAGCGGTAGTAGAAGCGAGATACACCATCGCGAATGGGTATTCGCACGATGCCCAGGTCATCTATGGCGACACTGATTCCGTGATGGTCAAATTCGGACCGAAGGACCTGGCAAAGGCCATGGAACTGGGCCATGACGCGGCCACGTTCGTTTCCAGCGAATTCATCAAGCCCATCAAACTGGAGTTCGAGAAAGTCTACTACCCCTATTTGCTCATCAACAAGAAGCGCTACGCTGGACTGTATTGGACGAGGACCGACAAGTACGACAAGATGGACAGCAAAGGTATCGAAACAGTCCGACGTGACAATTGCCGACTTGTGCAAACGGTGATCGAGACCGTCCTGAAGAAAATTTTGATCGACCAGGATGTTGACGGAGCGCAAGAGTAAGATGTCTCACAAGTAGAGGTGCTCGTAAAGGATTCTTACTGACAGACTTATGCAATTGACAGATACGTCAAAGACACCATCTCTGACCTCCTGCTCAACAAGGTGGACATGTCTAAGCTGGTTATCACTAAAGCGTATACAAAGGAGGGATACACCGCGAAACAAGCACACGTCGAGCTCGCTGAGCGAATGAAGAAGCGTGATGCTGGCTCTGCGCCAGCGATCGGTGACCGTGTTGCATACGTGATCGTCAAGGGCGCGGGTGGTTCGAGGAATTATGAAAAGTCCGAAGACCCCATCTACGTGCTAGAGAACAACATCCCTATCGACACCAAGTATTATCTTGACAACCAGCTGGCCAAACCGCTCGGCAGAATCTTTGTCCCTATCCTGGGAGACAAGAAGGCAGGCAGGTTGCTGACGGGCGAACACACTCGAAGCATCAGCGTGGTGGCCCCGACCATGGGGGGGTTGATGAAATTCGCCAAGAAGACGCAGACGTGCATGGGCTGCAAGAAGCCGCTGGTGACGGCGGCGGAGAGGGACGGCGCGGTGTGCGAGGACTGCCGGCCCAGGCTCGGGGAGCTGTACCAGAAGACGCTGCACAAGGTCAGCGACCTCGAGGTCCGCTTCGGCCGGCTGTGGACGCAGTGCCAGCGGTGCCAGGGCAGCATGCACTGCGAGGTCATCTGCTCGTCCAAGGACTGCCCCATCTTCTACATGCGCATGAAGGCCAAGAAGGACGTCGAGGACGCGGGCAAGGAGCTGCTGCGCTTCGACCACGACGCGGCCGCGTGGTGAGCCGGCGGGCAGAGCGCGGGCAGTGCGCGGGCAGAGCGCGCCGCGGCCCTCTCCACAGGTTGTCAAATAATACGTCTCGATAGTTGCCGTAGACTGTAACCAACCACACACACACACACACACACACTTGGCTGTCTTGTTGACTTTTTCAATCTTGTCTTCTGGGATGCGCGTGCCGCCGCCCGCTAGCAGCAGGCCTGTGCATTCGCGCGTTCAAACAAAATGTAAAGAATAATTTTTTTTTTTTAAAAAAAAAAAACAGAGGCAAAATACAAAACACAGTGGGCAAATCGAACAGGGGGCCCCGGATCCGAGGCCGGCCCATCTCCATTCGTTCGTTCTCTCTAGAAAGGATAGTTTGCTTGCGTCACGGAGGGGTGGAGAGAGGACGAGCGAGCTCGGCGAGCTCGCGGCCGCTTGCGTGAGGGCTGAACGGTCGCCTGGAGCGATCGAGCCGAGCCTCCTGCATCTCCCCGGAAGAGGCTGCCGCTGCTACATCCCGTCCTCGACCCCGTCCAAGACCACGACGGCCGAAGAGGCGGTCGTGGCTGCAGCAACGAGACCCAAAGTCTCATCCACACCCATTCTGCTGCCAGGACCCGACCCATCCTCCATCTCCGCGTCCTCATCCTCATCCTCATCGTCCTCCTCTTCATCCTCTGGGTCTTGATATTCGCCGTCATCATCTTCCTCATCGTCCTCATCGCCACCCATCACTTTGTCGCCGTGAGTCGTTTGATCGCCGATGACAGCAGCAGCCGCTGTAACTGGCTGGTCGTCCTGCATCGTCGCGTCTCCGAAACCTTCCCCATCGAAGCCCTTGAGGTAGCAACCGATGTCAAAATGCTCTTGGGTTGCTTGACCTGCCTCAGCCGCCTCCTGAGACACGTCCATCTTGGCGTTGTCCGGTTGAGGATCTGTGGGCAAGGGCAATAAAAAGTCGTTGTTCTTTAAGCACTGCTCGAACATTTGGCTCTCTTCTATCAGCCCTGCCAATTCTTCGTCCATTAGCGCTGGATTGTCCCATAAGCCCTCGGAGGGCTCAGCGAGGTCTTCGTAAAGCGGGAAGAATGATGCATCAGACAGCGGATTATCAAAATCCAGAGCCATATCATCAACGCTGAAATCTGAGAAAGGCACGATACCTTGATCGCCATCCATGTAGCCGTGCTCGTTTAGATGACTTGACGGTAGATCGCGATTCGAGGCTCCGGTAGGCGAGACCGCGTCTGTGGAAGCTGACGTATCTGCTGCTTCTCGGACGGCGCTCTTGCGACCTGTATTCGGAGTAGCGACACCGCTATCACTGTGTGTCCTTCTAAGCGCAGCACCACGTCCAGGAGTCGCAGCCGCTGTCGCCTTCCGCGGCGAGCGTCGAGGTGTCTGGGAAGGGAATATCGGAACGTCCAGGTCGAAAGCGTCGAGATAGTTCTCTTTGTTGATCGCATTGCCCGTACTGTTGAATATGTCTGCTCCCATGCCGTCATCATCCCCTCCAATCTCAAAATCGAACGGTGACCCCTCGGCGGCGGAGGTTGCATCGGCTTTCTTGTTGGGACTGGGGAACAATAAGCGCCTTGTGAGATCCGGACTCTTGTCGCCTGTGAGATTGATGGGCGAATTCTTGGCGCCCGGAAACTTGGGTGGGCTTGAGTGAATGGCGCGTTGCAGAGCCGCAGCCGCATCGGCCTCGGATAGGACAGCGGTTAGGCAGCCTAAATCGCGCTGATGCTCTCCAATACTTGGGTTGGAGTTCTGGCGAAGACCAGTGGTCTTCGGTTGAGATCGATCGCTGCGTCCCGATAGGTTGAACAGGTCTATGTCATCTTCAGCTCCTGTATCTTCATCTCCGCTCTGTCTAGGCTGTTTACTGGTCGCTTTTCTTTTGCGCGGAGCGACTGCACCGCCTTTCACCTTGTTGCAACTCCATCGGTCTGGTGGTCGCATCGCTTTGCACTTGAACAGCCAGATCCCGCAAGCTAAATGGGCAACAAAAGTCAGTATGGTTTGAATCCAAACAAAGGCCTTGTGAAGTCTTACGATTGCAAAGCTGCTCTTCCTGGTACCCTTCATCGTTCTTGAACAGCGACTTCTTGACGATTCGGCAAGAGAGAATCTTCCCCTCTTCTGATCGTTTTGTTACTTCCCAGGTCACGTAATTATCTTCTTTCTCAATAGCCTCTATGTCGGCTGGCTCGCCGTCCAAATGCTTGATGAAGCATTTCCTCCAGGTGGGCGTGTTGATCTCTCCACAATTTTTGCAGAACTGCGGCATCTTGCCAGCAGCGACATCCTGTTGTAGACGTTGCTGGATCGCACGCTTCCTTCTGAATCCAGATTTTTTGGAATTTGCCTTGGGTTCGTCAGTATAATCCGCGGCGGCAGATGACAGTATCTGCGAAATAGCATCGCCAGTTACATCCAGCTTCGGGACTTCGCCGTCAAGCAAAGTGCCTTTGTTGTGCAGAAGCCGTCTTCTAGACTCTTCATCAGTAGCGCCAGTGGTCGTCGGAGGATAGGACTGATCCATGGTGGGACCACGTAGTGGCGGTAACTGTGGCGATGACGCGGTGTTGTACGGCTCGTTTCGAGCCTGGGATATTGGCCGCTTGGTTGTTCGTGGTAGGATATGACGAGGGAGCAAGCTTGGGTCTCCTGGGATCTCTTCGGTTATTTCTAATTCTACTGACAAGACCTTGCTCTTGGCTTTGGGATGGCCACCAGACGGCTTTTGTGAGGCCTTGTCCGTGATATTCAACAAACCTTGTGCCGAAGCGGTTTCATCATTGTCCAAATCGTCCTGCACCGAGCCACTGACGAAACCGGAATCGTAAGCCGGTAAGCTGCAAGGGAAGTCCAATGGACTCATCGATCTCGGCGGGAGGACTGGTGGAGAAGAGGGCGGCATGTCGATTGGCGAGGAAGCTGCACTTGTCATATTGAACTCTGGCGAAACGGCAGCGGAACTCTGCAGATTCGTAGACTCCTGATAGCTCATGGAATGTTGCAAAGTGCTGGCGGGTGCGCGTCTGGCAGTGTCCACAGCACTGGTGGAGGATCGTCGCGACATGTTTTGAGCAGTGCGCATGCGGGGAATTGGTTTGGGTGTTGGCGGCCTGACAGCCAATTCGCCAGCAGCAATCTCAGAGGCAGAAGGCTGAGGTAATAGTAGGCGAGGATTCCGCATGGATGCAGCAGTGCTAGCAGCAACACGAAGAGACTCGTTACCACCACCAAAAGAAGACGGACCCAGCCAGGTCGACTTTTCGATCTTTGCGCGTTTGCGGGAAGGGCCATCCTGATCGATCGAGGAGCTATCGATGAGGGAAGAAGGTGGCTGGGTATTGGGTTTTCGCGGAACAGGGGCAGCGATGGAAGCACGCGAAGACGGACGAGTCTGATTTTTCGGGGTCGCAGGGCGGGAATTGCGTGCATATGCTGCCGGAGGATCTGAGGCTGGCGCTAAAGACTGGGCGCTCGAAGGGCGAGAGACGGGCGCGTGACTGGCGGGTTGCTGAATTTGAGTTCGGATGGTGGATGGGGGGTCGGAGGGCCTCTGAGCTGGGAGAAAGGAGGACCAGGCAGCAACATCGATTTGCTTGGGCCCAAGAGTACGGGGGTCGTGATACTTCTGCATACCCTGGAGGTATTCATTCTGGAGGCATGTTGGAACGGGGACTAGCTTTAGCTTGACCTCGAGTGTTTCAGCAGGCTGGGTGCCAGCAAACAGAGGGTTTCTGTTATTCTGGACAACCCGTCCAGTGACCATTGTGCGAGACTCGTGTGCAGGCGCGTTTGGAGTCTCGGAGGCAGTGGCCAAGACCCATGAAAGCATGCCCTGTCCAACCAGAGGGGTTTCGTATTCGGAATAGTCGTATGCATACACGGTGAAATCTCGACCAAGCTTGGCGGTCAACTCAGGGCTGGCAGAGATGATGGCCTGGATGCAACTCCTAAGCTCGATGATGCCAACTTCGCCCGTTTCTTCGAGATACCCGGTCTTGATGAGCAGCGGATGAGGGCATCTTGCCAGGCAGGTGGCTTTGCTGTCTTCGTCGAACGTGTAGAGGATTTTCACTGGCGTGGTTTGTTAGTACAGGTGATGATGAAAACTCAGTCACGCTGGGAACGTTGAGTCTGCGCACCCTGCATCCAGCGTTCACCGCTCTCGGGATCCTCTGACAAGTTCTCTGGATACTGCTCGACCGGCGACGGTGTCAGTGCCGGCGAGCCGCGCTGAGAGTAAGCCTGCATGTCGCAGGTAGTCAACAAGAGCCCGGTGGAGGGCCTTGAGTCAGCGGACTAGAAGGACTTGAGGCAAACCATCGAGGAAGAAGAAGGGAGGCCGAGGTCTTTGTCCAGTCGAGAGGAAGAAACGCGTTTGAAGCACGAGATATACGGGTTAAGAAGCTCTTCAAAGCTTCAGACCGCGTATTTAGTAGCCTAAACCGGACCGAGAAGTGCCGGATGAGAGAAGTCGGAGGAAAGCGCGAGTCGAAGGGGAGTTGAAGGTTTGTATATGAGTCGGGAAGATCGCAGTATGGTGACATGCCCGCCACCAAAGTTGTCAATATGATGCCGCGTGCCCGCGTTAAGCCCGCGTCTTCGCGCTGGCAAGCCACACCTCCGGATTATAGGTTTCCCGAAGCTAAACCTAATATGGTCAAATATGCATGAATGTATCGAGAAAAACATATTGACCATTCATGTGCCACGCGTAGAACAACTCTGGCCTACCAAAAATCATTACCGCGCCAACTCCTCCCCTAAAGAGCTCCATCATACACGTCAAAACAGATCAACATGGCCGACAACGCCAAGATTCAGTGAGTCCTACCGGCGCATCACTTCTCAAGGCTGTCAATGGCAAGCTAACCGAGGGCACACATCCTTTCACAGAGAACTCGCGGCAAAGCCCAAATCTGAGTTGACGTAAGCCGATCATCGTTGTTCTGCGAAACCGGCATATCTTGCAAGCCTACTGAAGACCATCTCCTCCGCAGTGAATATGAAATCGGCCAGCTCGAGGAATACGAAGTCACCACGGGGCCCTTGTCCATCCTGCACACCGCAGTCCGCACCCGCGCCCAGGTGCTGATCTCGCTGCGCAACAACAAGAAGCTGTTCGCCCGCGTCAAGGCCTACGACCGGCACTCGAACATGATCCTGGAGAACGTCAAGGAGATGTGGAAGGAGTACCCGCGGCTTTCGGACGGGCGCAAGGGAAAGCCGCTGGAGAAGGATCGCTTCATCAGCAAAATGTGCGTCCCTTGCCCCAAACCGAGGTGTTCTTTTCATTTCCTAACGAGTAATGTCCATAGGTTTCTTCGCGGAGACTCCGTCATTCTGGTCCTTCTGAGCTAGGCTACCCAAACCGCTCTTCATCTCTACTGGCGTTGTGCGAAAACGACGAGGAAGCGGGCGTCGGGTTCCGGAAAACACTCATATGCAGGGTGGACACTTGAGGCGTTGAGGGCACCAAAGAAAAGGAATAAAGCAGCGGAAGAGATGATCATCTGGCTTGAAATCCGAGAAAAAAGACCTTCACGCACGTGACACCACGATTCGTGTCAAAGCGATCTACTACGTGAGCGAGTGAAGGACTGAAAGGGGGAATAATTACAGCCAGGGCCAGGCCGACATGAACAAGGTAACCGTTTCAGGGGGGGCTGCTCCACAAGTGCGCTGCGTGAAAGCCTCCAGACCTCGACACTGCAAGTCTGCGTACGTCAAGTCGTCTGCATAGACTGAACCCGATTCGTTATGACCATGAGAAGGCATGGATAAATAGGAATGTATGTGTGTTTGGAAGAGAAACAGCCTCCTATCTGAGATCGCTCTTGGGATATAAGAATGCCTCCACGCATGCGCGCCAATGTAGGCCGCTCAAATGCCACCTGTTCTGGCAAACGCAGTATCTCCTGTGCTTTCAGCGTTCGCTGCAGTGATTGATTTCGTTCCCAGATTTTGAATGCAACTCCTTTCCTGAAGTTATCATCTCTCGTAGCTGTCCGATCTCGTTATGGACTGCCTTTATCCAGATCATGAGCTCTTCGTTCGACACCCGCTTTGCCTCTTTATCGACTGAGGCTCCTGGACTGCTTCTGGGTATATTCTCTGGTGACAGTGGCTGATGCTTATCCGTCCCCACATTCGCCGGACTGCCTGCTTGCTCAGTGGTCTCATCGGACTTGGTAAGAGACTTGGACCGCGGAAGATCTGTGAAAGCGGCATCCGCGTTAGGCACGACACGTGCTCCACTTCGTACTGACTGAAATACGACATCTTTGGCTCCACTCGGCCTCAACTCCAGTGCTGGCTTTTGATTCTCATGTTCTTGCGGCTGGGCATTGTCATGCTTTATTAGTGCATCTTGAGCTCCGCTCGGTTCGCAGGTCGACGGGCTGTAGCTCATTCGCTTCTCCCAATGCCTAGAATGTCCCTCTTTATCGCCACCGCTTCCCAGCAGATCGCTGGCGGACCGGTGTGCGCGGACGGGAAATCCTGGGTTGGTACAGTTCTTAGATGCGGTGAACGGATCACCGTCACCACTATCTTCATGCGCGAGATTAGCGTTGCCTTTGCAACGCGGCGCCGTCTTCGAGCAAGCCCGTGGTGAATGCTGCAAGTTGACACGTGCCAGACGTCGCAGCTCGCCCGCAATCCCGGTCCAGTTGTTGATCAGATATTCCACCAGAGCTGAAGCCTGTCGCCCGAAGGCCAACGCTGCCTCGACCTCTGCTGAAATTAAGCAATCGCTTTGACTTTTTGCGCGCCGAGAGTGCTTGAAGTGCTCTGTGAAGCTCTTCCTTTTGGCAGTCCCCTCTTCCTCCAGCGACGCCCAACTTGTATCACGAGACGGGTTCTGTCCCTGTATCGAATCACCCACCAGCGTCGGTGCGAATACCACACTTAGTGCCCGCGAACCGACCAAAATCTCATTGCCCAGAACTCGCCCGTACAGTCCCTGTGATGAATGAGCCGGTGCGCTTTGCAAGAACGCGAGTAAGCCAAAGACCGAGCAGATGATGCTTATGCGGTGGATTGAATGGATGCTTAGGATTGAAAGCGCCACCAGCTCCTGTCCCAGTTGATTATAATGCATGCTTGTCGACGCTTGTCGTCCGATAGTGCTCTCAATTTGGTGTAGCGTATCAAACAATTCGCGCGAGCCCAAGATCCCGCCAGGCAGCTCGCACAGCAATCGTTTGAACGTTGAGGCAATGTCGTACACTCCGAAATTGATGTTCGATGGAAGATCCGCCGATGACACGGTCGTTTCTACATCGGCCGACCAGTCGCGTGATCCAAGTTTCGGTATGAAGTGACCGTAAAGCTTGTTGACGATATTCGTTCGGCCAGGGATTCGAAAGATGCCTGGCGCTTGCTTTCCTACACGACGCGACAAATCAGATCAGTTCATGACAGGTGACTGATCTGCTCTGCACCGACCATGTTGGACTAGATACGATGCCGTGGCAGCAATCCCTGTAGGAATGAGCAGGTCAAAGGCTCGATATAACCCCGGTAGGTTGACGGAGGAGATGCCTCCGTATCTACAAAGAACGAATAGTGAAGACTGGCTGAAATCGAACTGGCGGCTGGCGCTCCATAGATATGCGAGACTGCCCTTCCTTTTCAGTCTGGCTTGTCCAGATCCCTCGCTGTCATGCGACCCTGTCTTGTATCCGTCTTTTGCGCCTGATAGAGGCCTGCCAGTCGGTATATGTACCTTCGGCTCTACTTGTCCGTTGAAATTAGAGAACTCAAAATTTGCATCCTCTCCAGGGGATGAACCGTGCTAACCTTTCTCAGCGTACGGCTCCCGCTCAACGAGCCCAACGCGAGCTGCGCGACAATTAAAGAGGTGGATGTATCTCATGGCATCGTGAGAGTCTGGCGATAGCGTTCCCATCAGGAGCCAACCTGAACTGTAGTTGTCGTCTGTACGCTCTGTAGTAGTGTGCTTGTAGGTCCTCGGCATCGTGGTTCCCTGGGGCAATCGCCTCGTTACATTCATAGCTGTGGCTGAATTTGCCATGGCTTCAAATTTCGAGTCACCATCCCCGCATTGGACTTTGCGTGAGCCAAGATCCTTTAGTGAGGATCCTGACGGATCAATATCGTCCTCAACAGACTTATTCATCTCATCCGTCGTTGGAGCGTCCTCCGATGGGTATCTCGTTCGATTAGCGATAACAAACGTATCCATAAGCATGTAAAGTACAACTGGTAAGAGCAAGATCCTCTGAGTAATCCTTTGCTGATCGCTCAATTCCAAAGCGTCTTTACCCGTTGGGAGTTGGAAGATTCAGGTAGATGCGGATGACATCGTCGCCCATACCTTCTGAGCTGGTGAAGAAAGCACGACCGACGACCTCTCATCAGAAGAGCAGCCCAGGTTCAAGCTCGATGTTGACACTGTCATAAGAATCACTTGAGACTTCGAGGTTCATCTAGATTAACGGTCGAGGCAAAGCTCGAAGATGCACTGAGCATTATGTCTTTAGCAGTCAACTTAGTGTTACCCAGAAGTTGATTACTAACCTCGTGAGGATTTTGAGCAGTCTTGAGGAAAGCCGGTATGGCGACAGAATAGCTCGGTCTTTCAGGCGTCCGTTTCGCCTTCTAATAAAATGTATTCGAGTATATCGCTCAAAGTTAATATACCTTTCAGCTGACTATTCTCATCGAGGACAACAAATCTATGCACTCGAGACCGGCGGATCGTGTCGAAAATGGCATCGAGCCGGTCATTAATTGCGCAGGTGTATATTCCCGGGAATTCCTGTATTTGAAATGAATCAGTGTCCGCGATGGCCGTAGGAAAGAGAGGATAAGGGAGGCACGTACGTCTGGTCGTTTCAAAAGAGCCTCCCCTGCCGTGAGATTCAGGTCTTCATAAGATCCGCCCCTTATCAGTGGTATGACATCTACAGCTTCGAAGACATTTATGACAGCGCCTGATGGTCGAAAGGTCAGTCAAGGTGAAAGGGTATTCGGTTTCGACTGGCTCGCTCACCCTCGTCGTTGAGGATTGGTACAGCAGATATGTTCTTTCGGACCAGCATGTGAATGACGTCCATAACCGGGGTGTCGAGGGCGCATGTGGCTAGACCAGTGTACGTCCCGACGTGGATGTCTTTCAAAGGTTTTCGGAGTAACTCTGTCTCGGAGACGTTGACAGCGACGAACTTCAATATCCTGTACTGAGTGATAACGCTGACGACCATGGCACGGCCAGTCTCATCGTCAAAGTCAATAATCGGAATCCGCCTTGCCCTGGAGGCCACCATCTTTCGACAGGCTTCGTACAAAGGGCGATTGGGATGTATCGACACGGTTTCGATCGGCGTGACTCCAATCGCTCGCTCGATATCTGCGAAGTGTAATGTCAACCTACGGTTCTGCCAATTCTGGACGTCACATAGACCCACCCCTCAAGCTGTTGAGACGAAACTGATCCACTTGAGCCACAGCATCTGATCTTGTCCAGTAGTACTGGATCACATTGATATAATCGGACACGGTCAGGAGTCCAGCGAACGAGGAAGTCTTGGAGTCCCAAAGGGGCGCGGATACGATCCCTGATCGACCTTGTCAGTACGGACGAGAGTGTCGTGGTCTGATACCCATTCTTTGCTTGACGAACCATTTTGCTGAAGGATGCTCAGACTTTTCTTGACAAGCAAATTCGTATCGAACATAATGAGCCGAAAGCTGAGTGGGAGTACATCATAGCTGGTCCGAACTTTCAGGAAAGCGCGGATTGCTTGCTGGAATAATAGAGGTCAGGAGTCCTTCCTAACGTAAGCGATGGGTCCACTCACAAGAGCCTTTAATTGTTCGACGTCTGCGGGGCTGAGGGGTTTGGGTTCTCGGGCTGGTTGATAACGCAAAGAATGGTGAGGATGGAGATATGAAGAAGGAGTCACAAAGCTTGGGATCTCACGATTACGAGAGCCCTCATCTAGACTGGGATTGCTGGTGGATTCGGCCATTATCAACGATATGTTGAGAGGGGTAGGTAGGAGGGGGAAAACCCGTCGAGGGTTTGTAATGAGGATCGAATGGCTCAAATGCTCTAAATCGCTATGCCTGAACTCTAACACTCAAAAGAAGGATTGATCTGCGGGCCAACTTTAGGGCTGCCAGCTGGGATATGCCATTACGGTGTACATCGCGCTGGGCGCTGTAGATAGGACCGCTTCAGGATACGCAAAACTACCTGGGCACGTTTTCACATGCCAATGTCTAACAGATCGGCTAGACGAGATTGAGACTAGAAGCATGGCGGAAAACGTCTTGACGTCAGACGGAAGTGTGCTTTCCGCCCCGCGATATCCTCTACTTCGGACAGGCACTGGCGGGCGTCAAGCGACTATGAAGATGTGCAACAGCAGCATCACCAATTCGCCGTGCGATAAAGCTCGCTTGTCAACTGCTAAAATAACACTTTGACTCAGTAGACTTTATAGTACACAGACAAGCGTAGGGCTTCCGCGAAGCTACGCTGAGGTTGCAGTAAATTGCTGGGCATCGTTCGAGAGGCAAATATGATATCGTCTGATATGGAAATTAGTCCATTTTTCATCAGAAAGCTTCGACATAGGGCACTGCATTGGAAATATTGATAATCTGAAAGAGGTCCATTTTCTGTGCTGGTGCGCGTGCTAAGCACATCGACCTCTGCTTTCAGGATGCCGGTGATTCATGCACAAAGTCTCGCCCGCTTACAACAATCCTCTGACTCCGTGCGGAATGTGAGTGGCTATAAAGCAGAATCGTGGTACTGGAAGATCTGACAGCAAGTGTTATTACTCTGTCGGAGTTAGATCTGCATTTTAGCTCATGTGGTAAGCCCGCGGTATAGGTGTGCAAATGGCGAAGAGTATCCAGTCTCAATTCATCGTAGGACCATGGTAAAACCTCTTTAAGCGACTCTCTGATTGCCACCAATGGCATCATCTCCCCAAAAATGGCGGGCAAGATCCGATATCTGGATTCGCGTCCGGACGAGCAGACTCGCGGCATCACAATGGAATCGTCTGCGATATCGCTATACTTCTCCCTGCTCCGCAAGACCACCGCTGAAGACAATGAGGCCAAGAAGCAGGAGTTTCTGATTAACCTGATAGATTCTCCGGGACATGTAGACTTTAGTAGTGAAGTCTCGACCGCTTCTCGGCTCTGCGACGGCGCGGTAGTCCTCGTCGATGCCGTGGAAGGCGTGTGCAGCCAGACGGTAGCAGTCTTGCGCCAGACTTGGATTGAGCACCTGAAACCAATTCTAGTGATCAACAAGATGGACCGATTGGTTCACGAACTTCAGATGAGCCCAAGCGAGGCCAACACCCATCTTAATAAGTTGCTTGAGCAAGTCAATGCGGTGGTCGGCAGCTTTTACCAAGGCGAAAGAATGGAAGATGATCTGAAATGGCGGGAGAAGCTCGAGCAACGAGCAGAGCAGATAAGCAACAAACGTGATCAAGACGCGGACGATCTGATTTCGGACCAAGCGTCGATCGGAGCCTCTGAGCTAACTGGCTCTGGTTGGGAAGAGAAGGACGATGAAGACATCTACTTCGAACCCGAGAAGGGCAACGTTGTTTCTGCAGCTCCATAGATGGCTGGGCTTTCACCATTAAACAATTCGCAGGCATCTATGAGAAGAAACTTGGCATCCGAAGAGCACTACTAGAAAAGGTGCTTTGGGGCGACTTTTACCTGGATCCTAAAACGAAGCGCATCCTGAATTCGAAACATCTAAAGGGTCGAGCGCTAAAGCCAATGTTCGTTCAATTAGTGCTGGAAAACATTTGGGCCGTTTACGACGCATGTATTGGGGGTGATAAGCAGCGAGGGTAAGAATTCATCCGCAATTCCATTTTAAAAAAAGGACCAAAGTAATATCGGACGCAGGGATCCAGCAAAAGTTGAGAAATCACGAAAGCCTTGTCGATCAGCTTGCCAGCTCACGTAACACGCTCGAGGGATTCACGGAGTATCCTGACTGCGTTGTTCGCGGCCTGGATCCCTCTGTCAACGGCAGTTCTGGTGTCTGTCATTGAGCATCTACCGTCGCCAAGAGTTGCTCAGGCAGCTCGCATGCCGATGATCATAGGTGCTTCGCCTGGAGCCAATGCCGTGGCTGAAGCTGTCCGAGAATCGACTGGAAACCTCGAAAGAGATAGGTCAAAGCCCTTGGTGGCGTTCGTTAGTAAGATGGTATCAGTACCTGCAAAGGATTTGCCTGAGAACAAGAGTCGTACGGGGGCGACATTGACTGCAGAGGAGGCGCGAGAGCTCGGACGCAAAAAGCGAGCAGAAATCGCAAGAGCGCAGGCAGCGGCGAATGGCGAACGCGCCGACGTTGCGGAGCTTCGCCAAGCTTTGACTGAATCGAGTTCGAGCACAACGACTCCGCAGATTGAAGATTCGAATCAAGGCGCAGTAGCCGAGCCTGAGCACTTGATCGGCTTTGCAAGGCTGTTTTCAGGCACCCTCGAAGTTGGCGATGAGGTTTACGTCCTGGCTCCCAAATTCACACCATCGGACCCTTTGGCGAAGCCAGTCCCTCAAAAGGTTACAATCACGGCCTCTATACCTCATTATGGGCCGTGAACTAGAACCTCTGACGTCTGTACCGCCGGGCGTAGTGTTCGGCATTGGAGGCCTTCAAGGACATGTCATGAAATCGGCCACTCTGTGCAGCCAGCTTGAGGGGGGTGTCAATCTTGCTGGAGTCAACATGGGCAGTTTACCAATCGTTCGGGTTGCTCTGGAACCGGAGAATCCTATGGATCTCGATAAGATGATCTCGGGATTGAAGTTGCTGGAGCAGAGCGATCCCTGCGCAGCGTATGAAGTATTGGAAAACGGTGAACATGTTATTCTTACTGCGGGAGAATTGCACCTGGAACGATGTTTAAAAGACTTGAGAGAACGTTACGCTCATTGTGAAATCCAGATTGGTTCTCCAATCGTGCCTTTCCGAGAAAGTATCGTGAGCGCCACGGAGATGAACGCCAAACGAGACAAAGAGCTCCCTCGAGGGGTGGTCGACGCGACCCTCGCTTCTAGTCAACTGAAGCTGCGAGTCCGTGTGCGACCACTACCGGCTTCTGTCACGGACTACTTAATTCAAAGCGCTCCTAAAATTCAAGAGCTCTACGAAGAGGAAGAAGCGGAAGCGATGGAGCAGGGGGAGTCGAGTAGAGATGAATCAGAGCCCAACGAAAGTGATGCCAAGATCGATGCAGTTGAAAAGGGAGATTCCCGAGCCGTGTCGAGCCTGAAAACTCTCGTAGAGGCACTCGAGAACTTGTTCGCGGATGTCAAGTTCGACAGGGAGATTTGGAGGGAGGTGCCGAGCCGCATCATCGCTTTTGGGCCCCGCAGAGTTGGACCAAATCTTCTTGTTGATATGACGCGGGACAAGATATCGAAAGATCGGTAGGGTGACCGTCCTTGTCATCAGAAAGATTTCTACTGACTTCCATTTTACTGGCAGAACGTTGGGTGCGCTCCTGAAAGCTCACTCGCACGAGATTGACTCATTGGAGAATGGACAAACATCATCAAACTCGCCGAACGCAAAGGAGTTTATTGACAAATTATCATACGCATTTCAGCTTTCCATGGGCTCGGGACCACTGTGCCAGGAGCCTGTTCAAGGGATAGGTGTTTTTCTCGAAGACATATCAGGGCCAGAAGATCAGTCAAGTTTAAGTGACAGCAGCGGTCGATTGACAGGAGATCTGATCCGGACAATGCGGGAATCGATCCGTCTCGGCTTTCTCGATTGGAGCCCTCGCTTGCTGTTGGCAATGTATAACTGCGAGATCCAGGCATCCAGTAAGTCAGCGATCTTGTTTGCCTTCTCAGCTTAAAGACTGTGCATGAACATGCTGACAATACCAAAACTGTAGCTGAAGTTCTTGGCCGTGTGTACGGCGTGGTAACACGACGCAAAGGACGGATTTTGGCCGAGTCCATGAATGAAGGGACCCCGTTCTTCACGATTATTGCCACAATCCCGGTGGCCGAATCGTTTGGTTTCAGCGAGGAGATCCGAAAACGCACATCTGGCGCTGCTTCACCCCAGCTCATCTTCAGCGGCTACGAGATGCTGGACGAGGATCCCTTCTGGGTGCCGTTCACGGAAGAAGAGCTGGAGGACCTAGGCGAACTTGCTGATCGCGAAAATCAAGCCAAAAAATACATGGATGCAGTCAGAACACGCAAAGGCCTATTCGTGCAGGGCAAGAAACTGGTCGAGAGCGCTGAGAAGCAGAAGACTTTGAAGAAGTAGGGTTTCCGCCAAGATCATTGAATAGTTGAGCAATAAAGGGGAGATCCGCGTCCCTATACGGAATGCCGCTCCCATATCCCATCCTCACTCCACTCGAATTGGCCGCGGTGAACATGTGCTGCAAGACGCCATATCCAGCGAAAAGCCTCGCTTTGGCTTTTCAAGAATATCAAAATACAAAACCATGGGCGCCCGCGACCAACACCGTGAGAGCGTCTCCAGCAAGTACGAGCGCCAGCCACACTAGGCTGCACCGAGGCTCCGCGCTAGGCCGCTTCGCGCCCCCGCGCCCAGCCTGGCTCTGTCTCAGCCCTACGGCCGCCCCAGAAAGAGGGTGACGTTTCGAGTGCCTTTTTCGAGCGCACCGAGCTGCGCTGTCGCGCTCTTACCTGACACGTAGGCTGTCGTTGCACCTGCACGCTCCCAGCGCTCTGCCAGCTTATCCTACTTAAGGGCCGGCTCAGACTGCGTCGGAAGCCTGATACAAGTCACTGCAAGCACACATCGACGAGCAAGCAAACGCACGCACAGCAAAAAACCACGAGTTCCGCGCCACGGCCCAAATACGTTTCGTCTAATTTTGGAGATCGACAATCTACACGAGCGAAAAAACGCATTTCCACTTTGTTTTTGACAACCAAGAACATCAATTGGGCAAGACAAACGGGAAAGTTCTACTGGGAAATTCATCAACAAACAAACTTCACAGATACGTTAGCAATACCAGCAGCATCTACGCTCCGACCCTCTCATCCTCCTCCTGATCCCAAAGTTCTCTCCCTTCGATCTCTCTTTCTTCTTCCATATGGCACCAAAAGCGGCTTCCAAGTCATCATCATCACAATCCTCTAAGGCGCCGGCAAAATCGTCGGGGACTTCTATCAAAAGCCTCTACTTGATAGGATATAATGGCCTCTCATTTCTATTGTGGGCCTCGTTGCTCGGCCGCGTAACCTCGACGGTGGCCACAGATGGCTTCAGCGAGGTATTTCCCACGTCCGGATGGTACGCCCCAGAGCGTGCAAACGTTGGCTGTGCTCGAGATCTTCCACAGTCTGCTTGGCGTCGTGCGAGCGCCAGTCATGACCACGGCTATGCAGGTCGCCAGCCGGCTGTTGCTCGTATGGGGTATAGTGGGAATGTTCGGTGATAATCTACTGACGGGGATCGCTGGCACTCCCGTTTGATGCCAAGATCCTGGGTGGAATCGGTGCAGCATCTGGTCAGGAGCTGGAGCGGAACCAAGTCGCATATTTCTTCATGCTTGTGGCTTGGTCCGTGACCGAATGCGTTCGCTATCTGTACTTTGTCTTCTTCCTTGGAGGCGGAAACGACACAAAGGCTGTCCCAGGCTGGCTGGGCTTCTTGCGATACAACACCTTCTACGTGCTCTATCCGCTCGGTATCAGCTGCGAATGCTGGCTTGTGTGGAATAGCCTTGGCTTTGCCGATCGCTGGCAAGCTCTGTATGGCTACGCCTTGCGAGCCATCCTCTTCATCTACGTTCCAGGTAAGAAGCCGCAAGTGGTTCAGTATCATTTTCGGAGTATGTTGCTGATGCTCATTCGCAGGTTCCTACATCCTCTTCACGCACATGATGACGCAGAGGAACAAGATCATGAAGTCGAAGAAATGAGCGTCGCCCTCATTGTCGCTGCAGGTAGCAGAACCCGAAAACGCGTGGGAAGAACGTGGATACGCAAATGATATGATTGGGATCCACGGAGTTCCCTTCTTCCCAGCGATGGGCATTTGGGGGGTCGCAGCGGTATAGAAGAAAAACGCTGTACTTTAGATCTTCCAAGAGTTTTCGAGCCGCTGATAGTGGAAAGGACTCCAGATACCTCTGACACTCTCGTTGACACTCTTTACTGGCTTTGTGACCCTCCTCTGTTTTTCGCCGCTGGCATCGCGCAATGCCTCAGCCTTGAGCAGAACTTGCTGAGGATGCAGGTTCTTTACGCAAGTCGATTTCTCGGCTCCGTTGATGTAGTGACCGCGTATGACTGGATGGCGAGTAGGCCGTGGAGATACGTGGATTTCCACCTGAGGGTTGGCTCTAGCAAAGGCTGGTAGGTGGTGTTTGAGGAACGAATTCATGCCCCGTGAGCTGCCAGCCCAATCACAGTAGTGAAAATCGAGGCGTCTACATTGCAACACAAAGGCGCCTACACCATTCTGTTGTCACGATTGGTATTCAGTCCTGTTGCAGCGTATTTATAATGATGTTCAATAGTATAACGCACCTGGCCATGCGAGATGGTTTTAACGGCTCCTATCGCCATTGCCGCTGTTGCTTCGATTGATGTGGCCAGATAGATTAAGCAGAAGTCTCTGTTTCCGAAATGGCTCTTGACGATGGAAGCTAACAGACGATGATGAGGTTGCTTAAACGAATGGCAAGAGGTCAACGAATAATACGAGGTGTTGGTCAAATAGGTATGTTTTCATGCAACTTCATTCTCGCGACGAGGGCTGGACCGGGACGTGAAATAAATTTCATAAAGTTGATAACCTTCGCCATCTAGCAGCGCGGGCAGGCTCGGGCTCCACTCCGGCTCGGGCTGCGCCTGCCAATCCTGTGAAACGAGATTCGCGTCCTCTCAGGTCCAAAATAACCTTCAAGACTGTCTGCACGTGAGGTAATTTCTCTCTAATCTCTTTCCTCATCAGACGATCCTTTCCAGGCTTCCGTGTGGTGTCTGCGGATTCTGATGATCGACAATCGTCTTCAGACATTCGTGGAGGCATCGTTTCCATCCTTTATTGACAAACAGCTACGGTGTTACCAAGAATCTGGCTGCCGTCTATAGCAAGGCATCATGACGGATAAACTCCCTCCCAATCTCCTCGCGCTTTTCGCACCTCGACCAGCTCTCCGCTATCTCCCACCAGCCGACTACGCTCCAGAAAAACGCAGGACCGCTCATATCGATGGATTGGCTGGGTACCTGCATCGTGTCGAAGAGGCGAAAAAGGAGGGCGATGGCTACGTTCCCTCTGAGAGTTGGCTTCAGCGACGCGACCGCAAAATACGTGAACAGAAAGAGAATCACGTAGCTCGTCTTGAGGATGGCAAAGCGAATTTCAAGCCTGCAGAGGACCCTCAAGTCAAAGGGGATCCGTTCAGGACTTTGTTCGTCTCGCGTCTGAGCTACGACACGGAGAGCAGGGATCTTGAGCGTGAATTCGGACGATTTGGCCGAATCGAGAGAGTCTGTTTTCGATCTCATGGATCGTCGGTTTGGTTGAGAATGCATGACTGACATGTCAGCTTGATAGATCCGCATTGTAAAGAACACACACGCCAAAGAGAGCGACTCAAAGAAGAAGAAATGCCGCGGCTACGCGTTTGTTGTTTTTGCGAGTGAGAGAGATATGAAAGGTAAAAGCCCAACCCCCCCCCCCCCCCCCTTCCCACCCTTACTCGTTTGCCGAGGTGAACGTCAGGCTGTACACTGGACTGCAAACGATCCGTCGCAATCGGCACTAATACTCGCGCAATCGCTGTTCCGTACAGTTGCATACAAGGAAGTTGATGGACTGAAAATCAAAGACCGTCGCGTCCTGGTTGATATCGAGCGCGGTCGTACCATCAATGGCTGGCTTCCACGTAGGCTCGGCGGTGGACTGGGTGGCCGCGGGTACACCAAGGCCGCTGCTAGATCTCATGGATTCGGCTATGGCTTTCCATCTGGACCTGGAGGATTCAGAGGAGGACCAGGACGAAGTGGCTTTGGAGGCCCACGAGGCGGCGGTGGCTTCCGTGGAGGTAGAGGCGGTTTTGGCGACCGCGGCGGCTACGGTGGACGTTCTGGCGGGGGCTACGGAGCTCCCGAGGGCGCACCAAGCGGACCACGGCGCGGAGGAGGATTTGGTGGTTATGGCGGACGAGCTCACGACAATGGTCCCAACGGCTACCAAGACCGAGACCGCGACCGTGACCGTGATCGCGACCGTGGTTTTAGCGGCAGCAACGCGGAGCCGATCAGACCAAGGGAGCGTGGCGGATATCGCGATCGCGATAGGGACGGTGGGTATCAAAACGGGGAATCTCGTAAGCGATCGTACGCGGATGATGACTACAGCGAGTCGAGAAAGCGGCGCTACTGAAGCAGCAGCATTCTGGCTTCTGTCATGGGATGCATTTTCTGGAGTACAACAACAGCCCTTCATGTCTGACCTACGGTAAGCTCCCACCAACGTCAGGGGTAAGCTGTTTGGAAAAGACGATGCGGCCAGGCCAAGCCTCAATCTTTCAAGCTTTCCGCCGGCGGCCACGGGCACCTGCCGATAGCATCACCCATCATAGGTAAAGTGGAGAGAGGATGCGCTTTGACGATACCATCAACGAGACCTTCCTTTGCCAAACGGAATCGAAAAGTCTAGCTACAGAGGGCAGAGGGCGAAAACCTGACGCGTGGTCTCCTTTTCCTTTCTTCGAATGATGCTTCCTCGCCCATGTTCATTCTAGTAACACCTACCCAGTTACAAAGTGATTGACTGAGTGGTGGAGATCGACTCAGCACGTCACTTGGGGGTAAGTGTATATGATCAAGTTCACGAGGAGAATGAATCAACCTCGTGCGGTTACGTAGGATTTCTCTTTTTTTTTTTCCCCTCTTTTTCACAGACTTTGTATGTTTAGCAATTCTTAATTTTGGGGAGAATCCAGAGATTGCAACTTTCCATGAACGATTACATTTTCGTGACCAGTGGCCCGTGCTCGATATCTGACGTTGAATTCGCGAAAGTGCGCGGTTCAATGTTACAGTACGATGGCTCCAGCGGAAAAGAGCGTCAACGAGCCTGCAGGACGGACAGCATCTAAGGACACGCTGGAATCACTAACGGTGCACGATAGCATCGATGCAATGTTGTGTTATCACTGGTCGAGATGATTCATTACGTGTTTCTCCCCGCTCCAAAGACTGGAAACCTTACCTTACCTTACATAGGGTTACCCATATCTCGAGCTGACGTAACGGCAATGGTCTCGAGATCTACTGCTTAACCGACCTTTGGCCGAGGTGCGTTGCGCTCCCGCATTTTGGAGAGGAGAATACTAGTTGGCGAAAGGACATAATACCGAACAGCTGACCTGGCCCCCCGATCTGAGAGCTTCCACACAGACACCAACGCACAATCAAGCACTATTGAAAAATGGCGGTAGGAGGAAACGAGCGATTCAATGCCGAGGCAGCTGCCTGGGATGCGAATCCTGATGTGCATCGAGCCAGCGATGGCGCACTCGAAGCCATCCTGAAAGCGCAGCCGTACCTTCGACAAACGAAGAATGGTGATGGCACCGGTCCAGACGTGCTTGAGATTGGCTGTGGAACCGGCCTTCTGTCTACGCGCATCGCGCCATATGTCGGCTCCCTTGTGGCCATCGACGCCGCGCAAGGCATGATCGATGCTCTGGAATCCAAGCTGAAAGACGAGCACGCGCCAAGCAACGTGCGTCCGCTCTGCATCATGCTGGAAGACCCTGAAGACTCCCATTTGCCACCCGCGGACCCGGCTGCAACTACTGGACCGCGCAAAAAGTTTGATTTGATCATCAGTCACCTTGTCCTACACCACATAGCCGACCTCGAAGCCTTGCTGAAAACCATGTACGGCGCTTTGAAGGCAGGAGGACGGCTAGCACTGACGGACTACGAAGACGCGGGAGCGCACAGTCGCAAGTTCCACCCGGAAGCGAAAATGGGCGGTGTGGAAAGACATGGGGTCAGACGCAAAGACTTTGCAGACCTGCTACAAGCCCAAGGATTCGTCAATGTCAGCGTCGATGTGGCCTGGACAATGAGGAAGCACGTCGAGCGCTTCCCCGGCGAATGGGGCCAAGAGAAACCCAGTGGTGACAGCGCTCTTTTAGCGGAGATGGACTTTCCCTTCCTCTTGTGTCAAGCAGAACGCCCAACCTGATTGTTGCCCCTTCTCCTACGCTGAGGCTTCGGCTATTAATCATTTGGCCGGCAGCAATCGGGATTTAGGCTTGAGTCCGCGGGTCGTGGAGTCCAGCTCTGCGCCCATGTGACACAAAGACCTTGCTTGCAAGCAATCTCCCGTTCCGAAAGGTCGCACAAAAGGCCTTTTGCTCAGCGCGCTTACCCATCTGTCCCATCTCGCATCAGCGCCCGGCGTACGTACATGCGCTATCAGACGCAGAGACCAGGAATTACCGGTGGAGACGTTTCACAGCTACGGAGATGTTAAACTGACACTTCCTGCTGTTGACGACAGTAGTGGTCGTACAGCGTCATCTGAAGCCCAGTCTGAGCCGTCGACAGAGAGGCGCTCCCGTGTCGCCCCAAGGCTCGCAACTACTTGCTGATGGACGCTTGGGAGCCATATGGCCGTCCAATCGAGCGACGACCACACTCTCTTGATCCGATAACCTGACGTCTTAGCGCGCACTAACTTGGCACCCAGCGACTCTTTCACCGTACTTTGGACTCGCAATGCCGAGTCACGGCTACGAAGCGAATGGAGAGCCCGAAGTTCTTTCATCGATGAAGCGCACGCACGCTGGGCCCGGCCGTTGGCGAGGACGATCGAAGGGGTGAATACAAATAGAGAGCAATTTCCTCCAGCTGATCCTACTCGAAATTCACTTCAGCGAACAACACCCCAGTCCCCACATATCCCTGACTACAGCGGCCATAACAGCTGCGCGCCATCCCCCCCCCTTCAATCTACAAAGATCTCGGGCAGACGTCCACACAGAAGGAGAGATGGCATACGCTGGACCGCCTACACGGTACACGCCTCAGGCCACAGCTCGGGTCGAGCATGGGCCCTTGGTATTTAGAGGTGCAGCGCCCCCTTCCCTCCGCCACCCTCACACCGATAGCGAACGGCGACCCCGAGCTATCGAATACTCGGGGCCGTCGGTGCGAGCGCAGTCGCGCGAAAGCACGACGGCCGTGGCGAACGAACGCCTCACATGGGCCGGCAACGTGCCAGCGAGGTACGCAGCGTTCAGCCTGACCAAGCGGAAAAGGCGGGGGGCGAATCCATCGTGGCGGTACGTGGATACAACAGAGCTCAGCATGAAGAAAGAAATGCATAAGGCTCTGGAGAGGTGCAAGAAGAAGCAGACGGCTGGCGAGGCGTATGCGGCGCTCAAATCGTCGGAAAAGCAGCGCCAGGTGGACGAGCTCGTCGCTGATCAACAACGGCGAGAATCGAACGAAGACGCGCATTGGAGTCTGGCGGCAATCGATTGCAAAACCCGCCAAGTCAAAGACACCAGAGGTCGGTGGTACAAGGCCACGACAGAGCTGGTCGTGTTTCTACAATGCAGCAAGGCCGAAATCCGACGCAACAGCGCACCCTGGTCATCGCGACAGGTACCTGCGCCGCTCACCGGCGCGCCGACTGAAATCTTCGAGGCTCCTCGGCCAAGTTTCAAGGACCGACGGATGAGTTTGCCGGCGGCGAAGCAATCTGCAGCCAGGAGAATGGGGCCGAGTACCCACAGAATCTCGACACCGGCCGCTTGGCCTGATTTTGGGCAGGCAATGGGAGGCTGAACAGCCGACGATGATGCAGCAACAGCAGCAGCAGCAGATGCATCACCATCACCAGCAGCAACCGCCGCCGCCGCCGCCAACTCAGGGCCAATGGCCGCCTGCAGAGGTACCACTGATGAGACGCTCACTGAGCACGCCGTACAATGGCCGTCTTAATCCAGGATACTTGCCCGAGAGGCGGCGCTGGTACGATGCAGCAGCGACGCAGCAATCACCAATCTGTAGCCCGTTTCGGCGTGGAAGCCACTTCGACAACGAGCCGGCTGGTGGCTGGGATAGTCATGCGGCCGCTATGCGGTCTCGTTTGGGGGAGCTCTCGATTGCACACAGCAGCGAGCCGACGCACGGAATCCGCACCGACGAGGCTGACAGGGGATCCGACGATGAAGTTGACTTGGAAGAACCGTTCAGCGAGGAGAGCGCGTCGGATCAAGCAGTGTGGGGGGAGGAAGCGCATGAGGCTTTGCATGCGGACGCCGAGGAGCTCGTCCGCCATCGGCATTGGCATTATCCCACGTCGACCGAGTGGAAGTGGCCAGCGGCAGCTGCTCCAGTGAGGCCGTCGGTGCAGCCGATCTCACCGGTTCGCCGCGCCTATACCCATCAGCCCGGTCGTCATGTTCACAGAACACGAAAAGTGTACGATTTCAGCCGTGAGAGACAGGCGCCTTTGCGGAGCAGCGGACGCATCAGACAACTCAGCAACACGGATGAGGTTTGGCGCCAGAGCGACCGTCCGCAAGAGCCGAGCGAGCCCGTGTATCCTCAGAGACAGCGGTATCATTAAACACGCGTTGTCCTGCTTTCTCCGCCTCGGCGTCTTTGACCAGAAACCGCCTCTCACGCCCGAGCTGCTACACATGACACGAGTAGCTGGTATGATGGCAGGTAGCATGCCTCGGGCTGAAGTACGATGCTCGATCATATTTCGTTTAATATGAATATCACGATTACGAACTATACCCAAAGTAGATATACGATATGCGCCTATAAGGGCACACGTCAGACGATACATAACAATTATGCCAATTATACTCGCGCCCGAGAATTAAAATCCGATATAATGCCTCAGCCTTACCGGCTAGGCTGTCTCAAATTCCCCCTGAAATTGCAGGCGGAAAATCGGGCTCATACGGCCCCGGTCGCATAAACTCACCGAATATTGTCGTCCAAAGTTGTGCTTTAATTTTAATTCTGCTGTTTCCTTTTTAATCACTTGCTTGCACGCACCCACGGCATCGCTCCTTTTGCCGCTATTGCCTTGTCCTTCCTTTTGTCTTTTGCTGTTGCAACCTCCAGATCGATCACGATACGATTGGCATAGCCGTTTATCCCATCAGCCACAAGCGTCAACCTTTTTGTCTCCTCCCAACCTTCCTGGACTTCCGACACGCCACCACCTGCTATCTCTTCCGCCGAGATCCGTGCTAACCTTGTTCCTCTCACATCGACGGTGCTGCTCCCCCTACCTCTCCTTTACTGCTCGTACCTCATTCCAGTATACCTACTTCGTCGGAGGTTCTACTGCCGTAACCTCGGGACGGGAACGCGAAGCTCCTGAAAGGGGGAGGGAAGAACAGCGCTCGGGGTTGTTCAGGACGGCGTGACTCAGATCCTTCAACACCTGTCCAGAGAAAGAGAAAGAGAACAAGAGAGTGAGAGAGAGAGAGAGAGAGGTAGAGGCAGAGGCAGAGGCAGAAGCTCCCACCACTGGCAGTGACGAGCGACACATCTTCTTACCAATAGATCATCAGCACGAAAGGGTTATGCCTCCGTCAATCAAGCTCTTCTCCCAGAACCCGTCCCCTCCGCGCCCTGCTGCTACTGCTGCTGCCCTCGAGACTCCTAGCGACAAGGCGGTCACGCGTCGGTCGTCGCTCACAAAGGCCAACCAGCGGTTCCAGCAGCTCTTCTCGCCCTCGGTCAGAGCTCGCACCACGGACGCGCAGGCTCTGCAAGCTGCCACAGCTATGCAACAAGGCTACCTCAATGGCTCTACGCTGTCATTGCCTGCCATCTCACTGTCGACGGCTACTGCGGAGAAGTCGAAAAGCGAAGGCTACTCTACAACCACAACAATCTTCCAGCCACCTTCCCCTGAAGAAGCTCGCAAGCTCGCACGACAGCACGCGCAATTTGGCCCGTTAGGCTCGCAGGCCCACCGATACTCGAGCAGGTTCACCGGTGGCGAGTTTCCAGAGCCGATCGAAGACGAGCCACCGTATTACTTCCTTCTCACAACTTACATCAGCTACCTCATCCTGATCATTTTCGGGCACGTGCGTGACTTCTTCGGCAAGCGATTCAAGAAAGAAGATTACAAGCACCTGCGAGCCCGCGATGGGTACGCACCGCTCAACAGCGACTTCGATAACTTCTACATCCGCCGACTGCAGATGCGTATCAAAGACTGCTTCGCGCGCCGGTGACCGGAGTGCCTGGGCGGTACATCACGCTGCTGGACCGTGTGAGCGAAGACAACAATCGCACACACCAACTCACGGGCACCACGACCGAGACTCTCAACGTCGCTTCGTACAACTACTTGGGATTCGCTCAATCCGAGGGCCCCTGCGCCGACGCTGTGGAGCAAACGATCCGAAAGAGCGGCTTGTCCACTGCATCGACGCGTGCTGACGTGGGTACGACGGAGTTGCACATGGAAGTCGAGGACCTCATCGCCAAGTTCGTCGGCAAACAGGCTTCGATGGTGTTCAGCATGGGTTTTGTCACGAATGCGAGCTTCTTCCCGTCGATTGTCGGCAAAGGATGTTTGGTTCTGTCAGACGAGCTGAACCACTCATCACTGCGTTTCGGCATGCGTCTTTCTGGGGCCGTCGTTCAGATGGTCAAACACAACGACATGGCGGATCTGGAGCGCACGCTCCGAGAAGCCATCTCCCAGGGTCAGCCGAGAACTCACCGTCCGTGGAAGAAGATCCTGGTGACGGTCGAAGGGTTGTATTCGATGGAGGGCACGATCTGCAATTTGCCTGAACTCGTTCGGCTGCGACGAAAGTACAAGTTCTTTTTGTACGTGGACGAGGCTCACAGCATCGGGGCTCTTGGCCCCACAGGGCGTGGAGTGTGCGACTACTTCGGGATCAACCCGTCCGAGGTGGATCTGCTGATGGGGACTCTGACCAAATCGTTCGGTGCCAACGGTGGCTACATCGCGGCGGACAAGGCGGTCATCGACAAGCTGCGGGCTGCGAACGCGGCAATGATATTCGCAGAAGCTCCCGCTCCGCCTGTGCTCACGCAGATTCTCACTGCATTGAAGTGTATCATCGGCGACCTCGCGCCCGGTCAGGGGACGGAGCGATTGGAAAGGCTGGCTTTCAACTCGCGCTACCTCAGGCTCGGCCTCAAGCGTCTAGGCTTCATTATCAGCGGTCACGACGATTCGCCGATCATTCCTCTGATGCTGTAACAACCCGGCCAAGATCCCTGCCTTCTCGCGTGAGATGCTCCGGCGCAAGATCAGCTGCGTTGTCGTCGGATATCCTGCCACGCCGCTCGTTTCTTCACGCACTCGGTTCTGTGTGAGCGCTGCGCACACGAAGGAAGACATGGATCGGCTTCTGGTCGCGTGTGACGAGATTGGGGACGTCCTTCAACTGAAAAATTCCAGCGGCATCGCCGGCGGTGCAGAGACGGCGCCAGAGAAATCGGGCACTGTCAGCGTTCCGGAGACGTTCAAGCCGCCGCGCTGGCGGCTTCAGGACGTGCTCGAACGCGGTGTGCAGGACGTCAAGCAGCCACTGTATTAGGGTGGCACGCTCGGTGCTTCGATAGTACCTTTTCATTGGCCGTCTCTGGGGGCCTCGGCGTTTTCACGGAATTGAGGATTGTTACAGGCACGCAAACTTCTTGCTAGGCCACAGACGCTGATCGGATAATTCACAGAGTGACACACATCCACGGCGCAGAAGGCAGGCCTCAGCTTCCATCCATATCACTATTCGCTTCAAGCATTCGCTCGAACATGGATTTAAACCAGATATATACACGATACATATTTTTAATCATAGATCTCGCCCTCGTCCGCCACACCTTGTGTGAGGCAGACAGTCAGGAGAGTGGGCCCTTGCGGGAACAACCGAGGAGAAAAAAAATCAATAGAAAACAATCGCTGATCAATTGAATCTCAAACCGATGAAAATTCGAAAGAGCAACCTGTCTTCTCTTCAGCATGAACCGTGTCTCGCCTGGCGAGGCCGTGAACTGAATTTCAACGGCTTGCAGCGTTGAAATATCAGCGATTGGAAGCATCCCGCCCCCAGAGGTAATGCTTTCGATATTGTTAATATTATGAATATTAACAAATCCCAAACTAGAGGGCCAATCACGGATGCGACGCTGACCGCCGCGCAGCGTCATCGCCCCCGGCGCGATCATCGCCAGCCTCGATGACAGCACCGGCCCATCAGCCCCAACGATTTGCGGACGCGCGACTGTGCGACCGTAGGTATGCGAGGATACAGGCCATGGCCCAGGCGACACGCTGGACCCAACGATTCCCACAGTGCTTTCAGTCCCGGATCTCCTCCTACAGAGCCATTCATCCATAGAGCTGGAACACTTGCAGCAGTCGACTGACGATCAAAAGAGGGCCAAAAGAAAAGAGGCCAAAAGAAAAGAAAAGAAAAGAAAAGGCAAAAACGGCAAGGTCGATGTATTAGTAGATTCAGCATGGTTCGTGTATTCCCCTGGGATATTGAGTGCAACTTCCTCGCCCTGCCCAGCCGGTGAGGTGCCGGCGTCGCTACAGCGTGTCGTTACGAGATTTTTCATTTCCACGGTCACTACACTCTCGCTCGCCCCTCGGAAGGATTCGTATA